>JARYHS010013630.1:229518191-229630990 GCA_031002005.1 Vandiemenella viatica
TAAATTATATGATTATTTTTGTAAATAAATTTAGTAGATTATACCCTTATAGATTTGTTTGTATGATTATTATTATTATCATTATGTGAGATAATCAAATAACATTTTCAAGGAACATCCCTCTGATTACCCACCCCGGCCTAACACGAACTGCCGGCCCTGAACACCATAATCTTTCACTAATAACTAGACATATGCCGACAGCAGGTATGTGGAATACCTTCCTCGTCCCTTTTTCCCACTTCCGAAAAAGAAAAAATCGCAAACATCTGATATATACGAAGAATACAACGGTATAATTGGGAAAAAGTTCGAGTGCACCTGTATAAAGAAAAGTGCTTTCGTCAGAGATGCTACCCAGCACACGTTATAAACCTGAAACAAGCGCTGTTGCAAGGGTGTGACAGCTCTCTGCTCGCTATCTCGGGAGCGCTAACTTGCTCGGCACTTTTAATTAGTTTCCAGCCCCTTGCAAATATTTAGCGCGGAGGTGGAGGTTAGGGAGGGATGAGGGTAACGAGGTGCTGCTGGAACACGGCTCGACGTCATGCAAGTGCCAGATGAGGAGGAGTGGCGTGGAGCCACCGCACGCCAGGCAGCGGGCAATTAAATCGACATCTGCCCGCTGCTGTTTCAGCCCCAAGTTGAGCTATCAAATTTTTATTGTATGCAGTTACTGGAACTTACTTTATTATTTGATTCCACTACGAGCCTCGTAGTCACCGTGGGAATAAAAGATGTTACTGTTTTCAGTAGGCGAAAAGCAATTGCTATCAGTATGTGACTCAAGTAAAATTATTATTTTGAAAACGAAACGGAGTAAATTTTATAATTAAAATGCCTTCTACAAAAAACTATTGTGGTGAATGATTTCATTCCCCAGATGCGTTTCGCACTCGTAATGTTGGGCATCATAAGTGGCTTTAAATATATGTTTTTACATGTGTATCATTACAACATTATTATTACCAAAAATAAACATCATTATATATGCTTCAGGTATGGTGATAATTTCCACATGGTGGTCTGGAAGATTATCACCATACCTGTAACAACAGTGTATACATGTAAAATGATTAGTATTGTTGTTAATAAATGTAATAATACACTAGCAGTTACCCGCGACTTCGTCTGTTTGGAAGCGTGTTATAGTATTACGGTATTGTTGTTAATAAATGTAATAATACACTAGCAGTTACCCGCGACTTCGTCTGTTTGGAAGCGTGTTATAGTATTACGGTATAAGAGTTATCTTTAATAATAATCGCAGTAATGGGAGGTTTTATTTTGTCAAATGTCTAATCGATCAATTATTTATGATTTAAAACAGAAATTTGCATGGATTAAAATTAAACTTATACGCTGCCAAATAATTTTGTAAAGAATTATATTTAATTTCCTTTGCTTTCACTGATGTTAAATTACTGTTTTCACTATTTCAGCCGTATGTAAGAAGTTCCAAAGACTCAAGTTTCGATCGTGACAAAGTGACTGTATTAATACGCATGTGAAAGAAGCTATGATTTCCGAACGGCAATATTGTGGTTAGGGTGAAATGCAGCCTGGACCAGAATGACAACTGACACTCTTTGTTAAATGAGGGTTTAGTTTTATAATTTATGCGGTGGAGGTTGTAGGATTCCTGTTTACTTTTTAGTTTCATTGGTTCCACATTGCTGTCGTCATTAACTCAATATTACATAAGAAGCTCCAAATTTGTGATGATACAAAACACAACCAAAATCTTTCATTACAAAATCAGAGTTATGAGAGTTAGCTATTCAATAACAATTCTATTTAATCAAGCAACTGCGAAAAACAAAATTGTCAAGACACTGCATTCAACCCGTCATTTCTGACTGGCTTTGGATCTAGTTGATATATAATCACAATTTCACCTTTTCTCATAGATGCGACATTAAAAAAATTAAATTTAAGAACAGATTTATATTTCCTACTAGAGAAATAATAGCTTTCTATGAAATTATTTATTAATTTTAATTGCGATGGAGCTAACGCTCCGGTGGCAATTCCCCTAGACATCTAATTACCCCCTTCTTTACTATTGTTTAAACTTTTCAAATGCAGTAATTCTTCCTCTTTTAAACCGGAAAACATAATCGAATATGTCATAACGTTTACTTTTATCTCCAAAAAGCAATGTATTCGAAAAGAAATGAGCACAGTTGACAGTACGGTCTACGAAGACTTAAATATAGAAGTTATTTGATGAACTAAGTAGTTTTTTGAGTTATACAGCTGGTGTGTGTAGGCTGACGATACAAGTCACGTATCTTCAAGTGATGGGTGTGGCATGCTGCGACTGCCAGAAACAGTTAATACAGCTGTTCAATTCAGTGTTTGTGTCTATACTTTCATTGCCCTACAACGCCCTGGACAAAGAAATTTGTTTGATAAGAAACTCATGTTCTACCGACACATGGACCCTGAGCTCAAAGTCGTGTGCAGTTGTTTAATTAAATTTTTGATGAGTAATTTTTGTCTGGAGTAACCTCTGCCCATAAACAATAAAACGATAAGCTACCAATTGCATCGTGTCTCAAATACCTTTGTTAACATTTAATCTGCAATGTTATGCAAAAACTTTAAAAAATGGTTATTTAAGGAATATGGTAATTGAAATTGCTGTTTATTCTCAAGATAATTTGTTTTGTGCTATAAAGACTCGACCCAGTAATGTAAGGCGATGGTGTTTGTTTTCAAACTATTTTGGATTGTTTATTTGATTAACAGTAAATACACCACGTCCAGGGTCTTTTAAATGGCAATTTTATCAATAAATGTCAAGTTATGATGTGCTTAGCTTACATAAATGTCTTGATAGATCACCCTACTCATCAAAATCTAAATCAAAACTTTAATGGCGATAATAAGTAAAGCCATTTAAACACCAGTAAACAAACTTCCCACCTCAAAAGGAAGCGAAATTAAAGACACAAGTCTTGATCGTACGGTATGTCATGATTGAAACGTACTTCGAGCACCGGGCTCAAACAATGGCCCTTGTACGAGTCTACTACCTCGTATCATATAAAAGAATATTATATGTAAAACTAACTTAGAATCACATACAGCAGAGCGGAAAACATTTCATGTAAGGAATCACGCTATTTTTTACAAAAATCATTTTTCTAGAGCTGATTTGCTTTTGATACGTTCCTTGTGAGATAAGTATGCCAATTCCCCCCCCCCTCTCTCTCTTCAATGAAACTAAGTTCCTGCGTCCTGTATATCCGTAACGGTTTTGAAAATTAGCTGGTGATTTTTCTCCTCCTTTTTGTTGTAGATCCATTTTGTTTACTCCGAACTTATATTATTCACTTTTTTACTTGTTTAACTGTTTGATTACTTTAAAAAAACTATTTATATAATCCAATTCCGAATTTAAAAATTCGCTGACACCACCTATGTCGTGTCAAATGAAAGCGATGTCGACAGGACTTTAAGCCCAAATTAAGTTTTTCTCGTTTTTCTCATTCAGCGTTTTAAAGGCACTGCACAGTTCCAGTCATTATCAAAACAAAAACAAAAAAAACAATTCACGGTATCAATAAAAATCAGATATAATGACAATGTATTATACAAGATTCATTGAAACATGTTTAGTACAGAATGCGGTATAGGTTCAATTCTAGTGTCAATAGAAAATAACAACCACTAAAGTAATAAAATGATCAACACGAGATAGAACATAAACAGTATCGAGGAATGTAATTTGTAACAGGTGGTCCGTCGGCAGAATATTAAAAATTTAATTCTAATTGAACTAAAGATAACATAGCAAAAAATAATTAAAAATTATTCACATAAAGTAAACACAGTACTCATACAGTATAAGGCTATAAGAGAGCATAATCCATAAGCCTATAAACTAAAGTTTGTAAAAATCATGAATATTTCAACTAGTAGGAAAAAATCTGGTATTTCCAGGATATGAGAATATGACTGCACTGTTACTATAATAAACTATGCTTGCAGCTGGCATCTAACAGAAAGGACTTTTTAATGGCCGTTTTATGGGGATTTTGTTGTAGCTCTTAAGGGATCACGATTCTTGCTGATAACGATTGGTGTGATTGGTTAATAAATAATAATATACACATAGGTAAAGAGTTTGGCTCATATATGTTAGTGGTTGGTAAAATTATTTTGACATTTTATCGACCCGTCGGGTAGAAAAGGGTTGAGGAAAGCTGCTCTAAACTATAGCTTCGATAATCTATATATATACATTTTTTTTTCTGGGGAAATGACATATGTTATTGATTACGGAACATGCCACATTGGCACATCTCGCCCAGCACTTGAATTCGATTGTTATGTTTTGCTAGGTAGTTTGAGATTCACTCGGCTTCTTTTACGTTAAAATTTTATAGTCATCAGTACTTTACTGGAATCTGTTAGGAAAGAATCCGCTTTCAGAATATGAAAAAAAGAGACGTTGCAGCTGTTATGCGTTCAAAGGGAGTGTGCTGGGGTAGTGACGTCAATGGGCCAGAAACTTCCAGTACGTTGACAGAGCAGAGAGCGTCTATAAAAGAGGTCGAGAGTCGTCATTTCCAATGAAGGAAGAATTTCAAAGAGTACATTAAATATTCTTCTCGGTATTCGAGAGTAATTACTTACTGAATAACAGCAAGGCAAATGTATTCACATAAATAAACTGTGTGATGAACATCAATTTACTTTCCTCTACAGGGAAGGAGAGGAGTTTCTAAAGTTCTCGCTCTTGAATTCTGCGGGGAGAAATAAATCACCTCTCCCTGACTCTTATTACTTAACGCAGGTTTCCTTCGAGTTTAAAAACTTTGTACGCCTTAATGAAAGTAGATTTAAATTATCCGATAGCAATGAAAAATCCCTGGCTAGCGGTAGAATTACAACCCTTTCACAAGGTTCTCTTTTTTGTAATGTAGTCAATCGACTTTATTACGAAACAAACTTTTTTAAGCTAAAGAAATTTCACCTTACTGTAAGCCGTCAAACGGAAAGGGTAGTTAAGAAAAGTTAACCCTAGAGCCTCTGTATAGCTAGCTCGAATTAACTGAGGTTGCGCCTTGTAATTCAGAAGTAACAAGACTGAACAATTTTCTGACCCCTAATTCGTAGCTAATAAGCTTATTTTCCTCTGAAGCATTCTCACCCCAACCACTGCGAAATTTTTTTTTATTTTTTGTTATTATATTTCCAATTTTAATTTCAAAGAGTTGGTTGTTATTTCTCAAGGAGAAACAACAGTAATGATATTCTGGCTGGCTTTTTTCTATTTGATGACACTAAACGGACGATAAGAAGATACATTATGACCGCTTTAGAATGGTAATGGGTGCAGTACTGAGCATACTACTAACCAAACTTATTTCTAAAAATTTGTTACTTTCTTAGCACAGTTATTATCCACAACAATCAATTAATTATTATTATTATTATTATTGTGTAGACCAGTTGAAACGTTAAGAGGAAAGATAAGCGCATAACTGGAAAGTAAGGAAATGAAAACACATAAAGTCCTTATGGAATACCAGGTGAAAGATATTTTCGAAAACACGTAGTTGTTAATTGGGTTATTTGGAAATCATTTTCAGTCAGAGGACCTAAGAGGCGGCTTGAAGAGAGTCTAGTACAGAGGTATATTATTCGGGAGTGGTTATTTTCTAGCTTTAATCCCTCGGTGATGAAAGAACTACACGGCAGAAGGTAACATATTAACTAACGGCAATGTGTGTGTGTGCTATAGACCATGCTAATTCTTTATAGACCTTTCTGTTTGGTGATTAATAGCAACCAGCAGGTTTGACCACGCAATTCCCTCTCTTCTATTCCTAACTGGAAAAACGAGTCACAACATCTTTACTGATGTAAATCTGTAAGCGGGATTTGTCTGTCTGTTGTCATCGCATTACGCAAAAATTAAAGGAGTTTTCACAGTTTGAAAGCTTACAGTCTACCTTAAATCTCCGGTATAACTCATCTCTTTACGTGACCGCGGGACGGAGCAAGATAGGATAATCTCTTCGTAACAAGAACGGGAAGGAACTTCATCTAAGATTACACTGCAAATTTCTCAAATAAACACTACTTTTCTTAAACTAAAAATATACCCACCAAAGATCACTCTACATCACAGATAGACAGTATACTCTTTAGATTTTCATTACGTAACATTCGTTATTTAACGCTTTAGTTTTCTAAAAAAAAAAAAAAAAAAAAAAAAAAATACATTAAAATAAACGGAAATAAAACCACTACATCAAATATTAAATTAAAAAATTTGTTAAAACATAGTAAAAAAAACGGCTGTTTATGTGAGTGGCCACTAAGAATGTACAGTATGTCATACACACATACATAAATTCATAACATAATTTTCGGCAGTATTTGATACTGATAATTGATGAAGTGTTGCATACCATCTTGCGATTTACTTTTAACAAGAAAACGTTTCTGCAAGTCGTCTTTAGTTATTTTACCTGTAGCCTTTAACTACGAGAAATTTTGATGTTTACTTTTCAGCAAAGGCTACTTAAAATGAACGGACCGACACCAAAGATTGTATTATTTCCTTTTTTGTGTTTGTTGCAATAAGAAAACATTTCAATATGTCATCTTTAAATTGATATGACTTGCAGTTACACAAAAATTGTGATATTTACCTTACTGTAAAGCTTACGTTGCCTAAACAGATAAAAATAAAAGATTCTTAATGCAATCCCGGTCAGAGATTGTGCTACTGTTCGATGGTTCGAGCATACGGATGTAACATCATTCGAATTTTATGCTACAGGAATTTCATCCATTAATATTATTCTGTATTTGAAATTGCGATTTTTTTACTTACACATCGAACTACCTAACAGATTTGGATGGGATTTTCACAGTTTGAAAACATAAGGTGTAGCTTAAAATCTACGGTATATCTTATCATTCTACATGTCCAGGAGACAGGGAAAAAATGATAATCTGTTCGTAACCTGAACAGACGGACGCCAAAGATGCTCAATAAGTCAGCGCGTGCGAAGCAGCGTGAAAATAACAGTTGCTGAGAAATTTCACCTTCATTCTCGTGGCAGATGTGAAGTATTCCTTGCAAGAAGAGCTTTAGGACATACACTGATGAGCTAAAACATTATGATCACTGCCCACCGTGAGATTAAATGTCGTCTAGTGACGTTGGTAGGTCATGCGGTAAAATAACTATAATATCGGAGCAGAGATGGTTAGGGAGTCATTCTAGCGACGATACGTACGGCAAAAGGGGGAATACACTGACATACGAGACTTCAACGAAAGGTAGATTGTTATGGCTCGGCCCCTGGGAACCAGCATCTTGGAAACGGCGAGGCTGGTCGGCTGTTCGCAGTCTACTGTAATCAGCATCTATGGAAAGAGGTTGAAGCACGATGAAACCACGAGTAGGGGAACGTTGGTGGACGTCCACGCCTCATCACAGAACATGGAGGTCTGAGGCTAGCCCGCTCTGTAAAGCAGGATAGGTGGCGATCTGTAGCAGATCTGACGGCAGAGTACAATGCTGGTGCAGGCACAAGTGTTTCGGAGCACACCGCTCAGCGCACATTGTCGAACATTGGCTCCGCAGCAGACGGCCCCTACAAGTTCCCAACAATTGCGATTGGAGTGGGCACGAGATCATCGAGACTGGACCGTGGATAAATGTAAACGTGTCACTTATTGAATCACGTTTCTTGTTACATCAATACGATGGTCGTGCCCGGCTGCTCGAAATTTGCCCCGCGCCACGGACACAGAGCTGTGGGGCAGTATTATGCCATTAGGGATATTCACCTGGGCTTCCATGAGACCAGTGGCAGTGATCGAAGACACCACGATATCTGTGATAAACTAGATCCCTTCATGCTTCATGTCTTCAACTACAGCGATACTATCTTCCAGCTGTTTAACTGCCCGTATACAATGCCAGAATCGTGCAACATTTGTTCTAGGAGTATGTTAGTGAACTCACGTCGATATCTTGGCCGCCAAATTCACCTGGTCTCAACCCTATAGATCACATCTGGGACGCTAACGGGTGCCAACTCCACACCGACAAACCACCGGCCCGTAATTTAAGGGAGTTGAGTGACCTGTGCGTAGAAATCAGCTGCCAGACACTTCCGGAAACCTACCTAGGACTTGCCGGATCCTTACCTCGCCAAACCGCTTTAGTATTGCGTTTCAAAGGTCGACCAACAAGCTATTAAGCAGGTGGTCATAATTTTTTGGGTCATCAGTGTAGGTTGTTGTAAGGAAGGCCTCGAATAAACAAATATCTTATATTGATACTTTAAACGACCTGGTGCTGTAGAGAGCGGAAACGTGCAGCCTACATGTAACAATGAAAAAATAAAGGTGGCTTTAATGAGAAATATTGAAAAGCTATTTGAACTAAATTATTCCTTGACACTTTTTGCCAGTTATTCAGTTACACCACTGAATCACCTGATAACTGCGAAATAACACAGTTAGATAAAAATTAATCCGATGAAATATTAATTAAAAAGCATAATTATTTTCGCTATCAAGTTTTATAACTGAGCACTTGGTTTGACTACAGGTTCGATTTGTACACACAAGTTCTACACAATACCCGTTAGGGGGGGAGCGGGGTGAAAGTCCAAATGGGAACACTGCAAATAAGAAACAGCTATATGTCATCCACACTTCTCGTCTCTACTTACCACTGATAGGAAACGAAATAAAAGGATGGTGATGGGCCTATCAGTGTAACAAGATAGGCGACTGCTTCGATAAAATAACCACGTGTCGGTAGGGTATCAATAATTCAGGAGCAAACGAGTCGGAACAAAAAACGGCGAGGGCCGCCCGGCCATGCGGCTCGTGCTTGTTTTATTTATCGACGGAACCGCCGCGACCGCAGCGCCGCCGCATTATTCACGGTCGTTTGTGGAGGGGAGGGGAACCGGGCAGCTGGTCCCCATCCCCCGGCTTAAAAGGCTGCCTGCACTGTCATCCTCGCGGGCGTCAAGCTGAGCAAACAGGATTAACCGCTTTCGAATTTCAATTTCAAACACATTTCTGTCGTGGGACAATAAACTACTTTCCAAACTACATTCATGTAATGCATCCTGTGTACATGTTACTACCCAAGAGTGGATAGGAACTGTCTTGCGTTCAGATATACGGACCCAGATTACGGGTTTTCTAATCTTTAGAAGATAACTTCATATAAAAATACACAATCCCAAAGAGAAACGAATAAAAGCAAAATGTTCAGTATTTAAAATTAGTACATGTTTTTTTTTTCTGTTTTCGAGAATGAAGATTACAAACAATACGTTGTGAAGTCTGAACGATTAATACTCGCACAATTCAAAATTATTATACATACTGTAGTATGTTTTAGGGACCATTTTACAGATCGTGCAATATATTCTCATGATGCAGATTTTTACTCTCCAGTGTGGCTCACTGTGCTAAGGCGCCGCGCACTGGATCTGGGAAGTACAACAGAACCGGGCACGAACCCAGGACTCCGCATGGCGACCGTCATGAGTACGATTTTTAAACGGTTTTCCGCAGCCATCAGGGCGAGTCCCGGGACGTTCACCAATCTCCACCTCATAGGCCACACATTTCACAAACAAAAATACATCCATCATACACGATATAGCTACACGTTCCACAGACAGATGGCAACACCTCCCTGATTAGTACGCAATACAACCTGCCAGCAGATATAAACTTCTTGGCGTCATGCGGCCGTAAAACCAAAGCTCCATATTCGACCAAGCCAACGATGAGTAAATCTCTTCGAAAAGGTGACCAACCCCAAAATGTTGATAAAAGGTGGTGAAGAAGAAAAATAAATTCTTTAACTATGCGGGTCTCACTGCCAAGACGCTTACGTTCGACCAAAACAGAAAATCAATGCATTTTAAATGTTTCTAAACGATATTTACCGGCGTTTGTAGTCAATAAGCACTAAAGCTGTTTCTATTCATTTACGGCTCTCAATTTCAAAGGTGAGACAACATAGAAAGATGGCTTCACCAAAAAAAAAAAAAAAAACACACATATCACATACAGGGATTGGTCAAAATAATATGAACACCTGACATTTACATACTATTGATTAATTAATATTAATTAATTTAATTAATATTAATTAATTAGTTAATAATTAATTAATTTGCTTGTAGAACGGCTGCAATTCTTCGCGGAATAGATTCGTAGATGGTTATAATAGTTTCCAACGGAATGTTGTCCCATTCTTGTACAAAAGCATCCGCCAATTGCTTCAATAATGTTGGAGGTGGAAATCTGATCCTTATTCTCTGCTCTAAAACTCCCCACAACGGTTCAGTTATGTTGAGGTCTGGCGATTGTGCTGTCCAGGGAAGATGTTTGATGATATTCTGATGCTACTTGAACCATGACAGAACATTTTTGGCTGTTTGTATGGGCGCATTATCATCTTGGAAGATGGCAGTGTTTGGCAGCAGTATGCTAGTCATAGTAAGGACTTCATCATAGAGGATGTTGAGATATTCATTCGCAGTCATCCGGCCAGTGATGTGTTTGAGAGAACCAACTGAATACCATGAAAAAGCCGCCCAAACCTTCCCTATGCTCGACTGGAGGACACAGACAGTCCGGATCGTAGGCTTCTTTTGGGGTTCTCCACACATAAACCCGGCCATTAGTAGGAAAGAATGCGAACACTGATTCATCGGACCATACCACATTCTTCCAATCATCCAGTGTCCAGTTTTTATGATCGTAGCACCACTTGTTTCGCAACTCAGCGTTAGTTGCCGTTATAAGGGGTTTTGAAATTGCAGCCCTTCCATGAATGTTAGCTTTATGGAGCTCCCGCCGTACTGTTTATTTCGAAACTACTCAGTTGTGTGTTGAGTTCTGCTGTCACTTTTGCCGCGGTAGTTTTGTGTTGACTGGCCACAATCCTTTTTAATGTTCGTCGGTGTCTGGAGGTTAACTTTGGTTTTCGTCCACAATTCCTCTTCGCCGACGATGTTTTACCATGTTTTGTATATACTGTCATTACCGTTGATACTGACGCTCGTGAGACGTTAAACAGTTCAGCAGTTTTTGTCACAGACACACCCGCTAACCGAGCTCCAACGATTGCCCACTTACGAAGTCTGAGAGATCACGCATTTCACCGATTGCTTGTTATAACCATCACAGATCAAAGCGTAAAAAACACTGACACATAACCTACAAGACCTGCCACATCAGCTACGGCGTATATGCGCATCGCCGTATTCACACGGCAATAGTAGTGCCAACGTGCAACAACCTGTACTCTATCGCATGCTGTTCATATTATCTTGTCCAACCTCTGTACATTTGTGCATATGTGCAGTATCTGCGCCGCGCTAAACCGCTGGCTCCTGCTTTCCGCAACTCCGCGGCCAGCGAGCCAAGTCACTCAGTTGGAGAGAACAAACTGAATGACATCCGCCCGCGACGCGTTCCCGTCGCCTCTCCTGAAGAGGACCTAGCTCCCCGTCCGTTGGCAGAAAAAGAAACAGAAAAAATAAATAACAACCTTAAAATCTGTTTCGCATACGTGGCACCTCGATTCACCTTACAAGAGTTTTACTTGGCTTTTCTCTTTCCACAAACCGCCCTGTTTTGTCTTGTAAACATATCCCGAGCCACGTTGATCTCAATAGTGACGTCCCAGCGCACAGTGGGGCGAAATCTAAAAAAGCTGGCCAAAAGTCGAAAAATAAAATTTTTATTTAGGGAATTTTAAGTATACAGCTGGGTAGACTGACTCCCAAAGTGTTTAACTTCATGGTTAGAATAGTTCCGAGGCTTGACGCAGATGCTGTACATCATTTGAAAGGTGACCGTTGAGCGAGCAACTATTGCGAGATACAAAGGAAGTAAATCAACCGTTACTTTGAACTGGTGTAAAAGTTTTGAGTTTTGAGCAATTTTCATCATTCAAAATGGACAGTGAGTACAATTTTTACATGTATTACAAATACATAAAAAACATTTTAAAGTTATTTATTTAATAAATAATTATTAAACAAATTTGAACACTTAATTAGTATTTTTCTTTTTCAAAAATGAAAACAGCAATAAGTTCCACAGAGTCCCACAACGAACCTTATTTTAACTTCATTCTCTACTATTTATCTATTGAAATCTCAAAAAAAAAATCTGCTATAAACTGCTATTCCACAATTCGTGCAGCTTAATTTATCTGCAGTTTACCGGTATTTGTTTTTGGTCTTTTTCAATTTCATGTGTAAATTGTAAGTTATTGTCATAGTTATTACAACTATTTAAAGTAAAATCAATTTTGTTTTTTGGTATTATTATGAAACTATCATCTACATATCTGAAATAACACATCATTTCAAAATCTAGCAGTTTAAAACATTGTTCTTCCAAATCTTGCATAACTAAGTCCACTAGAGTTGGATACACCTATAGGTGCGCGAAATTTTTGGTTATAACTTAGTCTGTTATTGCCGAAATTAACTTAATTAATACGATATACTGAAGATTTCCAGACGAAATTAACTTCCTCTTTTTAAATAATCTTTAATAATACCTGTATGTATGGGGTTACTTTTAAATAGATTTTATGGGATATAAAAGGCTAATACAAGTTATATTTTATTGCTCCAGAATCTGCTGGTCCAGCCAATGAGAGCGACGATAAAGTTGGCTTCATACGAAAGGAAGTAGAAATGTATAGTACACCACATGTTTATCCACAAAAATGTATAATTCAAACACTTTTCAATTTTTGAAACCTATTTAAATTCTAACCCTTTTTATTTTAATCTGCCATATTGAATCCGCCATTTGTTCTTTTTTGCATTGTTAACATTGGAATCGATATCAGCGAGCTTATTAAACCCTGTATACAAATTTCTATGACAATTGAAACATTTTTAGACCATTTTTAATTTTTAATCCGCCATATTGGATCCTCCAGTTTTTTTTTTAAATTTTGACATCGTAATCAGCGTTCTCAAAACAGATTTTGTACAAAGTTTCATTAAACTTGGATAACGTTTCCATATTTTGACCAGCTTTTTGAGATTTCGCCCCACTGTGCAGCGTTATGAAGAAGCACCGCAGGCCTTGTCAACACCTTGCTGTACACAGCACTTGACGCGGTCAAAATGAATCGTGCAGGCCCCTTCGCTGTCGAACTGTTTATGGTATGCCAGACTCCCTCAGTACAAGACGAAAATTCCTTTCACTGTGAAACAGTTGTCTACCCTGCTTATTAAATATCTTTCGTATGATTAAATGATTTAATCAAACCTTATTTTATTAATGAATTGGGAGATATTTTAAAATGAAAGATTTCAAACAGAACTGTATCATTAAACTTCATTTAATCTCATATTAAAAGTAGTCAAAACAAAATAACAGAACAGTTATTACATGATAATTATCTTTCCCTAATTTTATCAAAGCATGAAAATAGAATTTACAACCATTTAAAACAAAAACATTCTGAAATTTATTCATTCATCCCGGCATTATAAATACACTATTCACACTATTATTTCGTGTGGTGGCTATCATTATGAACCACTATGGATAGTCATTACCTCCAGAATCTAATCATTGAGCATTAACACTCTTAACGGGTGTGTTATGGTACAAAATGTCTGATGCAGTAATTACAAGGTGGATTTGTCGTAACTAGTTAATGTGCTTGCTGCGACTTTACCGTTTGCTGGAACGTAGTGGCTTGAGTCTTGCACTGGTACCTACTCTAGATCTTATCTTCCATTTGCGCGCTCCACCTGGTTCAGTATTGTTAACAACGTCTCATTCCAATCGATGTGCTTATGCAAAAAGGGTCGGCTTGAGGAATTTCGGGGTTCCCTGCGAAGTTTGATTTTGGGGCCCCCTACTTCTTTTCTAGATGTATTTTTGCACACACTTTAGATAATTTTCGTGACTTTTATACACACACACATATATATTATAAAGAGATTAAAGAGACGGACTGAGGTTTCTCTAAATCTGTGTACAAACACGCCAGCTGCTTATTGAGTATTATCTGAACGGGACCAACTTCGCCGAGTCTTTTCTTTTTTATAAATGTATTCATATGGATCTCCCAACTACTGTCACTTTCATTTCTGGCTAAGGCCTGCTGACCATTGTCTCAAATGAAATTGTTTTTGTATTCAATTTTATAGCTATTATATTTATAATACTTTTTTGTATATGACATTTCTTTTCTTGCCATTCATTGCTAGTAGGTATAGGTTTTTGGGGTTGGAGACACGTGAGCAGGCATATACATTTAAATTCAATAACTTTTTATATTAAACGTCAAAAGATGAATGAGTTTATTCAAACGAAATTACATAAATTGCTGAACCAGGTTCAGAGCAATACACGCTTTTATATACATAGGCCTATCGTAATTACATCAGATACGACTTTCTCAAAACTGAATCTGATGAAGGACTTCTCGTGGGACTCCACGCCTCGGTAATGTCTATTGTGAACGCAGCTTGTTAACATTCTAAATTTGTAGATTTTTTATTTTAGCAGGATAATTTTTCGTTAAGTAAGGACAAATTTTGAAGGGGACGTGGCGGGGGCTCCCTCAAGCTTGGGGCCCCCCGCAACTGCGGTTCTTGCGGTAGCCTTAAATCGGCCCTGGATGCAAATCCCGAACAAGGTGCCTTCACATATGATATATCGGGTCATGTAATAACGGCCGACAAATTATTCACCACGTTAAACACTAACTTCCTATTTGTGTGAGAACTCAAATCAGAATGCCTGGTCATGGCCGTCTCTCCTATATCCCAGCATTATTTGGGATTTCGCCATTGGCTGACAGATCTTGTGGCGGGGCGCGGGGTGTGCAGAGCTCAAGTGTCCTTTAGTAGCTTAGCAACCTTACCAGGTCGCATAAAACACCGTTAGGTCTGGCTCCATTGCTCGCCAAAACCGCCCCACTCTCACATACTAACAGGAAATTCAATGTCATCTCCGTACCCTCATCCTTCGAGAATCATCCACCACCGCACCAAACTTGTATTACACATAAATACAATGTTTAATAGGCCAGCTATAAAATAAAGCAATTATTATTATCCTATGATTTATAACCTATTTGTGGAGATCGCATATGTACCATTACAACTGCTTTCACAGATACAAATATTTGATCTGTTCTTTCTTCAAAGTATGACAATTATTTAATGATCCAATTGTGGTAATTTCAGTATCAATTTTTTCCCACTCTTAAGTATTTGATAATGCAAAAGAGTGAATTTGTTTTAATTTGTAGATTGTACCTGTTCGATCATCTAAATAGATTTGTGAGTTTTCATAAAACAAAACAAGAAAAAAATAAAAAACAAACAAGAACACAAAAAGAATTATGCAAACATGCAGTTAGATACAAGGGCATGAAAATTCGTCTTGGTATTTCACCACTATCCCTGGAAGATATCCTGTCATCTTAGTGAATAAAAGTAATGATCCATCCGATAAAAAATGTTTCCGCGCTGTTAGGGCAGCTGCAACGGATGACAGGTAAATTACAAAAACATGTGCTCTTCCGTGGAGTACGAAAACTAGGTTCCAATGAGTGTGTTGTGTTATCGCAGTGTTCAATCAGCTTCATGCCCGGGCTGTACAAACGGGAGGTAGCAATAAAGAGCAAACAAAGGCCACAGGACACCCGAAAAAAAATAAAAACCGAAACGTGTTCCGAAACAATTAATTTGCCCAAACTTTACTCAGGTAACAAGCTGTTTACACTGCCGGCAGCAAAATCAGAGTATGCTTTCCATACATGTTTACGCACTTTCGTTACCTTTTCCACTAACAACGTGAGTGTGTTTAGTCTACCAGCAGTGCAATGCGTTCATCGGTGTACACATTACCCACCTGATAAAACAAATGAAAATATCTGGAGGGGTCTAGAGGTCTGTTCTGGCTTAAATATAATGCATTTTTTCCAAAGAAAAGAGTATTTCCTGAATCGTTGATAATTTTCGTACAGTGAAAAATTTTACGATCCTGAGCATTATGTCACAGGTGTCAATTTAATACACTATAAACGATTTTTGACATCTGCTAAGGCTGTATCTATTTCTCGCTTTCTGTTTATTGCTTGAGATTCCTCAGCTAGTTAGCATTCATCATCAGCGATAACTTTTAAAATCTGAAAAACTTTTTTTTTTTTAGTTTCTTCGTGAGATAAAGTTTGAGCTGAAACGCTGTCTTTTAGAAAATTAGCTCAGCAATCATATTACTATTATTATTATTATTATTTGCTTCTGGCGTTATGCTTCGTCGACTTCGAGATCATTAGAGTCAGGAGAGGACCTGAGGCCAGGAACGGGAATGAATTCGTTCACTGCCTTTTTGAAGGTACTATCCTGGCATGCGCCTGTAGTGATTTGGAGAAACCATAGTAAACCCAAATCTGGATGGCCGGAAGGGGATTCGAACCCGCGTCCTCTCGAATGCGGGACAGAGCCCTACCGTGGCAAACTCACTATTTAAGAATCGCATGCAGTTATGGTTATTGAATAATAGAATTCTACAACTCCTAATACGCTTGTGTTCTTATTGCATCATTGAGTATGTTATAATTTTTACTGAATTACATGACCTTAATCCTACTTTTTACTTCTAGTTCGAATTCTTCGCGAAGTATTTTTGATGACATTCAGTAGACTATTATCTGAATTCTCACTTAGCCAATTGGACAGTATAATCAGAAAATCGCCGTCACTTGATTTTCTATATAATCCTTCTACACATTAGACGTATCCTAATAGGCTATAAGAGTTTTCCCGGAAATATTTAGAGTTCATAATTTGGTTTCCTAAACTTTTTTTTAACAACTATATAATATGGTTCACGTCTTTCCGCGTCCCTCATAGGGATTCGTAGGTACACCGTTTTATTTCCTCATGAGTTTTAACTAGTGAGTCTCCTTGGATTTGCTGTATAAGTATTATCCTAATAGTCTAGTTCTTCTTTCTGCTCATTCTAATAGATCAAAGTTCCGTACAAAATTCTGATGTTTTAATTTTTTTATAGCAGCAGACAAATATCCTTTTTTGCTTAGAGATTCTTGGCAATTCACTTAGTAGGTTAAATATTCGATTATCACTATTTCATCCCCTGAGGGGTTGCTAGTCCCCCATCGGGCGCCTCCCCAGGTGGCGGAACGGGGAGTGCCTCCCAGATATGGGAGCGACCATAAAATGCGTGACTTGGTCTATGAGGGGAGGGGTTGGCTGGAAAGCTACGATCGGCTACGTGGGAAAGATGGGGGGGGGGGGGGAGGCTTCCGTGCCAGGCCACGTAGCTTTCCATTCGTACTATTTGTCACCGTTAAAACAAGGTACAAAACACACAACAGCATGTGAATATTTATTTCCGTTATTTAATTAGCTCCGTATATAATTTACGATAGTCTGACAAGAGAAAACAGTACAAAATGTCTATCTGGAATCAATGGGGGGAAAAGCTACGTGCTACGTTTGGGGGAAGAGGAGGTAGAGGCGAAATCCACATCGGGCAACGTGGGTGGGAAAGGGGAGGGGTTTCAAAGGAGACCAAAATTGAGCTACGTATTTTATGAGTGGGTAAAGGGCCAGGGCAATCTCTTGCCCTAGGGAGGAGAAATCATCCCTAAAGGCGGAGGAACCTGTAGTTGGTCAACGGCATGAGAATGTGGAAGGCAACGAGAAACCAACACATTAAAGATCATAAAGGATTTCCTAGAAAGAGCATGGTGATGGCTCTTAAAGTAAAATGTTCCGGAGTAATATCCCTTCGTTCGGATCTCCGGGAGGGGAATACATTGAAGCATGGGAATAGGGTTCACTATTTCATAATCCTCGCTTTAGCGATTCGCTATAGACACTTGCGCTATGAGGTTTAAGTAATTTAGTGACTAAACAGTTGTTGGAAAGTAGGTAATCAGTTTTTCATTCCATTCCAGGAGCTTCGTTTAAACCTTCTATCTTTATTATGCTTCAGACATCAGTCCCAAAATCCTTCCATTTAATGTCAATAATCTGTATGCGTTACGTATAAAAAAAAAATATAAAAAAAAAAAATGGTTACGGAAGGTCCTGTTGAAAATGAAAAGCAACGTAATGATTAATCTTTACTCTCGTTGGAACATACTAAGTTGCAATTTTAACTCTTCTTAAAATGCCATGAATGTCGTATGGAATAGACCTATAGATTTGAATTAGGGCGGAGCTTATTCTCCATACCCGCGAAGTTCCTATTCTATTACAGTTTAGTTTTATTTTCTGTATTGGTTGAAGTGGTTTCTTCCGCGAAGCTGTCTCGATTTTACAGTCTTTACCGTTTCCCTACTTTGGCGTTGTACTGCTTCCAACCGTAATTAAATACTCTCATTTTGAGTATATTATTTTTCACAGTGAGAAAATGTAGCTTGGTGGTGGATGACCTGCAAAAGCGGAAACGTTTAACAATAAATTATGATGATGATTGCTGAGTAACTATATTGCGTACATTGTTATTTTCTCCATGTTTTGATTCTTGTCGAGTCTGTGGTTCTTTTTTTGTGTGTGTGTGGAAAACTATGGATAACTCTTTATGCCGTTAAAATTGTGACTACTACCCAAATATAGATACTTTTGTTACTCTGAAGATGTTAAAATATCGCCATAATTTGAAACGAATGCTTTGTATCGTTAATATAGTGGTGCTGCTCTCAGAGCTACGCCACTGCTGAATATTTGAATCGCATCCATTTCCAATGTAGATGGCAATGCGGTACGCTGCCAGCGCCTCGCTCGTCGATACAACACACCACACTCATCTGTTTATGCCCGGTGAGTCATGAATACTTCGAGATTGAACCACAAACATTTAACGGAGGATTCCTCACCAGTTGCGATGTGTTTATTGACGGCACAGTATCTCTTGATGTGCTGCGTGCTTCCGAGAACGCAAGCAAACGCAGATATATATATATAAACGTAAACGCAGATATCAGTGGTAGGAAATATTATGTCTGCAAATATTCGAAAAATATTAGAAACAATACTGAAAACCAATAAGACATGACCGTCTAATGGAACACACCTATATATTTAAATTAATGCTGAACTCTATTTTTATTTCCCCTCTTAATTTGTACTTCATTGATAATAAATTAATCATACTTTGATTTTTGCTCCGTTAGCAAATGAGCTAGTTTTTATATCTATATAAATCATGTTTTAAGTCAAATCATAAGTCTTCAAGCTGTAAAATCCCATCAAAATCTATCCCATAGTTTTTACGTGTTTTAAAATTATAATTAAACAAGTTATGTGTTCGTAACATCCATACATAGTTTTTTCATACACTTCTTATGTAATTAAATGTATAATCTAACGGGTTTCAAGAGGCACAGGTCACTTCGACATCAAAAATCACATTGCCAGAAATTTAGTATAATTATCGTAATATGGCTAATTCTCTATCTACTCGTATCTGTTCAAATCTCCAATACGAATCACAGAGTTTAATTGTACTCTGAAATGTCTTACGATGACACATATTATTTATAATTAGCCAGCAACGCTTCTTTCAGGTCTGCTGAAGGTTTTGGAGAAGAAGGACTCATCGTGAGATCATTTTTTTATACCCATTTTAAAATCAGTCCACTTACAACGACAAATTAATATGCTAATCAAAATTAACTCAGCACCGATAGTATATCAAGTCTAACATGATATATCAGAACGTCAGAGACAGCTGTGATGGCGCATTTTTGCTGCCTTGGGCCTCTGTCACATTGTGGATGTGTACTCTGACGACTTAATACTCCTTGCAAAAATGTCCGTGCGACTTCGTCGGAGTAGTTGCGGCCACAGTTGCAACAAGACTGCTGTGCCAGACAGCTCGTACAATGTTTTAAAAATAATAATAACTAATATTTAAAAAGGTTTGTAATATTTACCTGAGAAGTGAGGGGCAGAACGGCAGTTCTGCGTAGTCATGAGGAAGGTCACCGTTAACGCGATTGCCGTATAGCTGAGCTGAGAGGAAAATGGCCTTTCACAATGCGGTAGAGTGGGAAGACAGCCGCTTATCTCCACAGGTCCGGGTTTACCCATCCCTTCCCCAAGTCAAGTAAGCAATTTGGCTGCACAAACTGCTGTTGGCGTCGATTGATAAATTTCTGTACGTGAGTGGAAATTCAAAAACCGGAGGCAGACGATGGTTTTCGAGGCGCGGCAGTTAGGCCAAATCCAAGTATGAATCACTTGATTGATAATTCCCCTGTAACATTTCAGTCAGTGTTGCTGTTATAAACTTACAACTAGCTGTTTGGTATATTCTGTTTCCACATATGTTACGAGATCGCTGATTGGTGTTCGAGGAAGTTGGAGGGGTTTCCGACACGACATCGTGAAAAACGAACGTCTTCCCGGGGTCTTGCGTCGGGTGCTTCCTGAGGGAGAGGCACGCCATCGCCTGGGCAGTACTGAGGTGTTGGTGATTTCAGCTACCACCAGACAAAAAAGCGGATAGCAAGGCTATCTGAATCAGTCATCCAAGGAGTACCTATAAGCCATCCCTGGGCCTACGGTGTTCTTACTGCTGTCTGGAGGAGGTGTGTATTTCCTCATGTGAAGACGCAACACCTGTCGCCGCTACAAAAACGGTGAAGAACTCCGTACCTACGTTCCTCAACCCCTCAACGATTCTGGGCAGGGAATCACTCTCCGAGGAACATTCTGAGCTGTGTTAATAGCCTTGAGCCACTTTATTCGGTACGGAAAAACTCTGTGTAATATTCCTCCCGATCAAAACTAATAGTTTGTTTAAGTCAAGGACTAATAGCGCCCAAGTTAAATTAAAATTAAGATATTTGTTGCTGTAAGATTAAATTTGTGTTGTGAAGAATTTATGAAGTATTAGATTCATGTTAGCTTTCCAATGCAAATTTCAGATTTCACATGAACTCTTCACAATTAATTGTTTATTATAAACATTTAATTTTAATAAATATGTCAGGTTATGACTTTCTTAGTAGTAAATCATAGCTTGTCATTTTGTACCAATATCCTATTCGACAAATCAAACTATTAAATTGATAAAACAAATAAAATTTATAATATTAAAGGTAATCAAAGGTAACTGGGGATACGTAATAAAAAAACTTCAGCCATCACCTACGCAAAAGCCTAATTTACCACACAGTGAACCGCTGTTACTTGCTAATTTCAGGTAGAAAATGGAAGGTGACTAAATGTTTTTAGACAATTCTGTACTAATACTATTCTTGTTGGAAAACTAAAAGGAATATTTTATTATTATTATTATTGTTTTGATGACCTTCGGTCTATCGACCATACGGCCAGCTTCAATATCTACATTATTTTTAACAAGTAATAAAGTCTTATTTCATAATGGATTATAAAATAAATCAGTAATACAATGATGGTATAATAGGATGACAAAGTTCCATAACGTTTCCTTACCAAATAAAATTTGTAAAGCCTATAGATTAACGTGTTGATTCTGGTTGCGATACGAGTTGATCTTGGTGTAGACAATAACATTTAATACAATAACACTTGACGTTTTATGTTAATTCCTTAACAGCTAATGTACAATAAAGATCGTTACATTTAGTATAATTGTAAGTAAATTACATGATTTATGGGGGCCTTTTTATTATTATTATTATAAATCCTTTCTTTAAAAATAGATATTAACACATAGTTCTCGTTGAAATTGTTCCCTATTTTCTCTGATTCGACGAGCGTTCCATTTTAATAACTTAATTTCCCCCATCTTGTTGTAGAATATTTGACAGAATTTCTAAAATTATTGTTGGGTTAAATGTATCCGCTGTTGGAGTTTTGGCTTCTTGGATCAGAAGCAAAATTAAATTAAATATTTTTTCTAACAAGGTTCCGTTTTTGGTATAATGTGTCTCGGCAGGTTGATTGAAGGCATTTGGTTGTTGCACTGCAACAGGCTGTATGTTGCGGGCGATTTGAGCGCCCTCCCATTGCAGGGTGCAGGTTTGAGGGGTTTCGATCAGACTGGCTGGGGTCGCGGGATGCTGGTTACTCGTGATAATTGGAGACATGGGACCATTGTATGTAAACACAATCATGTTGACTTAAATTTGTAAATGAGTTTTCTTTAGTAAAACGACAGTTTTTATAGGACTTTGGTCCTTTTGACCAGGCATATCTATTGATGAGGTTTTGTTCAATGTTTTGCTGAGCAGAGCTTGAAGATTCTGGCTGCATAGAGAGCATACTTTCTGTTGGTGGATGTAGAGATCGAGGAGGATCTGCAGCGGTATTTTCATAACTGTGTAGCAACGGGAGCTCAAGCACACTGGATATATTTACTAATGATTGTATGGGTCCCCCACTGGGAGCTGATGGTGCCGCGTCTAGGGTTGGTAGTAGTTGTGGTGTTATGGTCAGATGCTGCGTCTGTAGTACTGGCTGTTGTGGTTGTGCCTGCAGTAGAGGTGACATTGACTTTTGTGTTGAGTATAGAGTAGGCAGACAGTGCTGTAGTCGTGCTGATAGAGGCCGAAATTCCGTGTGACTATTTAATTGTGGTGTAGAAGAGGCCACCTTAGCGTAGCCACGAAATTGTTGTTCTCTGCCAGGAAAATTAACGCTTCTTCTGAAAGCGATGGCTTGTTTTGCTTCCCGGTGTTTGAGATATACTGGCCAATTCCTGTCTGTAGCATGCATGATGTTGGCCACGACAGAGGGCGCAGCATATAGTTGAGAGATTATTACAGTTGACCGCCAAGTGGGGGCCAGCAAATCTACTGCATCGTGGCTCACGAGATTTACATTGGCCTTGACGGTGGCCCAGCCGTAAACAAACAGCACACTGGATAACAGGGGAAACGTATGGTTCCACAGCACATCGGGTTCCGAGTATCGTTACATGGGTCGGTAGGCTCTGAGATCGGAAGGATACCAAACAGACTGGTATGGGTATTACAAGATCTTTGTTCGACTGGCTCCTTTTGGTGAAGCGTTTAATACGCACCACTGGGACAGGGGAGACTATTTCTTGTACAAGTTCTTCCTCACTCAGGAAGGTGTCCACATTCCTTATAATTCCCTGTTTGTGGATCAAGAAGTTAGGAATGTATACTTCTAAGTTTTTTGTTTTGAAGATTTCTAGTTGTACTATTGAATTGGCGACACCTGCAGTGCTAGCTTCAATTCTAAGACGGTTTTTCCCCTTGGAGGTGATGTTGATAATGTCCCTTTTTATGGTGTTATTATGCTGGAAAATTAATTTACCTATAGCCATTGGGTGAGAGTTTCCGACATTCCTATCCAGGCTCTCTACGAAAATATAGTACGGACCACTGTCTGTAGGGTTGTATCTACATATTGTCTTTGCTTCTGTAAGTTGGAGCTATCGAATCAGACTGCGTATGGTTAGGACTGAGTTGGTCTAGTGTCGTAGCTGGGGATAGATTAACCTCGATGGACCTTGTTGTATCGAGCATATCTACTTCTTCTGTCTGTTAGTTGTGGAACTACCTTGGTCTGCCCAATTTCTAGTCTCTGCACACATCTACGTTTCACTGGTAGGTTTGACTCACCCGTAATTGTAGGATTGTCGCCTCTCCGAGCCATGTGATGAATGGCTGCGCCTGGAGGTAAGTGCGGGTCCTGTGGTGGAACGCCTTCCGGCCCAGTTTCCATCTCCGGAAGCTGCCTCTGTTGTTGATGCTGCTGTTGATGATGTTGCTGCTGCTGCTGATGCTGTTGCTGTTGCTGATGCTGTTGCTGTTGCTGCTGTAACTGCTGCTGTTGATGCTGGTGCTGTTGTAGTTGCTGCTGTTACTGTTGTTGCTGCTGTCGATGTTGTTGTTGCTGCTGTCGATGTTTTTGTAGCTGCTGCTGTTGCTACTGTAACTGCTGCTACTGTTGTTGTAGTTGCTGCCGCTGGCGCTGCTGATGTTGTTGCTGTTGTTGTTGTAGATGTTGGAGTTGTTGATAGCGTTGCTGCTCTTCTTCTGAGGTGTGAGAGGTAAATAGCTGCTCGATTGCTGATCTTGCTGCTTGAGTATGTGGCATATCACTCGTGTTACAGATCACTGATTATGAGACTGGAATTGGGATGTTTGTGTAGCACGTTTCTAAAGCCGTCTTTATAGTCTGTCCCGTATCCGGCGGGTCAGCCATGATTTAGTTGTCCCAAGGAATATTTTGGTAGTATACTAATTATATCACTCAGAAGGCTCAGACTGACTGTATTATGAAAAAATATAAACACTCTCGCGAACTCGAAAACTTCCGGACGAGCTGATCGCGCACACGGTGAGAGAGCCCGATACACAACCTTCCCGGTCGGCTGCTACGAGGATACTCTACCAAAAGGAATGTTGGATTAGTGATATCAGTTCTAATAGGGAAACTCCAAGAGTATTCGCGTTATTTTTCCTTATTCTAATGAAAGTCCGTCAAAATTTTTTTGGTTACTTCAGAATGCGTCAAGAAATATTGACTCTATTTTTCCACAGAATTAGTTAGAATATTTAGAAACGAGCCTATTTTCGGAAATACGTACATCCAACCTACGGTATGGATTTATTAGCAGTTACATTTAAGTAAATCATCCAATATTTTTAATACTAAAAGTTTGCGGATTGTTAAAAGCTTAAGAATTAATACTTATTGAACAGATATCTTATTCAATATAAAATAATAATTTATGATACAATACGCCACAGTTTGAGTAAATTATTGGTTTAATAGAATGAATGATTGTTAATTTATTGTTAATTACATTTATTTATATTAGCAAATAGTTATTTACAGTACATAAAAAAATGCAAAGGAAGAAATTGTATCAAAATTTGCTCAATATGTCAGGGATGTGGTAGTCTTTTAATGTCTGGTCCCACAAAGGTTTTGCATCACAAACCAAAGAAATCAGCTTCCATACATCAATTTTAGTCGTCGACTACGTAGAAAAAACAAATCGATTTGCTTCCAGATTGTGGTCGTACTTAAACGCACTACTAACTCGCTTCCACTATGACCGTAGTATAAACCAGTTTTGCAGTGTTTGTTTCACTCTAACGAAAACGCACGAGTACGCACGACCACCAACTCACCAGATTCCGCATTCAGTGTGACCGCTGCCTTTAGAGGCCGTATAGTGTGACAGTATTTCAGAGATGGGTCCATACGCAATTGAGATTTTAGGCGATTCCGATGGAAGGGAGCAGTTTTATCCAGTTGAGGTGTATCACAACACGGGAGTTGAGCGGCTTACTTGTACCAATGTTTGCATGCATATTGTAACGAGACTGCTGTGTCAGACTCGTACAATGTTTCAAATAGTAACAATAATTCATATTTAAAACGAGGGTTAGAAATATTTTGCTTGATAGTGCCAGAGGAAGACGGTATTTTTGTTTAAAGTCTGGAGGGAGACACCTGTAACGGTGGATGCGACCCCTTTCATATCTGGGCTGAGTGGCAACATATTTATCAATAGGGATTGAAGGCCCGCTAATCTCCGGCAGGTGCCGGCCTAACTGACCCTTCTCCGGTCAAGTGAATAATTCGGCTGAACAATCTGTTGTGCCGCGAGATTAGAGATCCCCGCTTGTAACGAAAAAGTATGGCAGATTGAGGTGTGAATCATGTGACTGTGAACTCCCAATCAACATTAACGTTACAAAATAATAAGAAGCTCTTTGGTGTTCTGAGTCCACACGTCTTACAAGCTCACGGATTGGATTTCGACGGAGCTGGAAGGGATTCCGATCAGACATCGAGAGAAGGAGGTCTGCGGTGGTGTCTGGCGGATAGAGAGGTCACGCCATCGCCGGGACTTCGATTACGACCAAACTTAGAACAGTACGGTTTGAGCCACCTCTGGCTTGTGGTACCTGTTGCTGTTGTCTGAAGAAAGCGACACAACGCCGTTGCTGTAATTGCGGTATAGACATTCAGCCATTAAAGAAAATCTCAGTGTTGCGCGTTCCTCGACCCGTGAACGCCTCTGAGCAGAGTATCACTCTCCGACAATCTTTCTGAGAGTTTTAATAGCCGTGAGCAACCTGATTTGATACGGGGAGACTGTCATAAATTCCTATCAATCCGAAAATATTATTTTAAGTTCAAGATTTAATAGTGCCCTGTTTGTATTAAGATACAGAAATTCATTTCTATAAGCTTGTATTTGTGAACAGCTTTGTAAATTAGTAGAGGAATTTTCATGTTAGCAAAATTCAATCTTGACATAAAATATGTCACTGTTGTTTGTTTAAAATTAACGTCTTCTGCCTCATATTGTAAGACTTGGTATTAATTTTGTTTGAACCTTTGATTTTCATGTATTAAATTAACTGTAAAGTACACCGACGTCTGTAAGCATTCAATGTTGAATTTGAAAAATCTGTCAAGTTATGACTTTATATTAGTGATGCAAGATAGTATATCACTTTACACCCTCTTCCTATTTGATAAAATCAAATGATTAAAATTATTAAATTGATAAGAGCAACAAAAACATTGATATTAAAATTAATTAAAATGGTAATGCAAAAAAATATAATTTACCCAGCAAACCCCTTCTATTACCACAATATGCAGATATTTTATTCGGGAGGCAGAAGTGATCAGAGTTTTACCAATTCCTGCAGTAGCTAGTCTGTTCACTTACAACTAGTTTAATAATTCACTGAATTTATTTCGCTCAGGAAAAACACCATGAGTGGGTGTTACTTTGCTCCACATTTTTTAGAGTTTTCAGAAAGCGACTTTTTTCTGGCTTTTAATTTAACTAAAAAGATACAGATTTAATCACGTTGATTTAATAGGCGCTTTAAGAGTAATTAGAATACGACCATTAGACTTTATTTTTTCTGATTTGGTTATTTTATTTAAATTTATTTTAACGTGGAGCAGACTTTGCTCTACGTTGAGGAATACCTCGATTTTCCATTAAAACAAATGGATGGCACAATGTAACTAGGTCCAAGGTGAATGTGGTCAAAGAACAATGTATAAAGTCAATATAAAATTTATTTTGTCCAAAAAATTGTGATTAAAAAAACAATACTTACACTGATTAATCGAACTATTAATTTCCACAATTTTTGAATTATATTTTACAAACTGAACACATTTTCAAATTAGACATTAAGACATGGATTAAAATTTTAAGAAAGTCACTAAACAAAATAAATATCTTCATCCAATATTTGAAGGCCATGCAATTATAGAACTCCATAAATTCTGGTTTTGGACAAGAGTTTAGGCTCGCCGATTCCTCCAATTTCGTCCACCGACTTATAAGTAAGAGTAGAATATGACCACTAGAACCTGTTTTTATGATTTCGGTTAGGTGAAACACTTGCATGATTTAACACATATTTTCATTGTTGCCTCTTCAGTTGTATCGTCATCACACTCGCAGATGACATCTGGGTGTAGGGTAGTCTTGTGTATTTCGCGAACGAACTAGTTCGGAAGAGCGCTTCCACGAGTGAACTACGCGAACTAGTTCCCAGATCTCTCGCTCCTTAGTTTGTTAGTTCGTTCGATCCTTTCCCGAAGAACAACTTTTGTTTTAGTTTATTATCTAAAAGGTAACACAGTTCGCTGTGGACACATTTCACTGAATAGACAGGAAAAAAAAAAAAAAAAAAAAAAAATTGTAACTGTTAAACATAATACTTATTGCAGAAGTCAGAAACGGAAATTTAACATGGAATGTGAAAACAAAACACACTTTTATCCCATTAACACTTAAAAGACAACAATCAGTAACCACAACTACTACTATAACAAAGAAGAGAGTGCGTGAAGTAGCGCTAGCAAAGCGAGCGAACGAGATGTCTTTCTGGAATTCGAGAGCGGAGCGACCTAGTTCTTGAACTAAACACAGCGCTACCGCTCGCGAACTAACCTGAGCGGTACCGTTCGCGAACTAAATTGAGCGCTACAGTTCGCGAACTAAACTGAGTGGTACCGTTCGCGAACTAAACTGAGCATTCCCGGTCGCGAACTATTACCATTCGCCGCTAGGATTACCAACATTTTTTAGGTTAATGGTAGAATATTTTTTTAGAATAACCTATAAAAATATAGTAGACTTCAAAAATATAATATTTTACGAAAGAGTAAAAAAGGACAAAAGATTTTTTTTTTTACTAATTTAATTTTTAAGCTATATTTTTTTGCACCTCTTGCATCTTTAACAATTTTCTGTCTACAGTATAATTGTAATATGCTTTATCGCTTTCAGCTGTTAAATTAATGTCGATCAAAAACTCATTTTTACTAATGAAATACTGCTCTTACTTTTACCTAGATTTCGTGTAATATTGTTATTTCAGAGTAAAGTTCGTTCACTTTGATACTCATTTTTTCTCATAAATTTAGAACCTCTAATATTGTCTCACAGCCATCAAATGAAACGTGTTTTAAATTTAATTTTTGGATTTTCTATAGCCAATTGCTTTAATTAAAATCTAACTATTTACTAAGATACTCCAGACTTTTATCAACGAATACTAGAACATTATTTTTAATATTATTACTTTCTGTGGAAAATTTGGCTTTTCTTGTTTTCTTAACCAAAGAAAAAGTATCTTTTACATTTTTCTAGCGCTGATTTTAAAGCTGACATAATATAATACTTATCTCAGTCTGTTGGTTAACAGATTTGTGAAAGCTATGTAAAGAAATGTCTTGCGAAATTCAAAAAGATTTTAACTTTTGTGTCTTCATCAGTTTCATTCGTCTCCAAAATATTGTGAATGTGTGTTGGATTATCCTCCTCTACACTAATAAAAAAATAGCTCAATGACTTTCGTTATCGTTACCACTTTCTCATTCAAAGGCCACTGTCATTTTTATATGTCTATAATTGTTAGGTATCACATTGGAAGTATTACTGTTACTTTTCTTAATAATATAGGTAATATTGTTTCGGTCATATAGTACTTAACTTGTAGCCAATAGTAGAATTATATTTTATTCATGATTTCGAAAACTATATTTATATAAAAAAAAGCCTATTACTTATAAACGGGTATCTTAATTCGTCAAAATAAACGCATTTATAATATTTTATAAGTAATGTTGTGTTGTTAAGGCGCGTCGACGGCGGGGTCATTAGCGCCTTTTATAAGTAATGTTTCTTCCATGAACTAATAAATAAATCCATGTAAAAAATTAATAATCTACGAATGCATCTAAAGTAAATAGTAAAAACAGCACAGTTATTGAGTTTACCCATTTGTGCAAAGGAGAATGAGCACTTTGGTTTATCGGTAGCAACGGATCATGCTAATGTCATTTGAAAGGGCTATTACTAAGCAATAACTTTTGTTAAGAAGGTCATATTAAATTCCATTTAGAAACGACAAAAAATGATTATGTCCTAATAAAACTGACATAACAAACAAAATAGCGTGTGCAGTAGCGGTAGCAAGGCGAGCGAACGATCTGTTTCTCTGAATTCGAGACGCGAACTAACTAACTAAAAGAGCGAACTAGTTCGCGAGGGAGCTGCGAACTAAACTGAGCGCTCTTCTTCGCGAACTATAATGCGCAAGTCTAGTGTAGGGTATTGTCATTCTTCACTGTGGTTTAAGAATCTGGTGTTTTATCAATTGGCTTCATCATCTTAACACTGTAAAATGAGTGGGCCAATCTCTCCGCACAACGAGGAGCAAAATTATCTCAATCCTTGATTATTTTTTTTTATTACTTGGCATAATAAAAAAAAATTAAATCCAAATTATTGAAACAGGATATTTTTCACATGAATTATCTGACAAAATAGAGTCAACATTTACCTTTTTACTCCAGTAATGAAGGTTTACCGAGTAAGAGTCTGGAGAATAAATATTTTGCACAGATGTGCTCCACAATATTAGTACAACAGTACCTAAATGAAACGTCACATCAACTGGCGGTTGAGGCGAAAGCTATTGTACTGCTCTCTACTGGGAACCAAGCGGAGCTTATTTTCTACTTTTCTCTTCTTGGAACGAGGTCAGCCACAGTGGAGAATAGTAGTCCGCACTTTGCGGCAGTATAAATGATGCAGTTGATCTGAGATTTTAATTGAATAAAAGCGGTTTAACTTTGATTCTGAAATAGTAGACTCAGAGTAAAATGTCTGTGTCTGTGTCAGACGTCAGGCAACGAGAAGGTAGTGCTGGATGATACATACGGCACAATGTCGCTGGTAGAGAATAAGCTTAACAATCTGTTAGAGCGGAAATGTAATCCACACCAGCTTTTCGTTTCTATTTACGTGTACGCATCTGACAAAATCTTTACCAGTTGCAGGCGTAGAACTAAAGTGGCAGGCTTTTGTCTCTTCGTTCGCTAACTCCATTACTTCGTTTTTTTTTTTAATTTTTTTTTCTCTAAGCCGTGTCGTTTACTTTGCCCACAGAAGAGTGGCGTTTTCACACGACGTGAATAACAAAGGGGAAATACGTGCAACGCAAAAGCTAGTTGTCCGTTTGTGCGCGCACCTTTCTATTGTCACCGGCTTAATGGTACAGAAAGAGTGTTTTGTCTGGAATTTAATCAAGTCGTGACGCACACAGAGATGACAATTTGCCCCTCTTCAAACAGAAGTCTCCTCTTTCCGTTTTTCCCCCCTTTCGTCGTGTGATGAGAGGAAAGCAGTTTCGTAATGCACGCATAAAAACAACCGAGAAGGTAATATCGCCTCGTACTGCGCCCCCTTGCGCAACTGAAAAATACTTCTCCCGATGAGAAGAGAGAAACAATACGCATTCATCCGCGATTAACAAAGGAAGGGCATTATGAAAAGGTACACGGCGGCACGCGGATTAATACCTAAAGGGACGAGACGCGCTGCGGAAAGCAGACCACTCTTCCTTGCTTTTTATTTCCCCACCCGCTTCCCGCACTCCTTATTTTCTGGAACAAACTTCCTCTCCCTTGTTTACATTCGTAGCGGGGCAGGACTCTACAGATCAGCTGACTTTTGCTTCTGGAAGCGCTGGGTATCAGAAAACTCTAGGAGGGGGTGGAGAATCCATACTCTACACGCCCTGTAATCGCTACCTAGAGGGAAGGCGCCCTCTCCCACACCTGTACTTCTCCTGGCATCTCCTGCTGTTTTGTTGTATTATACCGGCAAGTAGTCACGATATCCTTCATTGGTAAATCCGGTACCAGGTTTTTTTAGTCAGCGACTTCGATGAAAATATAATATTAAGTTATTATTGAGCCGTTTGGATGTATATATACGTATTCCGAGACGAAATGAAGTCGGATGCAGTGAAAAAATTAATATAAACTGATTTTAGCAGTATATTAACTTCATTTGAAGAGTTTTCCACTGCAGATAGATTCAATTTCATTACACCACATTACGGTTTAATCCTCACTAACCGGATAGGTTTTAAAATCCTTTATTAATTGGACAGGATGATGAGAGGATATACCAGGGAATCGGGTTACATAACCTTTGTCAGACCACTGCTTGAATACGATGGAGTTGTGTCGGACCCACATTATGGGTAAGAAAATCAGGGATACAAAGGAGAGCAGCTAGATTTGTTTCCAGACAGATTGCAAACAGCAACGAATACGGTGAAGGAGCTGGGTTGAAAGTCATTGAAACACAGAAAGCGGGAGAAGAAACTGTTTTGGGCGTTCAATGCTTATTAATAACCACGATAATGTATGGATGGATATTAGTAAAAGTATTAGAAGTTGTACATAGAAGGGAAGATATGACCATAATAATAAGCTCGCTCTTGAATTCAGGCGAAAGAGAAGGGAAAATTTTCTTTGTAGTTAAAGAAGTCAGGGACTAGAATAAATTACCAAGGGAAATAATGGACAGCAGTCTGAAAACACTGTTGGAGTTTAAAGATGGAATTCGCAAAAACGAGGGAAGGTTAAAAATCATGACATGGGAAGTTGGCCGTAGAGACATTACCACCAGAGCGTCTGTGCTCCATCGAAGTTGAAATAAAATAAAATAAAAAGGTGGCTGTGTTTATTCTAAAAACGTGCTGAGACTGATGATACAGATGAGGTGGTAGTAAAGTGTGACCGGAATGAAAGTACGTCGACAGACAAGTAAGTACTTACAACTGCAAGGCCGTGGACTGAACAAGCGCTGTCAAATTGTATTTCCCCAGCTTTGCAGAGAATAATACTTCACCATTCGGAGTGTTCTATAGACGAGGCTACTCCTTCTAGTTTCAGACAGCCCACAAAATTGTAGAGATTTCGATCTTTAAGCAGCATTTTGCGTGTGTGTATGTGTGTGTGTGTGTGTGTGTGTGTGTGTGTGTGTGTAATCTTCCAGACCTATTTCCTTTGTAGTGATACGTTTAATAATTGGCAAATAGTGTTTTAAGATACGTTTGAATGAGCCTATGGGATGAAATGTTCAATAATCTCTTCTCTTGACTGATCTCATGGTAAACGTTTATCGCATATTAAACCTCCTTTTCTCTGTTCGACAACACATATGAGATAGGATTCTGCGTCTCCTTCAGATAGTACACAGCTACGAGTAAAGCAGGAAGAACTAAGTTTTAAACACTTTTATCACATTTATAGTTACCATGATTTGTCTTCAGATAGGCAGCAATAAAGCAATTAACATCAAAATACAATAGTCAACGCTGCATGCCTTTCAACATCAGTCAAGTCAGTGGGTGACAAATGCGAGAATGCAGCGCCGGCGCCAGGATTCTCGGGCCCCGGGCAAGCGTTCATAGCCCTCCCCCTCCCTCCCTCCCAACCCCGAAAAGTTTGTAATTCAAACTTTGTTATGTATAAATCCAGAAAAATTTAATTCAGAAATGTTCGAAATATAGGTGTAAATTTGAAAACTTGCATTTGATTTCTATTTAGATAGACACCAGGCCGGCGGACCCCCTTCGGAAACTCGGGCCCCGGGAACTTTTGCCCCGCTTACCCCTCCCTAACGCCGGCCCTGCGAGAATGGTGATGACGAAAACTAACCAAAACAGTCTATACACATCAATCTCTGCGCTTATGCGTTAATATTCTTCATGTGCCCCATGTTATCTCCCCAGTGTTGGCTAGCTTCCTCGCTGTTACCAGTCTAAACAATTGCTTGGACACTGAATTTAACGATTAAAAAAATCAGTTCTGTAACATGGGAGTTACTGGCAGGAATTAGGTAAAATACTCTCAGCAAGATTAGTTTTAAGGATTATTGTTCATGAGACGGTCAACCGTGGAAACGAAATGTAATTTAACATTTGCAGACGCAGCGTAAACCTCGAAAGTTAATAACATGACAGTTGCGAAAAGTATTAAATCTTAGAATTTAATAAGTTATTCGTATTGGTCCACAAAAAAAAAAAAAAAAAAAAAAAAAAAAAAAAAAAAAAAAAAAAAAAAAAAATCCATCACAAATCTTGAGTGATATAACTGACAACCTTTTTCCTCCTTCTTTTAGGGTAGCAATCAATGAATTTTCGTAGTTTAACTATTAGACAACTTTCAAATTTTATTTACGCTACCATTAGATTCTCTAAATATTAATGCTAAATAAAAGAGGTGTATTGCTGCAGACAATATTTTTTTATGTTTGTTTCACACAGCACCGACATTCTTCTTCCATGAATACCATAAACTTGTCTGAGTGTATGCGATTATCTTGGGGAATGTTTACCCCTCAGTGTTAACACCCCGGAGGAGAAGAGTTAGAGTGGTTTCCCGTTGCCTTGCCCAGTGTGATAGTGTGTATGTTTAGTGTAAGTGTCGTTTGTATTATGGATGCGAGATGAAAGAAATAACCTATTCTTCCGAAAGACACACAGAAGCCGCCAGGCTAAATGTCCCCATCTGACAGACGAATCGCCATCAACAGTGTCGTATGTCATACGACTTCAGTGCACAACTTCGTGATCAGGAATTGTCCACCTCCACCGCTCCTACCCTGCCGGTCACGTCTTGACGATGAAAATATTCTCCAGCACCAGGACGAGGGTAGGACACCGTCATGGCGCCACAACCAACTCAGGAAACGGGGCGGACAGCTCGGACATGATTTTTTTTATGTAAAAAAAAAGAACCACGTAGTTTGTCTAAGCGGAAAGATGTGCTAAGCGAGAGCGATACTGACTCGTTTACATCTTAACCGTTACTGAGCTAAGATATTACTCTGTTGTGAAATTTGGTTGGCGATAATGGAATAACTGTGACGCATATAAATAAAATTTTTATATACTATCAAATCTATCTGTAAGATCAAACAAATTAATTGAACTCATTAGGGTAAATATTTTTTTTATTTTTATACTATCAAATCTATCTGTAAAATCAAACAAATTAATTGAACTCATTAATGCTTGTCTGAACGGAGACTGAGCTCTGGCGAAGTTATAAGTTGCCTTTGAAATGAATAGCTAAATTTCATTGATATGGATAGTTAAGGCCTTTCTTTCTTATCGTCTCACTATTGTTACTTTGATTTCTATAAATTGTCAGCTAATTAGTTCCCGTGAAGTTGTAGTACACACTACTTTCTTAAACCAACATGGCCAAGAACAACATGATCCGCGCCCCCTGCGACTCACTGAACGCAAAATCTGTTTTCATGAACCGTCTCCACAACAAACTAACTTCATTCCTCAGAATAATATGATGCCGCTCGTACGCTGAAACCACAATAAACTTTTCGATTGCAATGCTTATCTTTAAACCGATACTAATACGTGGATACTAATACGTGTTACGTACATTTTAACTAGCCTCAAAGCCCAGCAAAAACGACGGATTGAATTGTGTGTTCTGGCAAGTGATTTAGTCGTAGTTGCTTAATTGTTATAAAATAACGCTCAATGAAATTTCTCGTGCCTTACGCGACACCAAAAAGTTTCAGTTGTCATCCTGAATTGTTATAAAATTACGCTTAATGCAGTTCCTCGTGCCTTTCGCTGTAGCAAACAGTTTATGTTAATCCTGGTCCAGATCGCATTTTGACCTAACCAAAAACTCGGCTAATACTGCCGATCGAAAATCAAAGCTTCCATTACAAGCGAATTAATACATTCACTGTATTGCGACATAAATTTGACCTAAGATCTTCACGAGTTCTTGCATCTTTCTATTTCGTGATTCCTCAGATCGTTGACGACGCATAAAATTAAACATAACCTAATTTACCCGCCGAACCATGGGCTGTTAAAACTCAATAAAATCTAATCAGTAATTTTTTCGTAAATCGGGTTCACTGAAACATTGTCCTAAATTTATCAATTTTATGACCTCACATCAAAACAAAACATCCATTACTTTGCCGGCGGGATCGCAGGCTTTACATTACTAGGAACTCCATCAAAATCTTAAAAATAAACTACTTTTTTGCATGACCCACATGACAGGAAAAATTATCCTAAATTTCTTATTTTTCAACCAGATGAAATATATCCTATTTTTAGCTGCGGAAGCATGTGTTGTTCACGAATCGAAACAGCCAAAATCAAAGCCGCATGTTTTATATGAATAGAGTTCGAGTAAAAAATGATAGTAATTTGGTAAATTTCTCAGTTCTCCGACAGCACATCAATCTGAATCATATCCTATTTTATCCACGTCACCACGGGTCTTAAATTAATTGAAACCTCATAGAAATCCGACTAAGAATATTTGTGTGATTCGTGCTCAACTAAGAATTATCTTAAACTTAACACATCAGGATGTCACATCAAATTAAAACACACCCTGTATAAGCCGAAACCTCATCCAAATCGAACCCATAGTTTTTAATTATCTTAAATTTAACACTTTCAGTTTGAGATAATATCGTAAAGTGTTAAATTTAATTAATCAAAACTCCATTAAAGTTGAGACAGCTTTGGCGTGAATCGCGTTCAGCTAAAAATTATCTTAAATTATTCCCTTTGCAGTGTCACATCAAATTGAAATATACCATATTTTGACCGAGGTGCAAACAGAGATATATTAATAGAAACTAATTCAACTCATAACCAGTAATAGCCGCATGAATCGCGTTCAATGAAAAATTATCCTAAATTTTTCATATATTTTTTTTTTTAATCCCGATTTACTCAAGGGGCCAATAGCTGTTTATTAATCGAAACCTCATTAAAATTTGACCCGTAGTTTTTGAGTGAATCGCATTCAACGAAACACTGACACATTAATTTTTATTTCTCATTATATCCTAAACACAACAAAATCAAACATACCTCATTTTACACGCGACACAATGGTCTATATATTAAACGAAACCCCATCAACATATAATCAGTATTTTTTATGTGAATTCAGTCCATCTAAACGCAGACAGACAGACACAATTATTTTTTTTTTTTTTAAAAAGTTGATTCCTTCTCTGTAGCTTATTAATTAATTAATTAATGTATTCCCAACTCATTAAAAAAAACCAAATGTGCAGACTTTTTTCTAGTTACAGTTATATAAGTATAGAAAACCTACACTAACCTGTTTGAATCTAGCCACTACTAATCGCTTGAAAATGAGTTACAGTCTGTGTTTCAAATGCATACTTTTCAATCAGCTGCAGTGCGTCGATTGTTTCAGAACTATCAGAAAGAAAGGACAAGAATGTTGGAAAAGTGTTTACAGATCTTGTCGACATTGAGGTGAGATTTTAGGTGGCTCGTAATAAATACCAAGGATAATTTAATTATGCAGGAATTCATGCTAATGTACAGCACCAGTGACGATTATTCCAAATAAACTTTGTTGATTTCTGCAGAGCACAATTACATTTTATGCTCAGTGCACAATTCATTTGACAGTTCTACTCTATCTTGTAAATCTGTTTTTAATTTATGCTGTTTGTAGTTAAGATCAACCCAGTATAATAAAAGGAATTTCTTGTTGAAGACCTTAAGTGTAAATGTCTTAGGATAACATCTGATAATAAATTCAGTTTTGCAGGACACATTTGGTAGGTAGTCCGAATAGGTTTCAAAATCCTTCATTTATTAGAGAGAGTAATCAGGGTATTTACCAGAAAAGTGAATGAAATGGGTTACAAAATATTGTTCAGATCATTGCTTGAATATGGTATGGTAGTATAGTGTTGGAGAAGGGTACAAAGAACGATAGCTAGGATTTGTTTATAGAAATTATCACAAAACATAACAGTAACTGACATGATAAAGCAGCTGGATTTGGTGTTAATGGAAGATAGTAAGAGGGTGAAACGGAGCATGGTGAGGGAGCGGTAACGCATTTGGGAGCATGCAAGTTCGAATCCCCGTCCCGCCATCATTTGGTTTTTCATTGTTTTCCCAAACAATACCAGGATGGTTCCTTTTAAATTACCTTGGCCGAATTCCTTCCCGTTCCTCGGGAGCTTGAAGAAAGTGCTCGAAGTGTACAAGGCGCATAGTGGTGATGGGACTTGGATAGATATTTGTAGAAAAATTAGGAGAAATACGTAGAAGAGAATAAATCACCATGAACAGAAGCTGGCACTGATTTCAGGCATAGGGGGACGGTAGAATCTTCGTTTGTAGGAAATAAAACTAGAACTGTAATAAATTATCGGGTGAAGTGGTGAGCAATTTACTAAAAACTTTAAATGAATCCAAAATTAAAAAGTGGACAGTAGATGGGTATTGAATAACAGTAAAAGAATTTGACGTAAGAAATGGGAAAACAGATGTGTAGGGAAACTGCAACCGCATCTGAAAATTTTATTTACCTACTAGCTGGTACCCACGACTTCGTTCGTGATTGTAAAGAATTCATATTGACAGCTATAGATATCTAACCACCCTAGTGCACGATGGGAGACTTGATACTATTACCACACACAAGTACCAGTCTTCTGCGCTATGTAGTTCCGGCAGCAAGGTAAAATTTACGGATACACACAAGTCTTTGGATGAAACACGAAAATATTCATGATCGACCAATTTCAAACACCATATCTCACACACTCCCACAGTTACCGAATTTCGGCCTACGTTGTGATCGATGAGAGACACTGTGTTACTACCACACACAAAAGCCAGTGATCTGCAATTGATAGTTTTCACTTAAAACTGATACACCGTGACACATGCGTCTTTGGCAGAAATATGAAATTGCCGCAGGTCGACCATTTTCATCCCCCTTATCTTCCACACCCCCATAGCTACAGACATCTAACAACCATAGTGCACGACAACAGACACGATTCTACTACCACACATAAACACCAATGCTCTATGCTATGTAGTCGTGGTAGAAAAGTGAAATCTGCGGAGACACATGCCTTTCATCGAAATACGAAAATATCCTTGGTCGGCCACTTACAACCACCATATCTACCACAGTTTCTGAAATTCGACCGCTGTTGTGATCGAAAGGTGACTCTGTACTACTACTACATACAAACGCCAGTTATCTGTGATCTGTAGTTTTCGCTGAAAAGTGATACCCCATGACACTTTTGTCTTTGGCAGAAGTATGAAATTGCCACAGGTCGACCACTTTCAACCCCCATTTCTCCCACACCCCCATAGCTACCGACATCTAACAACCATAGTGCACTACATGAGATACGATTCTACTACCAAACACAAACACCAATGCTCTATGCTATGTAGTTGTGGCAGAAAAGTGACATATGCGGAGACAGTCGAAATACGAAAATATCCTTGGTCGGCCACTTACAACCACCATATCTACCACAGTACCACAGTTTCTGAAATTCGGCCGCTGTTGTGATCGAAAGGTGACTCGGTGCTACTACTACACACAAACGCCAGATATCTGTCATCTATAGTTTTCGCTGAAAAGTGATACACCATGACACTTTTGTCTTTGGCAGAAGTATGAAACTGCCACAGGTCGACCACTTTCAACCCCCATTTCTCCCACACCCCCATAGTTACCGACATCTAACAACCATAGTGCACTACATGAAATACGATTCTACTACCAAACACAAACACCAATGCTCTATGCTATGTAGTTGTGGCAGAAAAGTGACATATGCGGAGACAGTCGAAATGCGAAAATATCCTTGGTCGGCCACCTACAACCACCATATCTACCACAGTACCACAGTTTCTGAAATTCGGCCGCTGTTGTGATCGAAAAGTGACTCTGTGCTACTACGACACACAAACGCCAGTTATCTGTGATCTGTAGTTTTCGCTGAAAAGTGATACACCATGACACTTTTGTCTTTGGCAGAAGTATGAAACTGCCACAGGTCGACCACTTTCAACCCCCATATCTCCCACATCTCCATAGCTACCGACACCTAACAACCATAGTGCACGACAGGAAAGACGATTCTACTACCACACACAAACACCAAAAGTCTATGGTATGTAGTTGTGGCAGGAAAGAGAAGCATACGGAGATACGAATTTTTGGTCGAAATATGAAAACGCCCTGCACTGACCAACTTTAATCATTATATCTCCCACATCCCCACAGCTATCGGCATTCGGCCAACGTTGTGCACGACAGGAAACTCCATGCTACTTCCACCCACAAACATCAGTGATCTGTGCTAGGTAGTGGTGGCTGAAAAGTGAAATATAGGAAAAAACACGTCTATTTTTATATATATATAAGATTTGCATTGGAACATCTGATAATAGCAAGAAGGGTGGTATAAACTAGACGGCTGTAAATAATAACTGTAGGATAAGCTGAGCAAATAAAGAATTAATTAAGAGTACCTTAGATGAAACCGTTTACAAAGTTTTCTTAAAAAAAAAAAAAAAATCTAAATTGAGAGGAGTAATAAACACTACATTGTTTTCCCATATATCTCAATTATTTTTAAAAATGTTTTGATGATTTTTTGAACCGAATAATAGCTGTAATAACTCAAGTGTATCTGATTTAAGTGTATGGGATGAGCTTGATTTAATAAGAATTCAGTTTAGGAATTGTTTCAGCTTTAGCCATTGGTAATGAATGAGGATAATATAAAATATCATTTCTAAAAATAACATCATTCTGTTCCCAAAAGTTGTACTATTTTAATGGAACATATGACTTAGAATTTGCTAATGATTAATCATTTGATGAGTTATTATTAACTTTATGCCTCTCACGTTGAAACGCATTACTTCAATAACTATAATGTTCTTACAAAGTTTTCTTTGTTTGCAGCTGATTGCTCTAAGCTCCTCCTCCACTAATCAATTATCTTCGATACTCATTGCCAAGGTCCGCTGTCCAACAGGTTGCTTCCCCTCATGTGGCTTAAGAGGGCGGTGGGCCAGTCGAGTGTTTGGAGAGGACCACGCTACATCACCGGCAGCCGTCTCATTTTCAATCAATGCCTCCAGATTCCACTATGTTTTCACCTCACATTTCCTTATATTAACATCCAACTTTTATTATATTTCTCGACAGATCTCATGACCAATTACGTCGGACCTATAGCAAAGAAATAAAATTACAAAAAGTGTCCTTTTGTTAATAGAACAATACATTTTAAGTCCAAAGAAAATCTTATAATAAACATCGTTCTATTTTAAAATAAATTAGATAAATTACAATGACGCAAAATTCCGATTCATAAATTCACAGTTCCTTCTTAAAACACTACAAATTTCGGAAACAAAGTAACACGTATCAAACATATCAATACTGACATGGTTCTCATACGATTGGTGGCATTCAGGCACTTCTGACTCTTCTCCCTCTTGTAAACCTTCTTGTAACAGTCAGCTGCAGTAAAGAGTTGAATCCAAAAGTAATTTGCAGTCCCAGCCAAATATGGGGAAAATGCTACGAAGAAGAAGAATTTTCATTCTGATACTCCAATATGGGAGCCGTCTAATTTTCAATCAATGCCTCCAGATTCCACACGTTTTCACCTCACATTTTCTTATATTAACGTCCAACTTTTTTAGTACCGGTTATTTAATTTTAACTCTCTCTGTAACAGTAGCGTTCATACTTCGAGAACTTGTTTGACATTTTAGTTTTAATGTTTTGAAAACTCCTGGTTTTAGAATTTAAAGAGCTTTTATATTGTTTTAATTTATGATTAAATCTAATTTTACGTTTACTTCGTTGTTGGATTGTAAAAAAAAAAATATTACACTTAGAGTATCTAGATGAAGTTTAGCGTAATCTGGAGGTCCATTTGCACATTTATGATGATTACCTTCTATCTCTAGTGGTATTATATCGCACGGACATGATAGCTCCAAAATAAGAGGATACGAGTCTCTAGCTAAGTAGTTTGAAGTACTGAGTTCATCTAAATATGTTACTTGCATTTTTGTTTTTATTTAATATGCTCGTTGAGATTTAAATTAATTACGCCTAATGAAATGCTGACACATTGAAAAAAGTATGTAATACAATTGTAACTCCTCGTTGTTCCGAAAATAATTACGTTGTGCTACATTGCGCGGATTGGATGTAACGCGTATATTGAATGGAAAATTAACGTATACACTGTGTGTGTATAGCTTTATTTACTTCATTTCTGATCTGACAATTGGTTGTAGAATGAAGGTACTGCGAAAATTTCTCCACTTTGGCTACGTATAGCGATGTTACCAGTAAACTGATTGTAAGAGATATGAAATTTGGTAAACATCACTCTCCGACAACACATAATTTCTTACGCGTTTTTGTAAATTTACTATCATTACAGCATAGAATAATATTTAGAATGATGCATGATAGCGGTGGAGAATTTTTTTTTTTTTAAAAAAAAACCTGTATCACGGTATGCCCAGTTACACGAGCTGGAGCAAACCATGTGAGGTAAATTATACATTTATTATCAGTCGAAACACGTAACAGCTAAAAACTGAATGTGGCGGAGCATTTTCGTCAGCTGCAGATAATAATTATGAATGTATCATAAATATTACTGCCAGTTCGTTTATTTGCTTATCTGTGAATGAAGTGAAACACGTTCGGTAAACATATATCAATGGAAAATTCTATTCCACTGGCAGTAATCATTCATGACACATTATAAACGTAACATTTAAAACACACTACATGGATCATGAACATTGTAATAAGAAGGGCAGCTCATAAATTAAGAGCACAGAAATTCGTTGCTCAGTTCTCGATGACTTTATTGCAGCTTAAGACGGCATTAAATCCGTCCTGCCTTCTTAATTTGAAGCGCAGGAGACTTCTTAGTTAATCAGTCGAAGGAAATCCCCTCTGCGTTTTCTTTCGCCGAAGAGAGCCGCCAATGAAGCATTCCATCTCGAATTTTGTGCAAAAATCTCTCTCGGAGAGAGGCCTTTTAGTCTTCCCCTGCCGCCCCCATCACCCCTGCAGACGGGATCAGAGCGCTTTACATAACATTATCGCCCCCGCGCGCTCCTACTCTTCTAATTAATTACGTCAAAAATACAAATTAAACTTTTCCTGCACACTGCTTCTAGGTAATTTCCAAGTACAAACCGTTCTCTAACTTTGGCCGCCTTGCTAGCAAATAACGCCGAAATTCCTTTGTTGTACCTTAAGTAGTTTACAAATGTTATGACCTCGTAAAGTTTAATTTAAACTTTCTTACGCTTAGCGAAACTCTCGATCACTGGTATTATTAAGTTCCAAATATAAGTATTTGCAACGTCTCTATAACATGCAGCATTTTTTGAAGGAATTTTACGTTATGCAGACGAATCTGGCATCATGGTTGTTATCAAACTAACGCGTGAGATGCTATTGACGTATAGTAGCTAAATGGTGTGATACCAGGGCCGGCGCTAGGAATTTCGGGCCCGGGGTAAAATGGGCGACCTTTTTTTTTAGCTCTACAAACTAGCCGTGCGACAATAGGTAGATTCTTGGCTTCAAAGCCGGGGGCCCCTCCAGCCGGTGATCGGGCCCCCCTTCAGTCGGCGGGCCCGGGTACGTTTAACACGCTTACCCCCCCCCCCCCCCCCCTAACCCCGGCCCTGTGTGATACCACTAGCCGGGTAAAGCACCTTACTGTCAGAAGATGCTGACTCGTGGTGAGAGGTTGGGTATATGCTTTGTGTGGTATGACCCGTAACTAGCATAATGCCTTTCTAGGTTGCTCTTTTAAAAATCAAATCTGGGCTGGATGAAGGGTCTATAAAATTGAGATAGATAGTAGCGCTCTGCACCCTATTACCTATCACAAAGACATTTTAAAATATTAACACACTTTAAAGCTCTAACTCTAAAATGCCTTACTATGGCAAATCGCCAAGTCTATGGTCAGAGATGAGACCTAGTAAACGGACGGTATGATTAAAATTTTAAAACGTCTCAACAGAAGATGAGATTAGGGTGAATAACTTCGGTTATGAATAAAATGTAAATGTAAGCAGTTGGTTGTTTCAGCAAAAAAGAACTGAAAAGTTCTGCTGAATTGGACATTCGTTAAATCTGTTTGAGTGGCAGTAGTAAGCATCTCGGAGGTTGGATTGCAACGCCCCACCATATGCGTCCGCTGCTAAGACTATCAGGAAAAATGCAAGGAAGCCTCCACATAGAAGCAATAAAATTCCGTTACCGTGATTTTATCACTCGCGTCATAAATCATTCTATTTACTTTCATTTTTACAATTAAAAGTTCCACATGCATCGCGTCTGGTTATTGATTCATGATTGCTTGAAGGAAAAAAATTCTGACCATCTGAATCACGTGCGACGTTGAATCAAGGTGGATTGAAACGGATTCAACTGGTGTGAAGGCGAGAACTGGGACGTATTTGTCTGATGTGGCACCGACCAAATCTTGGTGAGACTGATTCACCTAATTCTGATTGATTCAGATTCTTTTAGTGTGAAAGGAGCCTATGCCTTTGCCTTCAGCATTTGTTCAAGAACGATTTCATCGGTGATCGACGGTGGTAGGATCACTGTTAAACATCTATCCCCACTGCTATTAGTGTTACTCAACAATTCAGTACACTGTTGGTGATGGAGGATGCGTTGCATCTGTATCTACATGCATCTACATGAGAAGGGATACATAGGATTTGACAGGAGGCACTCATGGGCTATCTTAGAGACCGATCCTGGGATTCGCCTGGAGTGATCTAGGAAAACCCAGACCAGAATGGTCGGAGTAGTTTCGCGAGAATTATTCGTGTCAGATTCTAAGTTTTCTTGCTCCTATTCCATTCCCTAATCCTTCCTATTCTATCCCTAATTCCTCAATGAGAAATGAGTATAGAAGAGTGTCTGCTCTGAACCTGATTTCTCCTATCTTATTTTCTCGGTCATTCCAAGATGTGAACGTTGTTTGTAGCAAAATATGTTTGCTTTCATCCTTAAATAGATCTGTCATAAAATTTCCAATTAGCTTCTGACGAATGTAATGCCTAAGGTTTTTCATATCTTCCAACCCCTTCAACACCATACTTACGTTTTCCCTATATGACCTATATATACTTGTAACGGATCGGTTGACTCTTCCTTGGATCTTTTCCAATGACTATTAACTTTCTCCGATGCAGAAAAACAATATTCCAAATTATGTCGCTTTGTATACAATTGATTTTACTTTCGGCATACATTCCAGGTGATTAGAGATGCGAAAGTACTGGGGGCAACGAACGGGAAGGAATTTGGCTATAGCCATCCTGTAATGATTTGAGGAAACCAAGGAAAACCCCAAATCTGGATGGCAGTCTGTGAACTGGAGCTTAAAATAGAGTTTTTTTGTATTTTATTCAGTGAAGAATATTATAAGTCGCTCGTAGCGTGAGGGCAACCAAGTGAGGTGCGTACGTGAGTGAAACTGCAGAGTTGAAAGATTCAGGTTACTGCAGTGCATGGGCATAGACAGTGCACGTGATCGGTCACAGATAAATACTCTGGCGTGGCGTGATCTCGTTCTATTTGCGATTGTCCATTCAGCAGCAGCTATGTAGTAGGTAAGATATGTGTCTTGTCCATATCCTTGGCACTATTCAAAGCCATGTTTTGCCTATAGCCTTGACTCATGTAGTTAGTTATTGGGCAGATAAAATATGTTAGATAAATTATGCAGTCTGTGTGACTTAAACGAGTTGTTTGCCGTTGTTTGTAATGCCTCGTGATTATCTATTTGCTAATATCGGGTTGGATTGTTATTTCAGTCATTCGTGTATTAATTCAGTAAAGCCATGTTCCCATTACACTCGTATGAAGAAGCTAATTTTTCATTTAGTAAGTTGGTATGCCTGTAGCCATGCTTGCGTGACGTATCCTTCCAGCTTAACTTTAGGTAGATTTGCGGATAAATGTATGGTTAGGTTTTTATAATTAAAGTAACTGTTTAAATTATTCACTGTGTCGTCTAAGTCATTTACAGTCCTTAGGTTAAAACCCAAGTTATTTTAGATAATTGTGTGGAAGAGTTTGTGATATATCGGAAAGGTAAGTACTATTACAAATATCACATCAGCTTTTGCGTACAGGAACTCTGTTTTGAGGCTGTTACTTATCCAGTAAGACGTTTAAACAGCGCTGACAACAAATTAACCACTGCAACACTCGGGAGCCTTCAATCAGCGTGATGAATGGGCTATTCGTAACGGGACGACGCGACGTGACACTGCCACAATAAGACCGACTCAAACGCGCGGTGTAGCAATAACACCGCTTCATAAGACGGCTGAGTTATTAGCATCTTCAATTCACGCGCTATACATTTACGTGTGCCTTGTAGCGTGAAACATTCACGCAGCACTCCAGCCAACTTATAACAATTCTTACGAACATTGTAATTTCGTAAAAAGAAACGAATCGTTTCTTAACCCACGAGAAACATACAACTGGGAATTGGAGAAAAATTACAAAATGGCTTGCAGGTATTGCTTTAGAAGTCTGCTTGTATTTACTGGGTAAATCTGATATCGCGTCTTGGACAATACATTTTTTTTTTTTTTCCGTATATACTCAATTTCTTAAGAGTTGATCTAGAATTATTGTGTAAATGGACCAACCAACCTAATATTTGGTCAGACATTGCTTGAATATTGTGGAGTATGGTAGTATGGTACCCACATTTTGGGTATCAAATACAGGAGTTAAGGAGGTACAAAGAAGGGCTCATAGATTTGACTCTGGAAATTACCGCAGAACGCAATCAGTAAGAAATATGATGAATGAGTTGGAACGGGATTCATTGGAAGACGGCGCAGGGTGAAGAGAGTATTTTGAGTACACAAGGCGTAATGATGATGAGGCGTAGAAATATATTGGTGAAAAATATTAGGAATGGTGCATGAAACGGAAAAGATGATCATGAGCGCCAACTGGCACATGATTTCAGGCATAAGGGTGTGAGAAGATTTTCTTCCGTATGTAAGTGGGTCGGGGATTGGAACAAATAACCAAGAGAAATGATGAATAATTTACCAAAAACGCTAAAAGAAATTAAAGTTGAAATTAGTAGAGGGAAAACGTAGGTGGGAAACGGAAAGGGAAAAAATGGCTGTGTAGAGAAATTGCCAGCAGAGCGAGTGCTCCTCGCAATTAAATTAAACTAAATCTGGTAACCAGAAAATTAAGACTACTTTAATTTGTATCAGATGTATTTTTCTATTCCTTCTGCTTTTTCCGGTTTTTTTTTTCTTCAAATTTACTGCTCGTTGAATTGGAGGTGATTAGAGCTGAGAAAGGGTGGTTGAAAGGAACGGTAAGGAATTTGACCACGGCATTTTGAAGGAAACATTCCTGCATTCACCTGGAGTGATCTTAAGAAACCATGGAAAACCGAAATCTGGAGGCCGGACGGTGATTCGAACCCGCGTCCTCCTGAATAATATAGGCCAGCGATCATCCACTATGCTCGGTGCGAGGCTACTGCTTTCTGTACTTCTTAAAAGCTACTAGCTGCACCCGCGACTTCGTCCAAGCGGAATTTGATGTTTGTGCTGATAATTCACAGAAAAACTGCAAAGAAATTGTAGATATTGCCAGCAACTTCTTTCACGTAGGGTGTTATAGTATGGATCTCCCTCTTTAACCGATTATGTCACAATTGTCACAACGCAAGTGGGGCAAAAAAATTAATACGATAGCGTGAATCGCGTTCAACAAAAAATGTTTACTAATTTCAAGAAACGTTAATCTTTAACTTCTCAGCTTTCCAACTTCAAATCAAAATAAAACATACCCTATTTACCTACCGAATGCTAAGGACACGAAAACAATTCTTGTCTATCCACAAACATTTACTGCAAGTATAAGCAAAATCGGCACGACGGAATAGCGTCCGACAAAACGTAATTTCATGTCTCAGTAGAATATAGAAGTGAGACTAGTGCCACGTATCGGAATGAAACGTAACTAAAAGCCCTACTATCCACCTCAATAACATATAATGTGAAAAGGCCTGAATATATCACTATTTTGTCAGTGGTGATTATATGCAGGAATCTCCCTGACACCTACACTATCGATGACTTTTATGGGTAAAACGAAGGCCATCAAGATTGCGGAATTCTGGTCACATTCCATTTAATTGTGTTCTATGGTTTAATATTAATTAATTAATGTTATTTTTTTCAACTTGTAATGTTATGTCCTGGACACGAGAAATAAATAAATAAAGTGGTGATATTGTTTACTAATGCACAGGATTTTATTCATGAAGAAGATAGACTGTAAGTTGTTACTTCCACCAGCCTTCGGTGTTTGCACTGCTTGCTGACCCTAACAATCCAAAATCATAATTCTAATTAATCCAACATCCATCAAAAACACTTATTTTCGATATGCTTTTGATGCTAGAATTTGTGACAGTATCAAGTAACAAAACTCATGTGTAATTGTGATGATATTCGATTCTTGGCTCACATCCAATTTGGACGATTTAGTGGTTCAGGCGTGTATTCAATTCTGGCGAGACAACTTGTCCAGCTGCACGGATTTACAATGTGGCTTTAACGCTACCGAAATCAAAACAATGACCGAACACCACAACAAATGTTAAATCTCACAAACTTTTTTCTTTTTACTATTTTATTCTCTCATGTGCTTTGTCATAGAACATTTAACCTTTTTAAATCTAATTCACAGGCACACAAATTCAATACAAGAAACAGAAATAACGTGTACATAACACAAACATGATTGTCATTAGTACAAAGAGGAGATAATTATCCTGGGAAACGTCTGTTTAATAAACTTCCCAAGAGTATAAAATAGTTTGCAGATAATAAAGATATATTTAAAGACAAACTCAGAAATTATCTTATTGGCAACTCATTCTACTCCTTTCAAGAATTTTAACAAAATAATTAATATGACCTTTTTCAAAACTAAGCTGTAAAAATTAATGTTTATTTTTATTCTCTTTATTTGTCTTTGTAACGTATGATTGTTTTCACTATGATTATGACTCATATTGTATGTAAGTGTATTAACGATGACATGTTTCGAATCCCAGAGGTCCTTCCTCAGCAGGGATCCATGAAACAGTATTGATAAATAAATAAATAAATAAAGTAAAATTTAATGCTCTTATTTAATAAACTATAACCCCACTACAATAGACACCAACAGCATTAATTTTTTATTTAGCATTCACAATACAGAAAACCTACCACAAATATCATATGTTAAAAACAACGATTGCCATTAGTTACGCGATAGAGTAATCTCTGGTCCAGGACTCCGTAATTGCTATCATACAATTACCGAATTCGAAAATATTTCTTTTAGATTCTGATGCACGGATATACTTTCTTCGGTAATTAAAAACACTTATTTTCTCATGTCAGACATTTGTTCACCTCAACAACATAAATCCAAATCAAAGATATTTAGCATTATTATCTTTGCTTGTTAATTGCGATTTACATAATTTAATTGTAAATATAGGAATGAATTATTTTTTAAAAAATTTCGCGCCACCTCAGTAATATTTGCTGTGAATATGGCCTGAATTGGGCCAGTGGTTTATCCGTGATGATGCAGTTTACGTACTTCTAGAATTTTATACCTAAAGATTACAAATTTTTGTGTAATTACTCATATTTCTTCATGCGACATCTTTTAACCATAATTTATGTACGAAGAATATTCTTTATGTAACGAAAACACACGTAATCTATTTGTCCTCATGGGAAAGGGAAAACTGAAATGATAACTTTCTATATGTGTAAAAAAATAAACTGTTATTTCAGTTTACTCAGAAAATAAGTTAAAGAATATTGCCACTGACTTTTAGTTCGGAAGTTCAGATTTTAATAACTGCTTTTTCTAGAGTAGCTGCGTATAAATTGATGATTTTTTTCCCCGCGCTACCAACGCAAGAGCCATTCATGTTACAAAATTACATGTGAACATGAGTATAGAAAATTATAATTTCTCTTCTCCAGGTTAATCCTTGGTTTAATACTAGGAATAAAACAACGGCTGTTCATTTACTAAATGACCGTGTTATCATGTTCAAAAGACAATTGTATCATATTAGGGTACAGAAGAATATTTAACAAGTGAAGCAGCGATAGAAGCAACAGTTTTGAGAACAGACAGTGTGATCCGCACGTCGCTTGTGACGGTTTGTATTTCACTCTGTTTCAGATTTCTCTCCTGCCGTTATCGATATAAACGCCGGTAGCCCGGGGCCATGACAATCGGTCTCGCATGAAACATGAAATCAACCAGAAATAAATCTCCGGACGCGGCAATATCGATTCGGCCCCAGGGTTGAGTTGTTCTGTCGACTCTAAAAGGTGCAGATGTGCTGGACGAAAGCAGCTCTGGCTGCAGCGCTGCAAGGGCCGCGGGTGAATTGTGTAACATAAGCACTGCTGTTGGATACCTAAACTGCGAAACACGTTACACAGGAAAAGGAGGCATCAGTACTTATAAAAGGCATAGCTTGGTCACTGTGTGATCTTTTTTTTTACTTATGACTTTACGCCTCGTCGACGTCGATATCATTAGAGGCGGAACGGTACTGGGGACAAGGAATGGGAAGGAATTCGCCCATTGCCTTTTTGAAGGAAGCATCCCGCCGGCATTCACCTGGAGTGATTTGGGGAAACCATGGAAAGTCCAAATCTGGATGCCCGGACGGAGATTCGAACCGGCGTCCTCCCGAATGCGAGCCCAGAACGTTAACCGTTTACCCACCACGCTCGGTCATTGTGTGATCGTATTTTTAACACTGTGGCGTCCCGCAACGGCCTACGTTACCGAATAAACAACGGCCAGAAATATTTCTGCTAAAACTAGGTTATGAGTTTTATTTAATGCCAATTCTATTTCGCAACTGTGAATAAATGAAATTGCAGGAGAGTGATGTAAAAGTATGTATTGTGTTTAAATCAACATATTAATTATTAGTTGCTTTTTATTTATTTATATTCGTTCGGTGTAGATTCTTTCGTTAAATTTTTCAAATAAATATGTAAAATAAATGCTTTAATTTTCGAGCAGGAATGTTACCGGAGTTTGCGGATAGGTTGAAATATAACCTTGACCAGGATGACAACTAAAACTTTTTGCTACGCATAAAGCACAAGGAATTGCACTGAACATTATTTCATAATTCTGTTTAGATAAACATCTGTGAAGAAATGACTTGCCAGAACACTCCGTTCAAATCGTCGTTTTTGAAGGTCTTTAACGCTAGTTTATCATATTGGGGTTCTTTGTGATTATAGTCTTCCACCTTCATAATAACATCAGCGCCCATTACATAGTCTATCAATACCATTACAAGGTCTTTCAGTTTTTTGGTCTAAAGCTTTAGTCTAAAGGATCCCTGTAATGTAATAGTTTATACTAATATTTAGCATAATTGTACATGGCAGATATTTCTACCCAAAATTCTACTATTTGTTCAGTGTATGGTCTTAACTTTATGAATGATTAGACTTTCTATTTAACTTTTTTTTTTACCCCTAACCTATCTGATCTTTGGTTTTGGCATTTAATTCTTTTCCTACTTCCAGACAATAGCTGAGAAGGAATGCAGGGCGGAAAATTCCTTTCTGTATCAATCCTAGAAAATCAAATGCATCGGCCTCGATAGCGTGGGGATACAAGTGCCGAGGATCACAGGTCCGGGCAAGAGACTGCCTGAATGTTTGTTGTAAGTTTTGCGTGTGTCGTTAATTGTGCTGCACTTAGAAAAATCAAAAATATACTATAGACTATAAACATTCAGGAGACATAGCACTTAGAATCTAAGAAAACAAACGGTAAAAAGAGTGATAAAAATTTCAGATTACAATACAGCAGGTTGAATGGATGTGATGGATGGCTGTAAAAGTGCCGGAAGAATGCCAAAAAATTTATAGCGATCTGTACAATACATAGGGCTAAAATTGGATGTTTAAAACTCTGCCCACGTTGGCCTGCCCGTTTTTTAAACTAATGTTCAGGTGGAATACTTAATAAATAACGCCAATGCAACAGTTTTTGATTGCTTAATGTCGTACGATTTTCGCCGCTTATCCATGCATGACCACTGATGAATCTGTTCAAATTTACTCGTAGTTTTACAGCTTCAATTAAATCATGTTTATTGTAATTCTTTTTTTATTATTTATAATGAACAGTACATTAGTGTTAGTGCGTTTTGTAGCTGCACTATTCTGCTTTTCTCGTAAAGCATTTTCCATGTAGAGCTATCTGTCGAAACAGATTCCTGTTAAATGTAATATAGGGCGCCTTCTATGTATTTATTTTCATTCCGTTGTCGTTGTGTCTGTTTTTGTCATGGATGTGCTGTAACGTCAGTTTTGAAATTGTGCAGATGGGTAATGTTTTCATAAGAGTTTCCAATTTATGTGTGTTGTGTCAATGTGTGTATTTAATAAATTTCTGTGTTTATTATGTTTTTGCATCTGTGATCACTGAGTGTTATTAACTTGAGTAGAGTTTGAATTGTTAGGTTTATGTGGTTGTTTCATGCCTGTTTGTCACTGGTTACTGGTTTTTGAATGTCGTAGTTTTCCTGAAGAGTTAAGGTATATTGTGTGTGTGTGTGTGTGTGTGTGTGTGTGTGTGTGTGTGGTTGTTGATTGTGACACTTTGTGCATCTGTATTTATCTCTACAGGTAACTGATACTTTTCTGTGAGATGTTTGGCGAATGTACTTTAGTGCTCTCATGTGTTCTTTTTATCTAGTTTTCAACTGCATTTTCTATGTACATATAAGTTGGTAAAGTGCTGCATTTGATAGTTATTTCTGCCTGAGTAAGTTTTTATTTGTTCTTGTATTGAGTTGCTTGTTCGAAAAGTAATGTTGATTCCTTATTTCTCGAAAATGTTTGTAATTCAGTGTAACTGTTGGCGTATATTACTGAGTCCCATTTATTCTTATAGTCAGTGTGTGGTGGTTTGTATGGTGTCAACTGTTCTTGTTGTGGTTGTGTTGGTCTGGGGGTACTGTTGTTTGAAGCGTCGTTGTTATTTTTTCATTTAATAGACAGATCATCACTCATTCATAGATTTCCCTTAAAATAGAATAGCAAGGAGTATAAATATGACGTACCTTCAAAAATAAATTACAAGGAAAGGGAAAATGACTCATCACTCACCAAAGTTGAAGGCAGCGACGGGACAAGAACATATATCACGAACACAAGAATACACAAACTTATGCATGCTAAAGGGAATGAGTCATGTGGCTCGGGAGGTGTGCACACGCCGAAGTTTCCTACATAACTGATTTTTTCCCGATATTCTCACCGTTCCATTGTTTACTCGCGTCACCGGTTCAAAACAACAACCACATGTCCCGTGTTTATCCCTACGCAAGTCCCTGTTTTTCTGCTGTTTTCATAATATTTCATGATTAGCTTACGAATATTTGCCTTTCAATACCCTCAGTCCTGTAGGAAACTTCGGTGTGTGCACACATCCCGAGCCACATGACTCATTCTCTTTAGCATGAATAAAGTTTAAAACCGAAATATTGTGTATTCTTGTGTTCATGATATATTGTAACGAGACTGCTGTGTCAGACTCTTACAATGTTTTAAATAGTAACAATAATTCATATTGAAAGAAGGGTTGGAATGTCTTGCTCGAGAGTATGTTATTTTAAGTCTGGAGGTAGCCACCCGTAATGGTGAATCAAGACCCTTTCATACCTGAGCTGGGTAGCAACATATTTCTCAACAGCGAGGGAAGGCCCGCTTATCTGCAGCAGGTGTCGCCTAACTGACCCTTCTCCGGTCAAGTGGATAATTCGGCTGGACCATCTATTGTACCGCGAGACGATATTCCCATGCTAGCGGAAAAATTTGGTGACTGAAGCAAATCTCGGAGAAGATCGGATATTTTCGGGGTGAGGCAGTTATGGTAGATCCAAGTGTGAATCACGTGACTGTGAACTCCCAATGAATGTGCATGTTACAAAATATAACGAGCTGTTTGGTGTGTTCTGGGTCCACATCTCCTACGAGCCCATGTATTGGATTTTCGAGAGGTCTTGCAGTGGTGACGAGCAGAGAAGGAGGTCTTGCGGTGGTGTCGCGCGGACAGACAGATCACGCCATCGCCGGGTCGGCGATTACGGCGGGACTAATAACAGTACGGTTTGAGCCACCTGTGGCTAGTGGCACCGGTTGCTGTTGTCTGAAGGAAGTGTTCGTGTTACCACCATTGGTGCCGACGCGCCACAGCTGCTGCATAAACGGTAAAGACCTTCAACCATTAAAAAGAACTCAGTGTTACGCATTCCTCGACCCGTGAACGCCTCTGAGCAAAGTATCACTCTCCGACATTCTTTCCGAGCGTATTATTAGCCGTGAGCAACTTGATTCGATACGGAAAGGCTGTCATAAATTCCTATCAATAAGAGAATATTATTTTAAGTCCAAGACTTAATGGCCCCTGTTTGAAGTAAGATACGGAAATTCATTTCTATATGTTTGTATTTGTGAAAAGCTTCATAAATTAGTAGAGGAATTTTCATGTTAGCAAATTCAATCTTGACATAGTGCTTAAATTTCACATAAATATGTCACTGTTGTTTGTTTAGAATTAACGTCTTATGCCTCATATTGTAAGACTCGGTGTTAATTTTTGTTTGAACATTTGATTTATGTATTAAATTAATTGTAAAGTTCACCGACGTCTGTAGGCATTCAGTGTTTAATTTGAATAAATCTGTCAGGTTATGACTTTACATTCGTAATGCAAGATAGCATATCACTTTGCACCCTCTTCCTATTTGATAAAATTAAATGATTAAAATTATTAAATTGATGAGATCAACAAAATCATTCATATTAAAATTAATAAAATTGTAAATGGAATGAATATAGATACAATTACCCTGCGAAACCCACTCCATTACCACAATATGTTCTTCTCCCGTCGCTGCCTTCAACTTTGGTGAGTGATGAGTCAGTTTCCCTTTCCTTGTAATTTATATTGCCTAAAGCCGTTTCCTTTTTCTTTTGTGTGAGTACCTTCAAAAAAAAAAAAAAAAAAAAAAAAAAACACAAACTTCACAGTCTTCGTAGAAGACTTACTTCCATCGCAGGACGTGTCATATCCGAAGGCGAGAGAGGGGAGCTGTTCCAGGACAATACTCTTTGTTTTACTATGCATAGCTTATTGTGGTATAATTCCAACCACTGCCTCTGGCACGTACCGTAGACCTTATTCGTTTTCAAACACTGAAAGAACACGCTGAAGAATGGTTCTTTCTGGGTAATTTTGCTTTTGGACCTGATATCTCGTTTCCACCGTGTTTTTTTTTTTTTTTTATGACTTTACTCCTCGTTGGCGTCAAGATCGTTAGAGGGTGGAAAGAACAGGAGCGAAGAAAGGGTAAGGAAATCGACCCTGGCCTTTTTTAAGGAATCATCGCGGCATTCACCTGGAGTGACACGGGATACAATGGGAAACAGTAATCTGGATGTCCAGGCGGGAATTCGAACCCTCTTGGACTTTCCCATACGGAAGAAGAAAATACGTAGCCCTCAGGGAACCGTAACAAATAATGAACCTCGAATATGAAAAATGTCTCCTTTGCCAGAGCATTTTATATTAGCACTCACCACTTAATTTTTAAATATGTGATGTATATTCTGGCACTGTCATCTTGCTTAGTCCCACCGTAGTACACCGTGATAAGAGCATGATACTAATATAAAGTATCTATACTCTATAACAAAATTTACAGAAATGTAGTGTTTATACATTAACTTTATTTCAAAAAGAATAACTGCAGTGTACATTATTAATAACAAACATGGTAGAACCGTATATTTTAGATTTTTTCCTGTCTGTCTGAGCATAACTTAAGTAACTGCTGTAGATTTAACAAAACTGCATATAGCGATAGTTTGTACCACGGATATAGATATTAGCAACACAGGCTCCGATTACAAAGTGGCCAAAAACCGCAAATTTCGGAATTTTTGTCCATTTGTGTACACGTCAAGTGAAAAATACCATCCATTGTTTAACATATATGATACTTTTTATTAATATTGGAACTTTAGATCCTGATGATACAAAGGCTGAAAACCGTAAGTTTGGAATGTTTTGCTTCTATGTGCACAGATCAAGCAAAAACTAAAGAACGGGTTTCCATGATACTTGTCATTGGTTAACTTTCAAGGTACTTTTTATGGATAAGAAAACGTCAAAAATCTATTTACCTCAAAACATTGTATGGGTTTTAGTCATATGTATAACGTTGAGAGTTCATGTACTTATACATAATTCTCCATAACAAGATCCATCAAACAAAGAAAAAATGTAGTGATTGTTTTTCCCTTTGTATAGATAAGTACAGTTTCTTACTCTCATATAAACTGAAATAATTCATTTTCTTGTTGACAGATGTCAACAATAGCCTTTCATACACCTTGTCGGTGTGTTTAACTTGCGTAGTATAGAAGTTTTTCTTTGTTATCCCGTTAGGGATTTTATATCATAGTTTACATAAATACAAATATAGCAAAATGTTCGTCGTCGCGTCAGGCTCGGTTATTTAAAAAAAAAAAAATAGTTTATGTAGAAGCCTTTTAAACAGTTCTCGCGTATGCCTGTGGATCATAACCATACACCAAGGGTGGCCAACCCAAATCATCTTGCGGGCCACTTTGGAAACGCATCATAACTCCGCGGGTCGCATATAAAATTATCTATCCCCATATTAGATTTAGACCCACTATAGACATTTTTTGGAGTGAAAAATTGAAACATAATAAGTTATTATTACTGTGTCTCCTATTATTCATACATATAAACATATATAATATAATAATAATGATACTCATTATTTCGACAGATGATTTTTTAATGTATGGATCAACAAATAATATATTTTTTTTAAATACATTGGTTTCACTACTTTGGCCATTATAAAATAAATATATTTTATAAAAGTGTGATGAAGCTCGCGGGTCGGAAAATTGTTTCAGTCGGACCGCGGGTTAGCCACCCCTGCCATAGACCGTTCCGAACTACTGGTAATTGCAAGGAGTGGTAGCGAGAAATTATGTGCACAAACATTTGCATACTCCATGAACTCAGAGGGAAGGGAAGATATGCAAGAAAGAGAAAAACGCATGGCTGCTCCTCTGCTTTCTCATTTGCAGCCAGCGATGTTTTCATCATTGCTAACAAAGCTCAAATCCCAAGTGAACCAAAAAACTATGAGTTAAGACTATTGCCAGTGGTACAGTTCATATACAGGCTTTTGTAGAAGTTCCTTGGTGCATCATGTAGAAAAAAGATATATATAGATTACTGAAAAAAGTAGTTTTTATTTCTGTATTATACATTTAGTTTCAGCATTAGAACAGTGTAAGACAGTACTCATATACATAAAACCGATTATTTACGATGCGTTGAAGAATCGATTTTGTGAATTGTAGGAAAGACATTAAACTAATTTCAAAAAGGGTAATTGCAATCCACACTACCAAAAGGCAGAGATTCAAAAAGGTAGCATTTGTCTGTTTGTTCGCGCATAACACAAAAATCAAGACATAGATTTCGAGTTAACTGCTCGTAGTGATAGCAGGATACAGGAACTTTTCTCCAGATAAGTTAAAAAATTTCTAATGATACAGAATCCAAAACCGCTAAATTTGATATTTTTTCAGTCTGCACACGCATGTTGCACAAACTATTAAATGCTTTTTAACAAAACTGCACATACTGATTGTTTATGTCACCAAGAAACATAAAGAATATTTTTTATCCCGATGAAATATGAATTTCCTGATGATACACAGACTAAAAGCACAAAAATTTGAATAAAAATTCTGTCTACTCTCTCGTCTCTCAAAAAATAATGAACTGGATTCAATGAAACTTCGCATAGTTATAGCTTATATCTTCAGATAACATTTAGGATACTTTTAATCTACTTCAACTGAGTTGTCGTTGATGATACAGAAGACAAACCCTTAAATTACATTACCGTATCTCTTCTGCGGTGAAACAAAAAGTGAGAAGTACGATTTATCTTGGATTGCATGAGATGCAGCTAAAATCTCTTAAATAATTAAATGTACTATGTTCATATTAATTCCAGAATTAATAGCTTCATGTAAGAAAGTTGTTGGGATCTAAATAAATTAGTTAAAGCTTTCTGATCTTCCAATCACTATACTTATTTTACAAAACGAATACATTCGGAAATTATCATGATGAAATTATGTTTCTCAACCTCCAGAAATATTCTGCATATTCCTATATTTTTGCTGTCTTTTTATTTTAAAGTATATTCGAAAAAGTTTGAAAATTAACTATAACAATACTTTGTCAATATAGATTTGTTAAACAAAATCTAACATATTGGTGACGCACTACACAGTTACATGAAATAAAACGAGCAAATATTTTAATAGTAAGAATAGTAGGAATAAAAAATGTTATTTTGTCATTCGTATTTGAAAGATATACAAATTCCATATCACGCTTTTCAGAATCTTGTAACTGGGAATACAGTGAATCGAAATTTTGTATATGGCACCGACAATTCTGCAAGTTTCGGTTATTTCTTAATTATACCATACAAAAACTGACATGAAGTTAACTGTATAAAATATATTATATAAATAGCCCTCCCGCATTTCGTGAACAATAATTTATAAATTCATCACAGATGCTTCACAGTAAATATATTTCAATATTTGATTCAGTAATTGAAAGCAGAGAAAATCCAATTTTCTCTGAAAATAAAACAAAAGTGTACTGCTACGCAGCTATTTGAGTTCAACCGAAACGAAAACATTTATTCTGCACAAGCTGTGGAATATATTTCGTCACCCATATGAAAGAACGGCAGCGAAAATATTGCCTCGCGCCATTATGTGTAATAAATTGATGTCACGGGTGGTGACGAGTCTGTATTATAAACCGGTCGTTTGTTTTGGAGTAGCCAACATTAACATCCCAAGCAAAACAAACATTTCACTGAAGCTCATCGCAACGTAAATATATGTAAAAATGAAAATGGACGTAGAATAAGTCTTCTCTAAAAATGGTATTTAAGGTTATTATTACTTTCATTGTTTGAAAAAATTCTGTTTCTATATTATTGAACAATTTTAAACTCTTTTGTTTCTTTTTGCTTTACGATATTTTGCAGACCTTCCAAGATATGCATTACTTACTGTATTAATAATTATTGTTTGTACCGAAAGAATTATATATTTCCATAAATAATGCTCGATGTGTGTAAAATTTTTTAGCAAGTTGCAGTGAAATGTAGTATTTAACTCATGTCATGAATCTTTGAATAGGGTATTATGTTATATGTCTGAACCCCTAAGCAATACTGATTCCTCACGACCGACTGGATGATCATATCTGTAAATGGTCTTGGCCCAGTTCTCGTTAATCGTCCATAGGGTGAAATTTTTTAGCTTTTAATTACATAATTTACGCATGGTGGGAAAAATTATCAGCATTGGTGGAGTTAACATTCTGGTTTCAGTTTCTGGAGTTCCCCTGTTCGAGTATGAACTCGGGCTTAAGATCATGTTCTTTATTTGTCGTGCTTACTAATGAGTAATTATTGTTAAATCAAATAGAGGGAAACAAATGTGGTGATGTTTTTGGCTGGTAAAATAAAATTCCATTTCATAATTTCAATTATTTCTAGTTGATTAAGCATTTACAGTAAACAAATTCTGTTTATTTATTTTTCAATCATACCAGTATTTTCACTGTTTTTCTCGTACATTATTTATTAATCATTGCTAAATTTCATGTATGTTCTCTAATTTTTATCAGAAATAATAGGAAATACCTTCTTTATAAATTACTTCAATAGTGAAATATCAATAACTGAACTCTGATAACCCTTGTAATAATGAAAAATTCAAAGGATTACAGCCAAAACAAGAGCAAGTATTCCAGAATATTCAGTGAAACGATGCTCAGATGTTTGGTTCTTAATTTCCAACACACAAGATCAAACATAAACAGTTGCAGCGAAAATCTAAAGACAAAAGTGTTACTTTTAAAATGCATCCGCGTTTCTTCCAAAGGAATTATATAAAAATTCATACATTACTGCTTAAGCATCATCGTTTGAAGAGCTTCACTGAACAATTTGAATACCACTCTCCGTTAATACGGATCTTGTAGATTGCATGAGTTGAATAGCCAGTCTTAATTAATTTTGCTGGAGCAATGGTACTTATTTGAACATTGAAAATTTTCTACTGTAAACTTTACCAAACAGTACTACTATTTCCTACCATGTAAATAGTCTGTTGACTCAATTGCTAAGGTGCCGAACTGACTGTTCGAAAACAAGTACGAGTCTTTCAAATTACGTTACCTTCTAACAAGGAATTGGACTGTAGTAGATGCAATACGTATGTGTGAGCCCACACCCTGGACCAAAACACCCCATGTATTTCTTATGGACATATGTGTGAGCCCACATTTTTTTCCCCATGTATTTCTTATTGACCTATGTGAGAGCCCACTTTTTTTTTGCCCCATGTATTTCTTATGGACCTGTGTGTGAGCCCACTTTTTCCCTTATGGACCTGTGTGTGAGCCCACTTTTTTCCCTTATGGACATATGTGTGAGCCCACTTTTTCCTCCTCCCCCCTCCCCGCCGCGCACGTGCCGGTAACTAATTGAATTAAGTTAGGGGAGCCGTAATTGAATGCGCACAGCTGCGCCACACCCCACTTTTCCCTTATGGACATTTGTGTGAGCCCACTTTATCCCTTATGGACATATGTGTGAGCCCACTTTTTTCCCCATGTATTCTTATGGGACATATGTGTGAGCCCACTTTTTTCCTTATGGACATATGTGTGAGCCCACTTTTTCCTTATGGACATATGTGTGAGCCCACTTTTTCCCCCTCCACCCTCCCCGCCGCGCACGTGCCGGTAACTAATTGAATTAAGTTAGGGGAGCCGTAATTGAATGCGCATAGCTGCGCCACACCCGGAAGCCATTAATTATCGCTCCCCTCGCAGCTACAGGATGCGGGTTCGTAATTGAATGCGCCACACCCGGAAGCCATTAATTATCGCTCCCCTCGCAGCTGCAGGATGCAGGTTCGTAATTGAATGCGCCACACCCGGAAGCCATTAATTATCGCTCCCCTCGCAGCTGCAGGATGCGGGTTGGTAATTGAATGCGCCACACCCGGAAGCCATTAATTATCGCTCCCCTCGCAGCTGCAGGATGCGGGTTGGTAATTGAATGCGCACAGCTGCGCCACACCCGGAAGCCATTAATTATCGCTCCCCTCGCAGCTGCAGGATGCGGGTTCGTAATTGAATGCGCACAGCTGCGCCACACCCGGAAGCCATTAATTATCCGAGGCCGCCGCGCACAGCTGCACCACATTTATCATCGTGGGCGCAGTCTTCCCACGCCAATTCTCCATGGCTCCAGACGCGTGTATAAATAGGGCTGAGACCCCCCTTCTGCCATCCAGTCTTCTCTGAGTCGTCGAGCTGAACACTTCAATCATCACAATGTCTTCTGAGGATCTTAGCTTATTCAGCGATATTGGTAAGTAAATTATTGTAATTTAACTTGTTTTCTGGCTGTTTTAAATTCTTTCACATATACTGATCAGCTTTTTTTTCTGCTTCAGACATTGATGAAATTCTCGCTGAGGGTGATTTCGGTAATGATAATATTTTTATGACGTAACTATATTTATGAAAATGTATAGTGCTGAAGCAGTAGTCTATATTATTAATTTATTTGTTCGCAGGTGATTTGGATATTTCCTGCAGCGACCTTTTTTATTTCAGTACGTATTTATCTATAGATTATTTTTCCCCATGTCTTTATAACTATTGCTAATACGTTTTTTTTTTCTTTTTCAGATGAACCATCACGCCCAGAGAAGCGTAAGGGTAATTCTTCTCAGGAATTAAGTAGCCCAAAAAGAGCTTGTGATTGCTCACAATGGAGCATGCTCCCAAATATTGACGTGGATGTGCCGCAGAGCATGTCACCACCACATAGCATCCGCCAACTCCGCAACCACAAGGGGTTCTTCCACAACCACCAGCACACTGGAATATCGGTAAGTCCAGTACATCAGTAATTTGCCTATATTATTTTATGCTTACAAAATTATGTTTTTCGTGATACTAAAATATTTTTCTTCTTTTTTATGTTTCAGAGGGAGCGGTCGGACACCCAGCCAACGAGGCAGTTCCGCCACCAATATGGAGACCGTGGGAGACGTCGGAACCTAGCCGACCGCCCGCCACAGCAGCAGCAGCCGGGCCCCCCAGCCGCCAGTCCGCCGACCCATCGCCGGTGCCCAGCCGACCATCGCCCGGGTCCAGCCACCACTTCAACAGCCCATCGCCGGGACCCAGCCGCCACTTCAACAACCCATCGCCCGGCTCCAGCCGTCAGTACGCCGGTCCATCGGCCGGGTCAAGCCGACAGTATGCCGGTCCTTCGCCCGGCTCCAGCCGGCAGTATGCCGGTGCAGGGGCAGCCTTATGCAGTCATGATCATGCAGCAACGATGGGTGAGTCAGCAGTATCGCGATTAGTCCTTGAAGACAGGCTTAGTGCATTTAAAAATAGAATTTATTCCGGGACAATTTCAAATTCTCAAAATTTCATTGATCCAATGAATTTCATTGATGCTTGCTTTAAACTTGTTGCCGGTAAAGTTCGCGAAATTGTGGATAATCGGTCCTCCCCATCTGTAAAGGTGCAGGTTGGACTGATTAACACATATAAAATACAGAAGGAAATGATTTTAGAAACCGCTCGTATGTGCTTTTTAACTAAAATGCGTGAGGTCACAACCAGCACTTGCCTGTCGGATTGGTATGAAAAATATGTGAAGTCGGATCTCAGAGTAAAATTGTGTGAATTTCAAGAAAGGACAAGTGGCAAAACTCTCGATAGAATAGAATCCCTCGACATTAGCATTTCTAATTTTCAACCTTTCTATCGTGGGTCTTCCTATGTTGCTCTGCCACTTGATATCTGTAGAAAGAAGGCTGTCATCAATGTTGAAAACAAGAATGACGAGTTGTGCTTTCTATGGACAATTCTTGCATATCACGTAAAGGCGCTTAAAAAACATGGTGACAGGGTTAGCACCTACAAGAAAGTACGTTCACTCTACCCCCTCGATTTTTCAGGTATTGAGTTTCCGGTAAAACTCTCTGACATTTCTAAATTTGAGAGGCAAAATCCAGACTATTCTGTAAATGTTTTCGGTCTGGATGAAGTTAAAGGTAAACATGTAGTTTCCGAGGCCCTCCATCACACTGCAGACAAACGCGTTCACCACATTAACATGTTGATGATTACCGACGGCAGTGGGAAAAAATTCCATTACTGTTGGAGTCACGACCTGTCGGCGTTAGTTAGATCTTCATTAACAGGACATTGTACTGCTATATTTATTTGTGACAGATGTCTGCAACATTTTGGACGCAAAGATCTCCTGGACCGCCACGAGATTGACTGTGCAAGGGTTGATCCTGTAAGAGTGGATTTACCCGGCGACGACGATAAAACCTTAAGTTTAAGGATTTTGTGCACCAGCAGCGTGTACCCGTCGTCGTTTACGCGGACTTTGAAAGTTTATTGCAACCTTATGATTCATGCAGTCCCCCACCCAACGCCTCTCACACTACTTTAGTCCAGAAACATATCCCTTTCGCTGCCGCATACCAGGTCGTTTGTCCACGCGTTCCTAGTCTGTCGCGTTTCAACTCCTTCAGGGGAAAAAATCCCGAAAAATGGCTTGTTGATGAACTCGTCAAACTTGCCAAGAAAGTTGATAAAATTTACAAGAGGTGCATTCCTCTTGTAATGACAAATGAGCAAGAAGCAAAGTTTGCTGATGCTACGGTATGCCACATCTGCGAGAAAGACATTGAACCGGGGACTGTCAAGGTCCGCGATCATTGTCATATCACAGGTGAATTTAGGGGGGCTGCACATAATGATTGCAATTTGCAGTATAAAACTAAAAAGTACATACCCATTTTCTTTCACAATCTTTCTGGGTATGATGCTCATTTCATTGTAATGGCATTATCAAAACTCGATTCCGAAGGAATGGACGTGCTTCCCATCAACACAGAACGTTATATTTCTTTTTCGAAAAAGATTGAATACACATCAATCACGTTAAGGTTTCTGGACTCATACCGGTTCATGCAGCTCCCATTAGACAAACTGGTTGGAACCCTTGAGGACGGCGACATGGGCATTACTAGTGCTCATTTCACCGACCCCGAGAAGTTCCAATTAGTTAAACGGAAAGGTGTCTTCCCTTACGAATACATGGATTCGTGGGATAAGCTCACCGAGGCCACGCTTCCTCCAAAATCAAAATTCTACAGTTCGTTGTCGGAGTCACACATTTCTGATGAAGATTACGAACACGCGACAAAGGTGTGGCGGACTTTCCAGATCAAGACTTTTGGCGAATATGCAAGTCTGTACATGGACACAGATGTGCGGTTACTTGCAGATCTGTTTGAGAAATTTAGGAGTGTATGTTTGGGGAAGTACACCCTGGACCCCGCCCACTATTTCACATCCCCAGGCCTTTCGTGGCAGGCTATGTTAAGGAGCACGCGTGTCAAACTGGGAACCTTCTGACGGATATCGACATGCTGCTCTTTTTCGAACGAGGTATTCGCGGAGGTATTTGCCAGTGCGTCCACAGGTATGGCGAAGGCAAATAACCGGTACATGCCGGAGTACAACCGCGAGGCGTCTGAAGATTTTATAATGTACTTCGACGTAAACAATCTTTACGGCTGGGCCATGTCGGAGTATCTACCCTCTGGTGGGTTTCAATGGCTATCGGCCTAAAGAGATTGCTAGCTTAGATTTCATGAGCGTTGCAGCTGACTCACCTAGGGGGTTCGTATTGGAGGTAGACCTTACGATTCCTCAGGATAAACACGACGTTTTAGCAGACCTGCCGCCATGTCCAGATCACAAAGCCCCAGAAGGTTCTACCCCCCCCCCCCCAAGCTGATGACCACACTGGAGAACAAGGTACGGTATGTTCTCCATTACCGAGTCCTCCAGCAATGTGTAGGCTTGGGGCTGCAGGTGACCGAAATACACCGGGTAATATCTTTCAATCAGTCACCGTGGTTGAAAGAATACATATCTCTCAATACGTGTTCTCGCCGTGACGCCAAAACAGATTTCGAGAGAGATTTTTACAAACTGATGAACAATTCAATTTTCGGCAAGACTATGGAGAACATTCGAAAACACCGCGACGTGAAATTGTGTACAGCATGGGTGGGCCGCCGCGGTGCCCGCAAACACATAGCTTCACCACACTTTAAGCAAGTAACAGTTTTCAACAAGAACTTTGTGGCCGTGGAGATGGCGAAAGCTAGGATAGTTTTTAATAAACCCGTGTATGTCGGAATGTGCATTCTTGACTTGTCTAAATTGAGGATGTACAGATTTCATTATGAATTTGCTATTCCTCAGTTTAGAAGCCCTAAATTGCTATATATGGATACAGACAGCTTCATCTACTTGGTGCGGAACTGCGATCCATATGAAGTGATGCGACGCAACGGGGAGGAGTTCGACACGTCTGGGTATAGCACCGGCAACCGTTATGGGATAGAATCCCACAATGAAAAGGATGTCGGTATTATGAAGGACGAAGCGAATGGCACCCTGATTGCGGAGTATGCGGGGTTAAGGGCAAAAATGTATGCATTCCGGCTCGAGACAGACCAGACCTCTAGACGGGCTAAAGGTTTGGCTGGCTCAGTCACTAGAAAGCTGCAGATGGAGGATTACATAAATAGCCTCCATGGCGAAACACCCAGGTACCATCTGCAGCAAAGGATCACATCAACCCTTCATGTTGTAAATACTGTTCAAATATCCAAACTGGGTCTGTCTAGAACGGACGATAAGCGGTATATTTTCTCCGACGGGATAGAGACCCTCCCGTGGGGGCACAAGTCTGTAAATAATGTGTGAATGTTTTGTAAATATACCGTTTATCCGTGTTTCTAGTTTGTAAATATGTATCAATTTTGTAAATATGTAGATAAGTTAGGACTCTGTAAAATCTCAGTTTATCAAGTTAGGACGCTGCATAAAATATAAATGTTGCAGACATCTGTCACAAATAAATATAGCAGTACAATGTCCTGTTAATGAAGATCTAACTAACGCCGACAGGTCGTGAATCCAACAGTAATAGAATTTTTTCCCACTGCCGTCGGTAATCATCAACATGTTAATGTGGTGAACGCGTTTGTCTGCAGTGTGATGGAGGGCCCCGGAAACTACATGTTTACCTTTAACTTCATCCAGACCGAAAACATTTACAGAATAGTCTGGATTTTGCCTCTCAAATTTAGAAATGTCAGAGAGTTTTACCGGAAACTCAATACCTGAAAAATCGAGGGGGTAGAGTGAACGTACTTTCTTGTAGGTGCTAACCCTGTCACCATGTTTTTTAAGCGCCTTTACGTGATATGCAAGAATTGTCCATAGAAAGCACAACTCGTCATTCTTGTTTTCAACATTGATGACGGCCTTCTTTCTACAGATATCAAGTGGCAGAGCAACGTAGGAAGACCCACGATAGAAAGGTTGAAAATTAGAAATGCTAATGTCGAGGGATTCTATTCTATCGAGAGTTTTGCCACTTGTCCTTTCTTGAAATTCACACAATTTTACTCTGAGCCCCGACTTCACATATTTTTCATACCAATCCGATAGGCAAGTGCTGGTTGTGACCTCACGCATTTTAGTTAAAAAGCACATACGAGCGGTTTCTAATGTCATTTCCTTCTGTATTTTATATGTGTTAATCAGTCCAACCTGCACCTTTACAGATGGGGAGGACCGATTATCCACAATTTCGCGAACTTTACCGGCAACAAGTTTAAAGCAAGCATCAATGAAATTCATTGGATCAATGAAATTTTGAGAATTTGAAATTGTCCCGGAATAAATTCTACTAATTCACTAAGCCTGTCTTCAAGGACTAATCGCGATACTGCTGACTCACCCATCGTTGCTGCATGATCATGACTGCATAAGGCTGCCCCTGCACCGGCATACTGCCGGCTGGAGCCGGGCGAAGGACCGGCGTACTGAAGGCTGGAGCCGGGCGATGGGTTTTTGAAGTGGCGGCTGGGTCCCGGCGATGGGCTGTTGAAGTGGTGGCTGGACCCGGGCGATGGTCGGCTGGGCCCCGGCGATGGGTCGGCGGACTGGCGGCTGGGGGGCCCGGCTGCTGCTGTGGCGGGCGGTCGGCTAGGTTCCGACGTCTCCCACGGTCTCCATATTGGTGGCGGAACTGCCTCGTTGGCTGGGTGTCCGACCGCTCCCTCTGAAACATAAAAAACAAGAAGAAAAATATTTTAGTATCACGAAAAAACATAATTTTGTAAGCATAAAATAATATAGGCAAATTACTGATGTACTGGACTTACCGATATTCCAGTGTGCTGGTGGTTGTGGAAGAACCCATTGTGGTTGCGGAGTTGGAGCATGCTATGTGGTGGTGACATGCTCTGCGGCACATCCACGTCAATGCTCCATTGTGAGCAATCAGAAGCTCTTTTTGGGATACTTAATTCCTGAGAAATTACCTTACGCTTCTCTGGGCGTGATGGTTCATCTGAAAAAGAAAAAATGTATTAGCAATAGTTATAAAGACATGGGGAAAAATAATCTATAGATAAATACGTACTGAAATAAAAAAGGTCGCTGCAGGAAATATCCAAATCACCTGCGAACAAATAAATAATATAGACTACTGCTTCAGCACTATACATTTTCATAAATATAGTTACGTTCATAAAAATATTATCATTACCGAAATCACCCTCAGCGAGAATTTCATCAATGTCTGAAGCAGAAAAAAAAGCTGATCAGTATATGTGAAAGAATTTAAAACAGCCAGAAAAAACAAGTTAAATAACAATAATTTACTTACCAATATCGCTGAATAAGCTAAGATCCTCAGAAGATGATTGAAGTGTTCAGCTCGACGACTCAGAGAAGACTGGATGGCAGAAGGGGGGTCTCAGCCCTGTTTATACACGCGTCTGGAGCCATGGAGAATTGGCGTGGGAAGACTGCGCCCACGATGATAAATGTGGTGCAGCTGTGCGCGGCGGCCTCGGATAATTAATGGCTTCGGGGTGTGGCGCAGCTGTGCGCATTCAATTACGAACCCGCATCCTGCAGCTGCGAGGGGAGCGATAATTAATGGCTTCCGGGTGTGGCGCATTCAATTACCAACCCGCATCCTGCAGCTGCGAGGGGAGCGATAATTAATGGCTTCCGGGTGTGGCGCATTCAATTACCAACCCGCATCCTGCAGCTGCGAGGGGAGCGATAATTAATGGCTTCCGGGTGTGGCGCAGCTGTGCGCATTCAATTACGGCTCCCCTAACTTAATTCAATTAGTTACCGGCACGTGCGCGGCGGGGAGGGTGGAGGGGGAAAAAGTGGGCTCACACATATGTCCATAAGGAAAAAAGTGGGCTCACACATATGTCCATAAGAAATACATGGGGGAAAAAAAGTGGGCTCACACATATTTCCATAAGGGAAAAAGTGGGCTCACACATATGTCCATAAGGGAAAAGTGGGGTGTGGCGCAGCTGTGCGCATTCAATTACGGCTCCCCTAACTTAATTCAATTAGTTACCGGCACGTGCGTGGCGGGGAGGGGGGAGGGGGAAAAAGTGGGCTCACACATATGTCCATAAGGGAAAAGTGGGGTGTGGCGCAGCTGTGCGCATTCAATTACGGCTCCCCTAACTTAATTCAATTAGTTACCGGCACGTGCGTGGCGGGGAGGGGGGAGGGGGAAAAAGTGGGCTCACACATATGTCCATAAGGGAAAAAAGTGGGCTCACTACCCCGGTCCATAAGGGAAAAAGTGGGCTCACACACAGGTCCATAAGAAATACATGGGGAAAAAAAGTGGGCTCACACACAGGTCCATAAGAAATACATGGGGAAAATAAAGTGGGCTTACACACAGGTCCATAAGAAATACATGGGGAAAAAAAGTGGGCTCACACATATGTCCATAAGAAATACATGGGGTGTTTTGGTCCAGGGTGTGGGCTCACACATACGTATTGCATCTACTGACTGTTCACATAAAATTCGTGAATACCTTACATGATTTGTATTCCATCTTTAGTTGCAGGACCCCTTTAATAGGTGGTATTACGGGGTTTACATTAAGCGAAGAAACAGGCAGAATATTAGGCATGTCAAATCTCTGTAATCAACTCGTTAAAGGCTTGCACATAGCTATTTATTAACCAAGATTGTTGTCGTTCACTTTGGTAATTGGCTTTTGAATTTTCACGGTATTTTGATGGTTTTGTTAGAGATGACAAACTGCAAAGGCTGGTGACCTGTTGTGGCTGATGCTGTGTATGGGAAGAACTAAAAAGAAGAATTGTATATAACATGCGTGGAAGAGAAAAGCAAACGTTACTTCTTCGGATACCCCGGCAGAATCATCTCTGCGATACTATAATTATTGATATTAAGATTATTCGGTGAGTTTTCGTCTATAAATAGTACCCATTTCTTCCCCCCTTAGAGAGATAAAGGATTTCACTTTACAAAGATTAAAATTTATTGTAGAATTCTAGAAACTGTATCAAATGCTAAATTCGGTTTTAGAGACATTACCCACGACTTTGAATGCATGGACTTAAAATTTTAGAATTAGATATAGAAACATATAAGTTACGTAAAAATTGTCCCAAAAAGCAAGGAGATGTCATCAGCATACCATTCTACCAATTAATCTGTCTCATGAAGAGAACCAGATTCAACATGTTTAAAAATAGCAATAAACTAAGGGTGCGAGAGGAGTGTGGGGAATAACTCCGAGTAACCGCCTACCACAGTTCATCCGGTAGACATTTGTTTGTGGTTTAGAATTACGTCCCTTTCTGGGGACATCTTATGTCAATACCGTTTTTAACCAACGTTTATGGTTTTGCTGTTCCTTGCTGAGATATATAGCGTTTGGGGGTTGGAAACCGGTGAGTTAGCTACATATAAACACAAAATTATAATCTGTTGCAGAGCAATAACACATCATTGCTAAATAATAAGGGGTTTTTGTGCATGAACAGATCACACACAAATTGACTTCGAGAGAAACAAAGCTTGAGTGACCGATATAACATCACGCTATCCATCTATCTGTCACTGTTTGGTCAGTTTTCAAAATTTCATGACAAAATATGTTGCTTATCCAGAGAAAGTATCCTATGTTATTCCTAACGATACATAGTATTTTCTTGTCAAATTTCATCAGCATCGGTTTAGTCTCTTAGCCGTGAAAACGTAAGAAACAGACAGGAAGACAGAGCTATTTTCGCATTTAATAATACAGATTTCAAAGGAACTGAATTTACTATCATAGGCATTAATTTATCGTATTGTGATTACGGTATTAATTTTGTAGTTTGATGCACTGTAGAAGGCAGCGTTCGTGCTTTGAGGAGCGGTTGCTAGATGTGGTGAGTCTGTGATTACAGCGCTCTGCTCTCTGCTTGCCGACTAATTGGCGTGGGGCGCTCGCTTCGCCGCAACTTCCCCCAATATCGCCCGCCACCCTCAACAGACGCTCCACCAAATAAAAATCTTAAATATCACCGCCAGAGAGGGATCCGTATCCTCGCTCACAAGCAGTCTTAAACTGCAAATCTACTCTGATTTCACTGACGAGCGTAAGTGGGTTTTTATAAGTTTTTTATTAGGTTAATCAGGAAATTCCGAAACGAAATAAAGATTTTTTTCTCTCCACGGGAGAAGTTTTTTAGTGCAAGTTACGCAGAAGGCAGTTTAATAAATGCCAGACGAGGGATTTAACAAAGAGGATTTCCGTAACTATCCCCATTATGTAATGTAAATTTTGGACAGAAACGGCCAAAAACTGAGGTTTAAAACTGAGAAAGGTCTCACCGGTCGGTAATGATCAAGAACGGCTTCGTAACCGAAACACTGTGAATCAGAAAATTGCGTCCATTTATCTTGTATATTTTTTGGGTAAGTAATATAAAAACCTAAATGTAACCATATTGATTTAAAATAACGTAACGTTTTTTTTTTGTTTTTTTTTTTGCAGTTGTTTATATATTGTTAATTTAGTACGTCTACATTAACTGTTGATGTTTATGTTTTTTTGCGCCTTATTACTTTAGTTTCGCTTTCATTAAAGTTCCAATAACTTTATCGTATGTTAAATACTTTCAGCTATAATGAAATTAAAACTTATTGTTAAGACCCAAGTCCGGTATTCTTCTTCTCACCTCAATTTTCCAAACATTAAAGACAGGATTTGATGACTTTGTATCATCATTAGCATGGTCAAATTTGGAGTTTTGGTTTTACCGCCGCATGTCATTACTGACACCAAGCATTTTACATCTACTGCCAGGTCGTACTACGTACCAATGGAGGAAGTGAAGTGTTGTCTGCGAAATGTGTAGCTATGTTACGTGCGTGATAGCGTATTTTTTGTTTGTGAAATGTATAGTTTATGAGGCGGATGCTGAGGACCGTCAAGGCTTGCCTTGATAGCTGCAGAAAACCGCCTAAAAATGCAGTCAGGACGGCCGGTACGAAAGGACCTGGCTCGTACCTGAGCCACACAGGCGGGTGACCCAAGTCTGCTGGACTTACATTAAATATTCACTGCAGTGTTTTTTTAATCGTTCGTGTGCTGAATATGTTCCCTGAGGCAGAAGAAACTCCTTAATGATATTTGTATGTGAGAGTCGAACAATTACGTTAGTAGGTACCCGGCAGGAGAATTAAGATCATTTTTAGGAATATGTTCCAATTGTTTGCTCCTGGGATTTACGAAAGGAATAAAAGTGGAAAACTATTGGCTCACGGCGAAACCAAAGCATATAAAATTGATACTGAAGGAGGTCAACATTTTGCGACTGGCTAATTAATTTGTATAGCAAGGGATGGAGAGAATGAGTATGGATAAAGCCAAGGTTTTCTAGAGATTGAAACAAAATAATGAAGCCACTGTCTCTTCAGATAACCGTTTCTTAGCTAGCACTCAGATTTCCTGCACTTTGGCGGCAAGACTCCCCGTTGGCAACTTCGTGGGGAGGAATTTTGGTGACTGACACCTCTGGCCTTGCTGTTCGAGAGGGTTCCGCGAGCTTACGTTGTTAATTTTTTTTTTTAACTGCTTAATGTCTCCTATAACAACTAGGTCTTTAGAGACGAGAAAGGATGGGGGGCAAGGAATGGGAAGGAATTCGGCCATGGCCTTTTGAAGGAAGCATCCCGGCATTCACCTGGAGTGATTTGGGGAAACCATGGAAAACCAAAATCTGGATGCCGGGATGGGGATTCGAACCGCCGTCCTCCCGAATGCGAGGCCAGAACGCTATCCGTTACACCACCACGCTCGGTGCGTTGTTAACAGACACCACTTAATCAATATTGTTAGAAGCCGATTCCATCTCGGCAACTTTCCCAGCCACTTAAATCGGATAGGTCTGAAAGTGAGAGATAACCCCATATGTGACTGCGGTGATCAAGAAGTAGGTAACATAAATCATGTTCTGTTTTCTTGTAAGAAATACACCAATATTCAGGACAAAATGCTGAGAGACCTTACAAAGTGCAATACTCCTCTTCCAAACAATTTATCCATCTTGCTCTCTTCCAAAAAATACAAAATATACAAGACCATAATGTCATTTTTCAAGGATGGAAACATTCAAATATAAATCTAGGGAACCCAATGCAGAAATTCTTGGAACAAAGTTGATACATTGAGTATCGTATACCACCCCATCAGAAATATCCTCGCAAAATATCATCATCTAGACATAATACTAGAATGAGTGCCCAGTGTGAATGGTTAGAGTACAAGTGCTCTACAGTGACCAAAATAGATTTAAGTCATAATTTCCGAATAATCCCACTAATTATGTAATGAACCCTGTATTGTATAGATAGGAGATATAACAATGTATCTGATTTGATGTCGATGTATTATATAATACGACCGAGAAAGTAAATGAATGTGCATAAATCATTTAAAGAAACTGGAATGTAAATGGTTGTAAAATAAAATGTAATGAACTTGGCTGCATGGTCGATAAGGCCGAAAACCATTAAACAAATAATAATAAAAAATATTTTGCTGTCTCCTATATTCACCACAAAAAAATTCATATATGGACTATCTTAAAATTATATATTACTATGTGCACTAAATGTAACTGTATCACCCAATCTTATTTTATACTAATTTGGCAGTAAAAAAGGTACTAAATGCATTGGTGCTTTATCTTCGCAGTAAACAAGAACTCCTTAAATACAGATACGCAACAAATATTGATCAATAATTTTCAAGTTTCTATGAAACAAACTTTGAAATTGATCTACATATGCTTAGAATTCAAGGTATAGTGGCCTTAATTGTGGCATTCCAATTTTTTATTACTTCTTTTAATTGACTAAAGATATTATATACGAATAAAAAAATGATTTGCTAGTTTACTTAAATTTTTTCCTATCAACCAAATCAGATAGGGTAATATTATATAAGAAACGTTGTGGAACAATAGTAGAAAGTTGTGGTTTATCATATTCCTCCTTGTATTTTCCGCAGTGACTGCAAGATGTTTGCAAGTTGGTATCAGTGAGTGAATTCCGCAGTCTGTGTGTTGTGCTGTACGTGGATCAGATAGGGCTCCCGGTCCAACCCCACAGAACTTGTTGCCTAACGTCCGCCAGTAGCGATCGGGCATTTGTACAGCAACCTTCACAACAGTCGGCGCTAGGCAGCAAATTAATCTTTTGGCCATAGTCTCAACTTTTTATACATAAATCTTAAACTATTTTCAATGTTTATTAAAAGAAAATGAGGGGGGAAAAGACAAAATCAGTTTCGGTATAATGCTGGACTCAGTAACACGCTTTCTGATCAAAGCTCTCGACTGGTTCGGCGTGATACTCCCCCAACTCTTCATCTCAGCTTACGCATTACAAACGAACTTCATCTATTAAGTGTTTCGCATATTTTAACCTTAGTCTTCCACGGAATTCCTTTCCTTGACTGTTCCCTCCAAAATTCCAGCTTGCATAAAATGTTACTTACCATGATATCTTCAAGACTCTTTCATAAACTGTTTTCCTCGCCCCCCCCTCCCCCAATTCTAAAACACGTCCATTTCATACATTTCCGTAATTTTGAGCTTTCCTCTGTAGAATGCCACGTGCTTGAAGTTTCCTTTTTCACTATTCATTAAGACAAATCTTCACTTGCATAAATTGCTGTGCTCCATACACAGTTTCAGCATCTTCTATCTGACTTCCAGATAAATGTTTGAAATTGAAAGATTTGTTCTACATTTTATTGATTATACCATACTTTGGTTTAAATTTAGTCCATATTCTTAATGCCGCTCAGTAATTTTTGAATATCCTATCTGCTAACGGGACAATGTTATCAGGAAATCACACTATTCAGATTGTTTCACCAGAAACCAATACATTCGCTGATACAAAGAGCGGCTGTCAACATATTTACCTAGGCAAGAGTACTATACTCAAAATCAGTGCCGATAACCTATCAGAATGATTTGCGTTAAGTTTAAGACAAATTATGATACAGAAGTCTAATGTCGGATTAATCTTGATATTTTCAACTGCGAATTTGAATAAAATACTGTACATTAAAAATGCGTCGTCCTATACCCTAGCGTTTGTTACGTCCATCAGAAAGAAGCGAACTAATCCCGTATTTTAGTGGCAGGATGACCAGTTTCTTACCTTCAAGGACCTGAGCTTTAACACGAACCACGGAACATCCTGGCGTAGTTCATATGAAAAAAGCATATCACGTAAAAATACCCGACTTTTGAATCGGAGTTATTACAATTCTGAAGGCGAGCGCCTTAAGCTATCAGAATTAGCAATCAATATTATCAAAGCAAGGTCTGTGCAATATATATTTTTTTTTTTTAACGCTACCGCAACTCCTCAATGTCAAGATTGTGAATTTGTCAAAACATAAAACAAACAATGTGTTATATAGATGCAAGAATCTGCATAAATTGTTTCGAGTTACGTTGATAAGATTTATTGTGTAGCACAGCATATGTAACCTGAAGAGACACCCGCACGATACTATCCCCACACAGCTGCGTTTTCGGGTTCTGTCTAGAGCAGGGGTTTCCAAAGTGGTCGATATCAACCACCAGAGGTTCTCAAGAGGTCGACGAATCCAGGGGGTCGATTAATACTAAAGAGGATCAATTAAATTACGTTAAATTTTCAAAGATAATTGTGTATTTTTCGTTTTATGGCACGAGCGATTTAAGCACCGCAAGCAAATTTCCATCTATCCATAATTTTACTATTATTTTTTAAAATTATAGTAACAGTGGAAAATATCTCTCTTTTCTGTTAATGATATTGGCTGAATTTTATAAGATGTGAGAACTATAAACTCTTTCGTTTGCATGTAATACATACAAGTCTTCTTATTGCTTAAGATAAGAAAAGCCAGAAATTATTTAATATTTTTATTAAATACTCAAGCTGGGGGTCGATAAAAAGGAAAATATTTTATGAAAGGGTCGACGGGAAAAAATAATGGGAACTCCTGGTACAGAGAGTGGAGCGTTAAAGACCGATATGCCAGAGGTCCGCCACACCTTCATCACTCTGCCGACAGCCGCCAGAGTCTAGACAGATGTCTCTGTCGGAGCCCCTCACGGAACACCTTCAAACTGTCCCTACAAGCTTCCTCGGGCCATAACCACTGTCGGACGTTTAAACACTGTTACAGTAAGTTCCTGTTCAAAGCAAAGATCGCGCTTGCAATATAACGTGTATGGATGCTTGGAACAAACAAGTTCTTCCTTTGCCATTCCTCCACGTGTAGAGGTGTTTGAATGATTAACAACATTGATTATTTTTTTTAATTTAAACCAGTAAAGGATCGATAACGCTTGTCTTTTCCATAAATCACATTAGTGTTTCTCTATACTCTTCTGTCATCCAAAATTTCAATAATCTCATTCTTAGATGAGGCCCACCTGTTAATTTAGGCACTAGGATGGTCCAATTATGAAAGATGCGTATACGATAGGATTAAGACAAATATGTTGACTGGTGCATTCGTGAAAGGAACCTCACAATGTACTCTTCTTAACTAAAATGTGAGAAAGATAAGTTACGAGACAGGACCTCCTCGTATTTAAAAAGTTGCTCAGTCACCATTCATTGATAGTGGATCAGTGAAATAGAGGGCATCGTCTGTCACGGAAGTCATAATTGTTTATTAGCTTTCTATTCGACAAGTAAAAAAAAGTAGTGCTACAATACGACCACAGAAGAAAGTAATTTCTTCTCAGACTAGTTATGAAAATCTGCCTTCCTAGCATCAGTGGAGGTACCCACCGTTGTCCTATCATCAGTGGATAGCGGATTGAATATCACCGTTGTATATTAAAGGTTAGCTTCTAATAATCTCTTTAGTGGGTGGTTCTGTTTTTAAAACTTGTCAGGCGCACTGTATTGTGGAAAAGGCAAAAACCTCTCGACATTACTCTCTCAACTTGAATGTTATTACTTTGAGGCACGCACATGACACATCTGAGAGGGTTACACAGGGTAAAAAAGAAATGTCTTCACACTAAGTGATGAGTTTATTTCGCAAATGATTTTTGTTCTGAAGCCAAGATTTGATATCTGTACAAAGTCTTACAGAGTTGAAGTTCGGCAGGCTCATTTAGCAAGTCTCTAGCTAATCTGGATAATGGTTCAGGGATATTTTACGGGCCTTTGACATGTTGCAATTTTTTCACTTTGTTCTGTGGCACATTACGAAGTCCGCGCACTGCAGATGGCACTGCCGGTGATGGGAATCACACCTCGGACCTCCCAGATGATGGTAGTGGTCAGGCACAGGTCTGCTCACGTCGACACTCAAACCATTCCCTCCACTAACAGTTTCGGAACATCGTTCCCTCTCCTCATGCTATCGTGTCCGCCCCTCGGATAAACACCCAGAATTTCTTCTCGTGTTGATTAGCAGCCCCATGAAACAGATAAAAGAAAACATGTGATTGGTAGGTCGTTCTATTTTTCTTGCATAGGTCGGCTGTGTTCCTGATGTTATCAGCGGCGCGAGTCCTCAAAAAGCTTCTTGCTTCCCCTTAACTTTTCGCAATGTCGTCGCTGCTCGCCCTTCACATAGCTTTCATTCATACTCGAGCCCGCACAGTGGGCCGATTGACTAATGGTTTTACAATGAAGTCAGTTCGCCACAAAACGCATCCACTGGCTATTGTGAGGCAACTGTTTCCGTCCCACTTGCGTCTTATTACAAGCTCTTTTTTTTTACTTATGGTTTTACGCCTCGCCGAGGTCATCAGAGGCAAGATGGGACTGGGGACAAGGAACGGCAGGGAATTCGGCCATGGCCTTTTGAAGGAAGCATCCCGGCATTCGCCTGGAGTGATTTAGGGAAACCATGGAAAACCCAAATCTGCGTCCACCCGAATGCAAGGTCAGAGCGTTAACCGCTCACCCACCATGCTCGGTTACAAGCTCTTGATCTTTTAATTGTATATTACATTCTTTATGTTACAATTAGGTTTAGCTACATATGTTGTGCATCTTCACGAATTTGATCATTGTTTTAGGTTAATACCTTGATTGTTCTAGCTGTAAACCACCCTCAGTTGTCTCGTTGACTATTTGCGATACCAGTTGTGCAGTCTATTTACACTTGTATCAGACGCGGGGTGCGCAGGTGTTCCGGAGTCCCTTCTGGACGGCTCCTTTGTCGCCGGTGCGTGCCGTCTGCCCGGGGGAGAGGCGGCTAAGCTGATTCCCGGCCGGCCTAATCTGCATGTCAAAGGCGCGGTCAAACACAGGCGGCCGGCCGATTGTGGTTTCCGTACCCTCCATATGGCCGGCAGGCGCCTCACGCACACACAGACAAACGCGACCTGCGGCTACCGCTACTACAACATCGCACTCTTTGTTATTTTCCTTCATTACGCTTATTATACTCACGAATTATGAAAGCAGACCAAGCAATCTCACAGTTAAGTCTTCTGGGCAAAGAGGATCATGTATACTGCCTGACAGAAAAAAGCGAAGTGCCCTGAAGGAGAGCAGGAAACGAAATTAAACTTCACGGCTTGAGAGAGTGTATCATATTCCATCAGTGATTACAAAATCGAATTAAAAATAAAAAGAACTTAGCAGTACGAGCCCACTTATGGCTTAGCCCCTGTGGCCTGGACGCCTGCACTGATTCAGTGGGAAGGTTGTCAAAAGCCTGAAATAATTAATAAAAAATCAGAAAAATCATTTAGGTTTGTGAGATTAATATTAATTAATTAAATTAAGTATGATTTTATAATGATAATCGTGATGGGATATTATCCTGAATTTACAAAAAGCAAATCTGAAATTTCACTATTTACATTTTTTGACAAACAAACAAAAGGACAACTCAATGAAATGTATTTTTTAAACCCTTTACATTCATGAACGGAATATTTAGAACATGTGAATTTCAAGTAGGTGGCTCGCCATCTCAGCTAGCATTTTAACAGATCATATTATTAGGAGCTAGGATAAAACTCTTTATTCATGCAAGTTTCCCCATCAGAGCGTTTCAGGTTCAACCAAAACCGAAGAGCAGTGCAGTTTAAGTGTTTCATTTACCGTGGCTGACATTTAATCAGCACCACACTGTTCGTTTGCGTCTCACACTTCCACGACCGGCACAACATTAGAAGATGGCTTCACCATCCAAAACCACCTATCACATACGACTGTGCATATTGGCACTAACTGTGACGCACCAAACAAGTGGTTCCTGCTTTTTGCAGTGAGCGAGACAAGTGACGCCGATTCGAATGAATTCCCCCCCACCGCAACGGCCCTCATCGCTGCTCCCAGTTAACATACGTGGTACATACCCTAAGAAACCTCTGTCACTTAATTCACCTCACCAAAAGTTTTACTTGGCTTTCTCTTTCCATAAACTGTCCTCCTTAATCTTGTAAAAACACGCCGTCCCACTTATGCAAGTAATATTGGCGTCCCCGCACTATACAGAAATGCCGCTGACTGGGTCCTAACCCAAACCGTGCAAAACACTTAGAGAGAACGGATACAAGGACCTATCCCGACCCCTTATCTGAGGTCCGTGTCCTGTTATCGAATTCTTTACGATGTGTCAGATTACCGCTATACAAGAGGAAAATTCCTTTTTACAGCTACAAATATTTGTTCTGTTCTGTCTTGAAAGTATCACGATTATGTAAAGATTCAGTTTGATCATTTCAGACTGTTGTATCTGCTCCTGAGGCAAACTGGCCCGGCAGTATTGAAACTGGCTTGACGGCACAATGCTATGTCATGCACATCCTGCGTCCTTATGTGTTATCTTCCAGGTAACAGTTTCGTGGTACCATTTTTCAACAGGAAAATGATAGTCCACACACGGTACGTTTCTCTACAAACTGTCCTCGATAGAATGTGTCTAAATAAATAGAACTTCAACTTGTCGTAGAGCCAGTATTCAATATTAAGCACCAGTTGTAGGCCTATTTGCCTCAGGAGAGGATACAACAGCTTCATGACACCCTTCCTGAACGAATTAGTACATGCATCCAGGCCAGAGAAATGGGCTCAAACCTCCAAGCTCTTTGTAAATTTGACTTTTTTTTGCTATCACTGAAATAATATCACACACCCTCTCAATCCTTAATGTTTCATTTCGTTTTCTCTTATGATTTGGATGCTTCACTTTTTTGTCACGCAGTGTATTAATCGTTTATACCGTCGAACTAGAGAGTCATGGTGAGTAATCCCAATTGTAGCAGGGTGCCAGTCGTGAGCCCGTGGGTTCAAATCCCCATCCGACTTTGCAGATTTTGGTTTTCAAAATCAATTTAGGCGAATGCCCTGATGGTTCCTTGCCAGCCCCCCCCCCCCACCCCAAATCCTGACGAGGCGTAAAATCTAGAAAAAAAAACCAAATCTGCTAAATGTTCCTTACTATGTCGATCTGCAAGATTCACACTGCATACAAGTAAGTTTCTCCAAAATTATTACTGACCCAGAGAATGAATGAGTGCTCATCCAGTAATCTATGTTCATATTCTGCGTGGACTCCACAAGTCCTGGTCATTGATGATGGATTGTGTCGTACTTCCAATAACTGTATTGTTAGTTTTCATCGCCGCCGAGATTCTCTCTCTATATTCTTTACCGTAGTATCGGAACTTATTGGATTTCTGTCGTTGCTAATGCATTTGTGACTCAGTACTTAATTTTTATTTTAATGCCTATTCTGTTGTCTCATTTATAACACTGACCATTATACCAGTTATCATTACAGTAATGAACTTTCTTGTATTAAAGGCAACACTATTTAGGTTATGATTTACCATCATCTACACCAGTAAATTTAATTTATGTCCCATGCTCAGTTATTTTGTTTCATTCTCACTACTGAAAAATACTTTTTTCCGTTATAGCTGTGCTTGGTTATTCGAAAAGTATTTTAAAACCATGAAATAAATTTTATACTTTACTGTACAAACCTTCAAATTTAAAGCTATGTGTGTAGAATATATGTACAGACAATTATATCAATGATGAACTTGGGCACACACCACATTAGCTTTTCAAAAAGTACCATTAGAATACAAGATTTTAGGAGTACATGACAATGCTATATATCTGCTCATCACAGTGAATCGCTCATCAGTATCCCAGTTAGAATTGTCAGGACGGTGTATTTCAGAGAAGAATCCATTTTCTGTGAGACTTCAAATAAAAAACCTGAAGTAATATATTCTTGCTTGAGAATGTTGTTGCATTTATTCCTTTTATATTTTTATACTTTTTCTCCGAAATTGTAATTAATATCACTTTTGCCTAGGAGAAGAGAAGCTGTTTCGGATTCCGCTGCCACTCCAACTGTTTTCCTCGATATGCCCGTGTCGGTTCAGTACTCTTGCAATTAGCAGGTTAACAAGTAATATGTCGCCAATTCCCGAATACTTTGCAGTGTCCCTCTCTGTCCCGCACTGCGTCTTTACGCTACTGCATTCTTTATTTTCAACTAGCAGCCAAGCTCGCCTCTTATCAGCCTCTATACCAGTGGTTCTCAATTAGTGGTATGCGTACCCCTAGGGTTGTGTATGGTTGCTTCAAGGGGTAGTCTCTTGACTAAAGTAATTTAAAAAATTACGCAAACATTACTACTTCCAAATATAGTTTTTGGACATTTTTTGATGTTTTGCAACTTTTTTACTGGATTAAAATTTAATAAATTGCGAAAAATAGGTTTCATTTTTTTTTTATTTATCACTTCAGCTATAGATGGTAAGCGAGATGAGAGTTCTTTCTTGAAGTGGTACTAAGGAAAAACTAATCGGGAACTACTGCTCTATACTCTTCATAACTGTCTCGAACTCTCTTGATAGTGAACCCGGGTACCTCTTTAAATCAGAAATCGCATTTTTTTAACGTTCGTGTAGCGTAGCAGGATCTTTCCTTTTAAAAGCGCTATATGCGACTTTGAAGGGGTTGATGACCTGCTGTGCCTGACGAAAAAACCAAACTGTGTAGGTCATGTGCTGAATTCTTGTGCGAACATTTAGGCAATACGTATGACCTAGAAGAAGAAAAGAAACTGAGGATACTTCAGGACATCGTGCAGTTACACTGACTTCCTGGAGTTTTATGGGTTGTAGACACACAAAGAGTATTTTTTACATCAGAAATATGCAGCAAACTCCTTGAATAACAACGAAGAGATGCGAAAAGCTATCAAGAACCAAAATACTTACACACTGATGTGTGAAAGCTTGCTGCTAGGTTTTTTAAGTCGGGTTGAACAGTACCCACAAATTCACACAGTAACACACATGCATTATCACTTGTGTTTGATGAAAATCGGTACTAACCTAATGGAGTTAAAATAGGCAGCACTAGAAACATCAGTAGCACAAGCGCAATGAAGGTATATGGATCAAACGATCTTCAACAGGTTGATGTGCTGCACAACGCAATATTGGGCGAACTATATCTCAGAAAAATATATATAAAACAAGACTTGTAATGATTCGAGCTATGTATGATATAAATCGATATATCAAAGCCGAGGGACAAGCTCTCGTGGAAGATACCCCACGTTTATGTGGGAGTCAGAAGGAAACATGCCGGACGCGGTAAGGATTTGACATAGGCCTGAAAAGGAAGAGAGTTAACGCCCTGCGTGATTCGCTGCGTGGGATCACGGTGCACGTGCATATGACGCAACTTTTTACTGTTTGCCATGCCTGCGAGGTTGGCTGGCCTCAGACATGTAATAAACGATGTTGACAATGAGGTTTAGAGGCGGCGTGAGTGGACTAACAGTGTGCGCGAGTATCACGCAGTCGCCGATCACTCTTGATTCACTGGCTGTTACCTGGCTATCAAAAGTCGTTCCCCCTGTTTGGCTTTCAGTTACCTGGCTGTCACAAGGCGATTCCCCACTACTGTCATAGTTCTGTTATATTTTAATTTTGTCATTATTTATCCTGTTCCCGGCAGTAAATTTGCATATTGTAAAGTGACAATCTGTGGAATAATAACGCTATGAAACTGTGAGAAGTCCTACAACAATGATGATTAAACTATAGAATTCATCTTTTTATACTGTAACGATAAAAATCAGTCATGCTAAAATGTTTTGGCTGGCTTGAATACTTTTCAGGCTGTTTGATAAATCTCGGTAATGTAACATTTTTAAGAGTTTATCAATGCACTAAAATTTTACAGCTTAAACAGTTGACTTCCTTTGCTACATGAAAATATATATTAAAAAAAAAATGAACACTGAAACGATTTATAGATGACAACGTCAGCCAGGAAAGTAGCTGTTTTATTAACCAATACCGACGGGTACTCGAAAACTGTAAAAACATTAAAACTAGAAATCAATAAAATGGCAATAAAAGGAATGTAGCGTTATAACTGCTTGTAGAGGGAAGAGGGTACATTCAAGGTAGTTATGGACGTTAACAAGAAATCAGCGATGATGTTAAATAAGAAGTATGACCTATGTACCTTTAGTAAACATAGTTTTTAATTATTAAAATACAGATTTCTTAATATGACGAAGTACTTCATTATTTACTTCTGGAGTTACATAATTAATCTTCTGGCTAAGTATACCTAACAAATTGTAAATATTTAGATCTCTTTATTTACATCAAAGATAAGCATTAAACCACTGAAATGCTGTTTTGAACGTAAATTCACTTAACCCAAATAAGGGTGAAACTCTAAAAATAAGATTACAGAAGACTGAATTTAACACGAAACCTTAGTGATCTCCATTTCGATGAAAGTATGAAAGTATTATTTACCAGCGGTTAACAGTTAAGCAGTTAAAGCTGTAATTACTCGAATTTCATTGTAGCTGCCATTTTTATTCAATACAAAACAAAAAGATAGTGATTAAATTATTTGTTGAGACCTTTTAAATTAGAACATAACTTACCGTCTACATTCCTCATGATAAACGTTTTTGTAACGTTTGAGGTAAAGAGACAATTTAAGTTTGTCTGGAACAGGAAAAGAAAGGAACAAAAAAATCTGTGATCACTGTTCTGTACAAATCCTTCCCGAATTAACGCGAAGAGCACGAGGGAGGTTCATTGTTTGCTCTTAGTCCTTTTGACTTGAAGATTCGGATGAGAACGTTGAAATATGAAAGGAAATAAATATTTTGAAGGGCTCCTTTTTCTTAGCAAAGAAAGTTAAAGGGCTTCAGAAATAAAGAGGTCTGGAATTATTCATCTGGCAGAATCAGAGCCAGCCGGCTAAACCTAATAAATGAAATATCCTCTTTGTCAACTCATTTGTAATTAACTTTTCGCTCGGTTGCAAAGAAGAGGGGTGGTTATTTCCCCACTATTTGAAGCCGAAAAGTAATTAAAGCGAAATGAAAAGTATTTAACTAACAATTATTGTGCCTTTTTTTTCGCTAAAGTGGATAACACAGAGTATTAGAGGATTCGTCATGTTGATACTAAACATCATTTTATTCTGCGCAAATTTGCGTGATTCAACCCGTTATTAAATAAGTTAATTGGTTATTTATTTCTTTGTATTTATAACAATTTAGAATCCGTTTCGTCAAAGGACAGCTGAACGAAATTGTGATCTTGATTTATAACACTGCGGTGACAACTTTTCAAAATAATTTAAAAAAATTGTCCCAACAGCTAATTTTTTGTAATTAGTTATAAAATCTGAGTTTTCTTCCTCTATCTTATTAATAAAGCAGGCAGTACTTTTAATCACTTATGCAAATGAATCTGCAATTAATACAGCCATGCATGCTTGTAAATTAAACTAATATACAGTTTAGCTTATGTAGTCGTAGATTATAACCTAATGTTCATCCCATTTATGTTCCTGTAACAATCGAACATTGTTCCTTAATGCGTTGAACATTTGGTGCTCCTGTAGAAATCATTTTATTGGCTCAGCCATGTTATAAAGTACTGCATCTTATAATTTAGTTTTATTTTGTCCGAAAATTTGATGCTCTTTCAGAACCCATTATGTAAGCAAATTCCTGAATAATATTTTCTTCTCGCGTAATAGGCAATTAATGTATGCCTGGTGACTACGTTATATGGTTATGGACGTAGGAACTGATACTGAAGTCGTGAGAATGATGACCTCTGGAGGTATAGGGCCTGCCTTCGTTTTGCATGGATCACCGGTTTGAGTCTGATCTCAGACATGGGTGACTTGAATTACATTTGGTCGTTACCATTGGATAATACATTAGTTACACGCCGTAGCACCTAATACCAATGCTTTACTGCAGTCAAAATATTAGAATCCGTATCTATGGTCGTCCTAATAGAAAGTAAAATAAGCAATGAATATTGCATGTACAGTATATTTTGAACGATCGCCGGCGTATTGTTTATGGGATTACTCCCCGTTTAGTTCTGAGACACGTTTACGGCTTAAATAACTTCAGAGCCTAAGAAAATTTTCTACAAAACGTAATTACAAAACAACAAATAATGAAAAAGATGAACAAAATGTGCTAGTATGACCATTAACGAAGATATAGCAGAAACTTTTTGGGACACATTAATGTATTTGTGCAGTTATTCAACAATTGTTTTTCTGCGTATATTATACTAGCATTTGCTTGATGCTTCGGTCCCGTGTGCTTTGATATGTGTAAAAATTCTTTACAAGTTTATTCTTTTACTGAATATTAACGTTGAGAGGCATGAATTCTAAATGTCTTCTTAAAATTCCCTTTGTTTTAGTTATTGCATTAGGTTCGGTTTTCATACTGATGGCCGAGAGTTTTGTTTCATTCATATTTTAATGTAATATAATTTATGAAATAGTAGAAAAGCTATATGAGATATTAACTATACTAACTAAAAGAGATAATCATTGTGCGAAGTGAGAGAAAATGTTTAGAAAGGGTTTTATTTTTGTGATATAAGTAAGTGAAGCATTGTTTAAGAGAAATAAGATATTAGCTTTACCTTATTTGGTCGGTCGGTCACGATCACGATCCCGATACAGCGTATGTATTAATTCGCATGCGAATGAAGCTATGATTTTCAAACTGCAATATTGTCGGTGGTTTTGGTTCGGTTGAAATGTATCCTGGGCCATGATATGCTTTGTTGAAACATAAGGGACTATGGATTTAGCTTTATAATTTATGCGATGCAGCATTAGGATATGAACAATTTTTAATTCTCTTTGATTTCAATAAATCAATATTATTGATGTCATTATTTCAGTCGCATATAAGCACCTGCAGCAGGTCAAGTTTCGGTAGTGAAACAGTGAATGTATTAATGCGCATGTGACAAAAGCTATGATTTTCGAATGGAATCATCAGCCAGGTTTGTGGTTAAGTTGAAATGCAGCCTGGACCAAAATGACAATTCACATGCTTTGTTAGAGCATAAGGCATAATGGACTTTTATAATTTACGCGGTGTAACATAAGGTTCTAGGATGCCTTGTTAATTTTTTATTTCATTGGTTGCATGCTGCTGTCGTCATTAATCCAATAGCACGTTGGAGTGGGTGCCTTGGTGGGCAAACTACGTTACAATTATCTTTCATACCTTTATGATTAATAATTGGGGGTTTTTAAATTTAATTTTTATGAAGGAGTGAAAATTTTTAATTTTGCAGGATACTCGACGTTAGTTGGAATTTAGGAAAAATTGTCACAATATGACATTTATTTTCTTATCACTGGCGATTACAAGTCTGAGCGAATTTACCGTTAACATTAACACAAACTGGCAAAATCATAAAAGCAACACTCAGAGGTACAATTAGCCGTCATGAGCAAGCAAACAATTGTATATTTACTTTTAAATATATCTCAGAATCAAAATGCAAGAAATAATGGCAATTGGAACAATGAAAAATACAAGTTATGATGACCTCAGACAAAGGTATCATAATACTGTGACTTTACAGTTAAAAAGAAAATCATGGGCGCCACGAATGAACAATATATAATTCGAAAATAACTAGTTCCGGCAAATTATGCCGCTAGCTCAGGGGTTTTTACAATTACAAAGTGAGAACATGAATCTATCCTCTCAAAGTCGTTTAAGGGTTCTGTTTCACGGAATGCACAATCAGATGGCTTGGTCGTAATAAGTTACCATTGTAGTTCTGCGTCTGATGTCTGCGGTGATTGGAGCGGACCCACGGTACGTGAGGCTATCTCACAAGGCGGCTACCGGCATCTCTGGTCTGACAATGTGCGTCATCGCATTACCGGCTGTGTTGCCGTGATAAGCTTGCTCCATCAAGCCGGCAGCCAGAAGTCGTATAGCAGCAGTTGGCGAAAGAAGTCAACTTTCAAAGTCAACCTCAGACTAGATTCGCATAGCATGGACTCGAAGATCGAAATGCCTTTCGTCGCTCTTCTCTCTCGCGAGGAAACTTCTCACTCCGCTCCTTGTAGTCTCGAAGCTCACATATAACAGAAATTCCTAGGATTTTAAGTTATACAGTCATTTGGATAGGATCTTCAGGTCGGCACCTAATGTCATGTGATATCCCCGATATCTGATTTGCCCAGCTCATATCACAGAGGTCGGACATATTCGGCTAAGTTCGCCGGGGTGAGAGCACATTCGGGTGTCGGGCGGCAGGCATTTCCCGCCAGGTGAGTGACCTTGTTGACCACCCATCCCCAGGGAGCAGAGTGTGTGGTCCGGCAAAACCCCAGATCCGCGAAGTCCTGTCGCCATGGTTCGGGAAGACCACGATTAGCTTCAAGCCTACATAGCTCAATAATTCTTTAATATTCGCTTTACCAAGATACACTGTATGTTCACCATTTCATTACAGCCCTCACTTGGAATCTTGCGCACTTTATAAAATTACAACAAAAATCTAGTTAGGTGGTCGCCCAAGATTTATGTAAATTACTCTAACATTATGATATATATAGTAAAAATGCACCTTTTAACGTGGCGACAGCGCGTCATGTTACAACGTATGGCGATAAACATTAGAAAGTCACGGTTACAAGAATTATTTAAAAGAAAGAATTTTGAACAGCAGCCAAAATTTGTACACACGCTCCTTGGGCGATATTATTCAAAAATATTTGCACATTAGAACCATCAAATATATTTTAAACGAGTAAAGTCCATCGATATATCGGCATTTCTGTAGACGTTATTATGGAAAAATTAGTTATTGTTGTCTGTTAATATTTGTGGTAGTTGTTTCTCAGACATCTTTCTTCCACAAAATAACTGAATTTCGTATCCATAATGATATTTAAGCAAGAAATCTTGGCGTATTAATGTTGTATATTGTACAGCGTTAGTGACCACCAAAGATATATTGTACCCGAAAAAAACTGTTTAAGTATCTACCAGAGACAATATATGTGTACCACATTACTAATCTAATGCATTTTGCATCGCAACCTGTTACCATGCAAGTATACGTTGATTACGTTTGATTCACGTATTACATTTATTTTAAAGTACTTCGGCCCAGAAAACTGATAAAAAATATAACAGAATTCTAAGTATTGTCAGAATTTTGCACAAAGTGGATAATGATCCGTGACGCACAATTTTACATATTTACACGTTTTTAATAGCGTTTTCCTTCCCATGGTACATATAAGTCATTAGCTATTTCCGCAGATTTTGATTCGGACCATTAGATCTAAAAATTTGAAAAGCCCATCCAAATTGTTGTCGTAGTTTCTGTGCGGTTCCCGTTCAAAAAAAGATACACACGCAGCTTGCTTATAGATTTATAATAGTATAGATTTTAACAGTTTTTCTTACTTTAAATACGAACTAGTCGTACCTTTTCAACGTTAATAATTAATTTTTTGGAACTGAAATTCCCATTTTACTTATTCATAACTACTACTTTCTCGTGACTTCGTTTTCATGTAAGTTTGATTAACCGATTTGTTAAACAAATAATTTGGGTGAAGGCTCATTATTAAAATCTTCCCCAATCTATAAAACAATAAGTAAAAAAGAAACAGTAGATTCAGTTTAATTATTATCTTCGTGTGGAATATCAAGTAAAAATTAGAAAATTACAAAAGTGATTTGCGAACAATCTTGCAGTGTTTCTATCAGGAGCCAAAACATGAAAATTTTCAGCAAGACCAATCAACGTACAATTCGTTTAAAGAATAGCAGTCAGTTATGATTTCAAAACCTACATTATCGATTGTCTGTCACTGTGATTTGTTTATCTTCATAGCAAAACAGAGAATAGCTGGAAACTTGATTTTTTTAAACGAAAAATTAAAATAAGGAGAAATGAGTGATATACGTTGTTCAAGCGTCGTTTCGCACGCGCTACAACCTGTCAGAATTTTTGCTTGACCAGATTTCCTTCCAAGGAAATCATTTTCGTTTGTTTTCTGCTAACCGTTTTTGGAGGATTCAATTTTGGAACAAAAATATTGGGACAAACAACTTAAAGACTGATTCGACGGGCCGGGAGTGCGGCAGCACATTGAGATTTCAGAAATTCTACAAGGTTACTACTAGAGTCATTTTTATGTACCACGCTGTTCATTAAATCCCATTAAATCCATTAATTCAGTGATACTTCGCTCGTTTATAGCAGCTCCTCATTCCTATGGTCCTGCACTTTCTGCATGCCTCCATCGCAATTAAATTAAGTTATGGATGAACCCTTATGGATTCATTTATTTGTCCACTGTCACATCCTCATAACACATACCGAGCGTGATGTATGAGTGGAAGACAAGGGTTTGAATCCCCGTCCGCCCGTCTAGATTTGGGTTTTACATGATTTTCCCAAATCACTCTAGGCGAATACCGCGGAGGTTCCTTCAACAGGCAATGGCCGAATTCTTTCCCGTACTAGCCCCTCATCCTTTCCCGCCTCTAACGACAACGATTTTGACTAGGCATAAAGGAACAAGTGAAAAAAGGAGAAAAAATCATAATATCTGAACTTGAGCGTAACCTGGAGATATCTAATAACATTGCGTTATAGATATTTCGTGTTGAACTTAGGTTTTATTAAGTTCAACACGACTGTAATGTAAAATTTGAAAGAAACAATGGGTTGAAAATAATTTTGGGGGGGGGGGGGTTAGCCGGAGCTGTAAACACGACTTTTTTGCTTTTGATAATCAATTAAAAATCAAGGGAAATCATAAAAACTTTCCTCCGACAGATCTATGGAAATCGATAACGTTTTTTTGCAGTTTATCGTTTCCGCGAAATAACTAAATGAATAATTTAATGAATTTGATACATCAATAGAGAATTTTTTCCCGAATAAAAATTCATATTTCTTTAACTTATGGCTTTACGTTTCGTTGACGTCAAGGTCATTGGAGGCAGGATGAAACTGGGGACAAGGAACGGGAAGGAATTCGGCCATGGCCTTTTGAAGGAAGCAACCCGGCATTCACCTGGAGTACATTTGGGGAAACCATGGAAAACCCAAATCTGGATGCCCGGACGTGGATTCGAATCTGCGTCCTCCCGAATGCGAGGCCAGAGCGTTAACCGTTCACCCACCACGCTCGGTAAAGTCATACGATAGAGAAATTCGTGAGTCTGATAATAAGTATGTCGTGAAAAATACCGCGTTTATTCTAAGAGCCACTGTAATTTTGATAATGCAGGAGTATGAGACCTCGGACTGCGAGTGGCCGTCCGCACGTGCCGCTGTATGCGGAGGCCGGAGTAATAACACAGCCAGCCGGCGGGCTGGTCACCCTAAACGCTTCCCATTAACGTCGCCGCAGCGGTAAAAATGTTAACACAGCTGGAAACATTTCCTGTTGCCTACACGCGAACTCACAAGTGTACAAGCTGTGTTTTTTTAATTACAATTTATTCACAAACCTAAAATGTCCGCGCTGCTGCTTGCCTTGTTATTCCCTGCTGTCATAATCGCGATTAAAATCCTCTTACTATTAATAACGATAATAACCATTTAATTATTGAACTGGGAGTTGTAAATATCAACTATATTGCTTGAAATACTTTATATATAAAAAAATGAAAAGCAAAGCTAGTAGCCATTCTTATAAGAATGTTATGATTTAATGAATGTATCGCTTAAGTGCCTCAAAATCTAGTTTGACGAGATACACTGCAAGAAGACTACTGTTTTCTACAAAAACTGAAATGATACTTGTGTAAAAAAAAGTATTAAAAAGTTCGTTTGATACATATAGTAGACTTGCGCATAATAGTTCGCGAAGGGGAGCGCTCAGTTTAGTTCGCACCTCCCTCGCGAACTAGTTCGCTCTTTTAGTTCGTTAGTTCGCGTCTCGAATTCAGAGAAACAGATCGTTCGCTCGCCTTGCTACCGCTACTGCACGCGCTATTTTGTTTGTTAAGTCAGTTTTATTAGGACATAATCATTTTTTTGTCGTTTCTAAATGGAATTTAATATGACCTTCTTAACAAAAGTTATTGCTTAATAATAGCCCTTTCAAATTACATTAGCATGAACAGTTGGCGCCGATAAACCAAAGTGCTCATTGTCCTTTACACAAATGGGTAAATTGAATAATTGTGCTGTTTTTACTATTTACTTTACATGCATTCGTAGAATATTAATTTTTAAATGAATTTGTTTATTAGTTCATGGAAGAAACATTACTTATAAAAGGCGCTAATGATCCTGCCGTCGACACGCCCTTAAACCCCAACAACAACAACAACAACACAACATTACTTATAAAATATTATAAACGCGTTTATTTTGATGAATTAAAATACCCGTTTATAAGTAATCGGCTTTTTTATATAAATAAAGTTTTGGAAATCATGGACAAAATATAATTCTACTATTGGCTACAACTTAAGTACTATATGACAGAAATAGTATTACCTATATTATTAAGAAAAATAACATTAATACTTCCAATGTGATATCAAATAATTAGATATATAAAAATAACAGTGACCCTTGAATGAGAAAGTGGTAGCAATAACGAAAGTGCGTAAATTTCCAGTGAATTGGAAGTCATTGAGCTATTATTTTATTAGTGAAGGGGAGAATAATCCAACAGACATTCACAATTTTTTGGCGACAAATGAAACTGATGAAGACACAAAAGTTAAAATCTTTTTGAATTTCGCAAGTCATTTCTTTCATCACTTTCACAAAGCTGTTAACCAACAGACTGAGATAAGTATTATATTATGTCAGCTTTAAAATCAGCGCTAGAAAAATTTAAAAGATACTGTTTCTTTGGTTAAGAAAACAAGAAAAAGCCTTTAGAAACCAAATTCTCCACAGAAAGTAATAATATAAAAAAATAATGCTCTAGTATTCGTTGATAAATGTCTGGAATATCTTAGTAAATAGTTAGATTTTAATGAAAGCAATTGGCTATACAAAATCAAAAAATTAAATTCAAATCACAGGGTTTCATTTGATGACTGTGAGACTATATTAGAGGTTATAAATTTGCGAGAAAAAATGAATATCAAAGTGAACAAATACTCTGAAATAACAATATTATACGAAATCCAGGTAAAAGTAAGAGAAGTATTTCATGAATAAAAAATGAGCTTTTTCTCGAAATTAATTTGACAACTGAAAGCGATAAAGCATATGAAAATTTTACTGTAGACAAAAAATAATTAAAGATGAAAGAAGTGCAAATAATATAGCTTAAAAAATGAAATAGTAAAAACATACCTTTTATCATTTTCTACTCTTTCGTAAAATATTATATTTTTGAAGTGTAGCATATTTTTATAGGTTATTCTTTTTAAAAAATTCCTACCATCAACCGAAAAAATATTGGAAACTCTAAAGGCGAATGGTGCTAGTTCGCGAACGGTAGCGCTCAATTTAGTTCGCGAACGGTACCGCTCTCTATAGTTCGCGACCGGGAGCGCTCTTTTTAGTTCGCGAACGGTACCGCTCTCTATAGTTCGCGACCGGGAGCGCTCTGTTAGTTCGCGAACGGTACCGCTCTGTTTAGTTCGCGAACTAGGTCCTCCAACACAGCTCGCTCGCTCGATTTGCTAGCGCTACTGCACGCGCTCTCTTGTTTGTTATGGCAGTTGTGTTGTCGATGGTTGTCTTTTGATTGTTAATGGGATCAAAGTGTATTTTATTTTCACATTTCACGTTAAATTTCAGTTTGTGACTTCTGCAATAATTATTAATGTTGAACAATTTATTTTTCTTTTATTTTTACATCTGTGTCTTCAGTGAAATGTGTCCACAAGGAACTGTGTTTCCTTTTAGATAATAAACTAAAACAAAAGTTGGTCTTCGGGAAAGGATCGAACGAACTAACGAACTAAGGAGCGAGAGATCTGGGAACTAGTTCGCGTAGTTCGCCTGTGGGAGCGCTCTTCCGAACTAGTTCGTTCACGAACTACACAAGACTAACATATAGTGATGAACACTAGAAATTAGGTCTATATTTCCTTTGCCTCTTGGTAACTGTACGCCCGGGAAACCACGCATCCCTAAAATCTTTGCAGCGCTAATTGCAGTTGATAACTACATATCAGTAAAAGTAGTGTTGATGACCCATTGCTCAAGTATAATAAACTTGTAGCAATGGGAAGTAAACATTTTATTAACGCAAGTGAAAGCGATGAGCAAATATCATAGTGAGGGAAGGAGACTTTTCCAAGTGTCTGACAAACGCACAAAAAAAGGATGTCTTCCTAATAAAAGCTAGATGATAACTAAATACGGTCTGTGATGGTAGAATCACGTCTGATAGATATAGCAGGATTTGTAATGGAGTGGCCAAAATTAGAAGTGGTTAAAGGTACTATTATAAAATGTTACAGGTGCCATAAGCGAAGAGATATTTCGGGGAAATGTTCACTTTGTCGAAGATGGCCACCAAAAGAGTGGAGAAAAAATAGGGATAGTTAAAAGACTTATTAATAATTGAAGAAGAAATGTTTCTTGAAAAACAAAAATAAAGACATAGTGGAATTTACTTAATATTATAGTGAATATAGAGACTGAAAAACCGAGCGTGCTGTGTGAGCGGCAACGCTCTGGCCGCATTACGAAGGATGCGAGTTCTAATCCTAGTCCGGTTATCCAATTTTCGGTTTTCCATGGTTTTCCCAGGCGAATACCGGGATTGTTCCTTCAAAATGCTATGGCTGAATTCTTTCCCTTTCCTGCCTCCAGGCCTTTACCGCAGCTGATCACCTCGTTGTTGACGAGACGTAAAGTAATAATAATAAAAAAGAGAGACTTGAAAAGGTGTTTAGAAAAGAAAGCAACAAAGTAACACAACAGCAAGTCAGTAGAGAACACTTGAAACAAATAAACATAGAATTAATAGCAGCACATAGGGATGCTCGAGATGTACGTAAAGAGTATTATGGTTGTGGAGGGAAGACTGGATGATTCAGGTATGAATAGGAATGGTTATGTTAGAAAATTGAGGGATGGATAAGGTATTAAGACAACTATGGGTAAGGATGGGGAAGGACTTACTGACGACGTCAAAAAGACGGAAATGTGAAGTAAGCTGCTTGATTAGACCGTTGGTAGGGACTGTCGCGAAAGGACAGAGGTCGAAATATCAGAGCAAGAGGTGCCTCACCTATGTTGACATTAGTAAGCTATGAAATAAGTAATACGTCTGAGAAGATTGTGAGAGGACTAAGCAGGTTAAAAATATTAGTACAGTTGAGAATTACATGCAGATTAGTTTGATATTAATGGTAGGTAAGCTGATGGAGAAATTGAAATCTAGCGCCAGGAATGTCTGTGAAGAACAAGTGGTTTGAAAATCAGCAACACGGTATTAGAAGAGGTTATTCAAGTGAACCTCAGTCATGTTTTATGTGCAAGATATTCCAGGCTAACTGGACAAGCGAACAGACAAAAACATTATTTTCTGGCTGTAGGAATTCTTAGGAGATAGAAAATGCAGCATTAAAACTAGGTGGAAACGAGAACAGCATTGCCCCTCGATTGTATTTAGTGGCCATTGCTGTTCATTATGAAGAATAATTCTACTATTAGTTTGCAGCCTAGACTTGTTTCTGGTAGGCATAAAATGTGGGAGTAGTGTGAAAAACAGTATGTGGATTTTTATGGGGCATTTGTTTATGTGCATCAGTATTAAATGGAATTAAATATTTAAAAAGTATTGCTAGGAACCTAGATGGATAAGTAAAGGATTTTCATGATTCTAAGGTTGATGAGGAATTGCCTGTTGAAGGCATGATGTGCAAATATATTGGCATATCAATGGATAATACACTTTGGACAGGTGTTAAGGAGAGTTTTACATCTAATGGAGAGTGTGAAGAGCAGATGTACCCAGGTAGTGAGAGAAATGGATTACAGATCCTTTATAAAGTTCAGGAGTTGAAAAGGGGGCCAAGGAGGGCAGCAAGACTTGCTTTGAAAAATTATCGTATAGCACAATCAGCAACTCATACAATGAAGAACATGGGTTGGTAGTCACTGGAAGTCTAGAGACGGGGAAAGAGACTGGTGGTAGTTTCTAAAGCATACATCTGCGGTGAAACCTGGATACTGACAGAAGAATTGAGACTAGTATGTGGCGGGGAGAGATTGTAGAAGGGTGTGGAGGTAGGGCGAATGGTATTGTGAGGGGCGGACACAACCAAGACCTTGAAGAAGGCGAAATGGAGTGGGAAAAATTTCATTTATAAGTTACAAGCTAGAATAAATTTTCAAGCGACATGCTAAACGAGTTATCTCAAAACAATGGAGGAATGTAAAATTAATTTTGAAATGCAAATGTGTAGGAAAATTGCCGTACAAACTGATGCTGAATGGAAATTAAGTACTAATAATAACTGCAAAATTACGCGACATCTCTGGTTGAATTTCTCGCGTTCTGCTTGATACAACTGAAATTTGTGAACAATGTTATCTGAAATATTTTTGGATTGATTTAGAAGTTCTAGACCCAATATGAAGCAATAAAGAGAGTTTCTTTCCGAAGATAGTATGCAATTACATATTATGAAAGCGATATCTACAGAAACACTATTTCATCTCAATAAATAACGTGAAACGTATTAAATTCAATAGATTATTGTTCATTTGAACAATACGATCCCGTCTTCCTATCATTTCGATTTTTTGAATGTATTTTCTATTGCGTGGTGATACATTACTTATCGAAGCTGAGATTTTAGAATTATTTTAATGGCACCCAAAATCAAATTTAGTTCATAAGTCAAAATGATTAATTACAATTATTAATCTTCATAAGTCAATATTTATTTAAATACTGTGGTACACTACATGGTGTTACTTATAAATGAAATAGCTAGTAAGTTTACCGATATCCTCTTCAAAAGTATACCAATTCATAAACACGCAGAACACAGTTCCAGAGATAGATGGTGACACTCATGATTCATCATACTGCATCTGCAGTTTAGGCATAAAATGCATCTCCTACAAAAACGCACTCGTTTCTGACTGTTTATAATGCCAGACCTCCCGTATTAATATTTCTTGTACTCATAACACGATTCGCAATTCCAACTATTGTAGGTTCTAGGTACGCTCGTATCGTTATACACAATGATGGATTTATATCGATCAAGACTGCTTTCAACTGCGTTTTGTGATAACAGTTCAGGGAATGTTAAACGGAATAGTTGATCCGCATACACTGATTTTTGCTAAGAGACCGAATACAACGTTTACTAACAGATTGCTGTTGAGAGACTTTTGCTAGTTGGAATGCAAGTTGTGAAATTCTTCTGTGTATTGCCTTAAATCACCAACTGTTATTTAGTCACTGCTGGATAAGTAAAAAAGAAAGAAAAACGTGATATCTTAGCTACGCGTAGATTAGGTCCGTGCTGTATCTTCGAATTCGATTCAGTTCTCCGTAATCCAATTAACAGAATAAAGTTCGCAGGATAGTTGGCAGATTTATGATAGCTTCACTTTTGATGGGAGCAGCCAAGAAGCAATTAATTACGAACTCCGACGTGGCGGCGCACGTGTCACGTAATTTAACGCATGAAAATCCGGCTTTGTAGCCTGTGAATTCAGTGTTTGTCGTATCTGTTAACGAGGGTATAATGTTGACGTACCCTCCGCGTAGGGAGGCGCTCAGTAATTAGCCGGGGGCTTGTTGACTCAGTGGTCCTCTCCCACATCCAATGCTCTCAAATTACAGGCGCGAGGAGGCAGGATCACTTCCAATCTTACATCGCTATCGGAAAAGTCTCACAGCAGCAGTAATAAAGTATTTGTATGCGAATTTACGAACAGAAATTATTCGCTCGTAATAAAAGAAAATGAAATATTATGAAATGGAGAATGACTCCGGAGGAATAAAGACAGACCTGTACAAAGAAGAAGAAATTGAAAGGATGTCAGACACGATCAGAATGAGGAGAATCAGTTTTTTTGGTCACATAATGAGAATGGATAACAATAGACTTACAAAAAGAATTTTCAATCATGTTTACAAGAGTAAGAAGGGCAACCAGTGGATCCAAGGAGTAATGAAAGATATGATTGAGATCGGAATAACAGAAGATTTAATACAAGATAGAGCAACTTTTAGGAGATTGATCCAAAATTTCAAGGGTTTCCAGGAGAATAGGAAATGTAGTAACATATGGACAGAAGAAAGGAGCAAAGAGAGAGGATGAAGAACTATTGGAAGTCAGCATTGAAATCAATGCACGGGATTACTTTTCGTGGTCCTTAGATGGCCGAAGAGAAGAAGAGAAGAAGAAGAAATGGAGAATGCGCACCCTGTGTAAAAGAAGCATTATATGTGAGTAAAATAATCATTATATGATATTCAAAAATCTTTAAATTAGAATCAGCAGTTATAGACTTCTACCTTAACTCCAACGATCACTTTAAATATTATACACTAATCACAAAATCAACGCATATAAGTGTGTATGTCCGTAAAAGTCCATAACATCTCATTATAAATGAGTGGTTCTTGAGTATCAAATCACAAAAGACGAATTTAGAAAGTCTTTAAAACCTCTGTATTTGTTGTTTTTTTTCTACTAATTCATGACAGTTTCGTGATTGTTGCTCTACGAGAGTATGTTTCTGTTAGCGTGTGGTATGACACACAAATAAGTACGAAAGGACAGCAGTAATGTGAAGGGAACGTTGTGTTTTGTTTTTTTTTTTACTTATGGCTTTACGCCTCGTTGACGTCGAGGTCATTAGAGGCGGAATGGGACTGGCGGCAAAGAACGGGAAGAAATTGGGCCATGGCCTTTTGAAGGAAGCATCCCGGCATTTGCCTGGAGTTATTTGGGTAAACCATGGAAAACCCAAATCTGGATGTCCGGACGGGGATTCGAACCGGCGTCCTCACGAATGAGAGGATAGAGGGCTAACCACTCACCCACCACGCTCAGTGAATGTTGTGCATGTTAATGTGGGGTTAATTTCCTAAGTTTACCTCGTAAGTCAAATATTGTAGCAAAATTGTGGGGTTAATCTTTTTCAGTTTTTAATTTGTAACTATTTTCCCGTCATTTTATTCTCTCCCGACAGCTTCGACATCACGCGAAATGTTGAGAATTGTGTCGTCATACGTCTGTTCTTGTGCTATACTATATTTAGAACGTGTACTTTTAAGCAGAAATTCATAAATGCAGAAATCGAGAAGATAGTTATGAATGTTATACGTATTTTTCTGACAACTTTTAAAGAATTTGGCAGCTCCATTCCGAATACTGAGAACAACACGATTCATCAGTGAAAATGATGTAGCATGGTAAATTTACGCTATAGAACTACATAAATACTTATTCCATGTTGTGCTTAAATCATAATCTCCCTCTTAAACGGTCGAGATAACTTACTTAAATTTCACTTACATGCCTTCTGATTTACTAAACTGAAACTAAGTTTTCGCGATATTGTCGTTGGCTAACATATGAAAATATATTTAACTAATTGTAAATTATGTTGCTTTGAGTTACTAGTACCTTTGTAGTAGATATTTCCTTTCGTTATAGTTTCTGCGTTTATTAGTTTCAAGATTATTTTTTATTTCCTTTAAATATGTGTATCTCTTAATTTGCGATTTAACTAACGTGAGATTAAAATAACTTCAATAATAAATCTTTATTTAATAGTGATTCTGCTCAAAGTTTTTACAAACTGGAGGAATACTTGTGATCCAATAAGGTTGATATTGTTTCAAGGCTGCTAAGTTAGCGCAAATAAATTCTTCAATTAAAGTTTTAGTGAATCTTTTTTTTATTTCTTTGTTTGTTTCGTTTATGTGATCCACCCCTAACACCAAGGAAACTAAAGAAATTAAGAAGGATTAAAGACGTTTTCTCGCCCCTATTTATAGGCCCTTTATATAATTTTTAATGAGGTTCTTTTATATCCTGTATCAGTTTATCTCGCAGGTAGTAATTTCTATACCACCTGCATGTGGGTCAAAATCGGTAGAAACGGGAAGCAAGCCTGTGAGGAAGTTGGTCTAATATACTGAAGCCAATATGTTGTGGGGTACCTGTAGTTTTGATGTATACTGAAGACGAGACTTATCCAAAGCACAAATGTCTCTTCTATGCATTGCATCTAATCGTAGACACTTTCAGTGACTGCCACTATTGAACACACTATGTTACCGTGTAAATGTAACACATTTATCTGTGGAGTAACATTGTTCTTTGTGAAAAAGAAAGGAGGTGCGCTATTTAGGCAATTAAAAAATTAAGTACATACAACAGGAATGTTTCACCGAGTGAATCAATTGATTGCTCTGACTTAGCTCACCACCATTAAAGAACCATTACCGTCATATTTACAGCTTTCAAAGATGAGATGTGACGACTAACAGTAGTACTGGTCGCTTACAGTGTACTCTCACTGTCATTCTCATTGTTTTGTATTTTGTTTCTAGAATCCTCGATACCACTAGAAGTCAGAACGAAACAGAACAAAAATATACAATATTTTTTTTTGATGTATGCTAGAAAAAGATTCCTTACTTAAACGACACACAGAAACATCCTCATGCAGTTATATCAAACATCTCTAGAAGGTTCCTGTATCACCATAGACTGTTTCTATAAGCGATGCTATGGTCTAAGTAACGCCAGAGATGTAATTTTTCATGTGACGTTGAATAATGTAGCCCATAATGGTTTTGGGTACTCTATATCACGTCACATCTTTCATAAAACCGTCAGTAATAGGATAGCCTTCATCATGTAAGAAAAAGTACAGTTTTCTATACTATATCTCGTAGTTGTTAACTACAACTATTCTTTACTTCTATAGTCAGAATACTTAAAATTAATTATGGTGTAAAAAAAAACAGTATATTCTAACAAATATGTTTTGGAATCAACCAAACGACTGACAACATCATTGTGGAATATAGCGAAATGTATTATACCACATCGCATACAAATCATGCACATAACTGGTCAAAATCGCGAAGTTGTAATTTAAAAAAGCGAAAGCAAGATTCTTTGTTGAATCTAAATTATCAAGAAGCAGAGATTGAAACTCCTTCCGTGACACATACAGTTGCCCCTTAATCTGTTCTTAGACAGTTCTTGATGTCACCAATTCGCATAAGCTTCCTCGAAAGCCGATATCTCTGGAAACTGGTCTGGTGTCTCTCGGAGCATTAGGAATTTTACACAATAAGGTTTATTTTTGTACCTACTCAAGTAAAAATTATTAAATTTACTGGAATTAGAAAAGAGTTTGCAGCACCCTGCAGGGTGTCTGATAGTTTTGATTGTCTGGTTTAAAACGTATTTCTCCGTAGTAGTTGCACTGTACATCGTTCAGTTATTGTCAAGTCTGTATTTGGAGCCATAACCACTAATCCACACGAAAGTTTGATGATAGTAAGCATAAGTCTATCGCTCTTAAATTTGAAGTTTTTATTTACGTTATAATCAGCCCTGTCTTTTAAAAATCCTGGAAAATTTACGTAATTATTGTCCCCGAAAGTACAAAATTTTTAGCGATACTCTTACAACAATTATCCCAAGTTATGTTAGGTAGGATTCTTCTATGAAGGATAAAACGTTTTCACAAGAGCTGTTTCCTAAAGCTTCATGAAATGTGTATTCCTTTCTAATTTTTGAATCTCTGGCAAATGAACGTTACATCCAAATTGAATGTTCCATTTGTAAAGAGTTAGGTGCAAAAAAGATGAAGGAAACTACTACTTGGTAGATACGCTTATCTGATTGAAAAGGAAAGAAATAGCAAGGCACTGCAGATAAAATAAGGTAGGATACGCTTCAGGCATATAAGTATGATGAAACGAATAGAACAACGTGAAAGATGCAAAAATTATTAGCACTGCTATGTAATACAGCAGCACTAAGGTCAGTTTTGCGAATGCGAAGGAAGTGCCCGGTGGCAGTTAGGCCGTAATGAAAGTCGTGGCCTCGTGTTAAGGGCTGCTGGGAGGTGGCGTGACAAACGCTCATAATAAACACCCGCGCGTGCGTTCCGTGGCTACCCTGTCGCGGTGCGGTCGCAAAACTTGCGACTTCCGATACACAAATTATTCTTTTATAACCTCACACTTCATACTGGAGAACTTTCTGGATTATAGGATGTAACCCGTACCTAGAGTCGAGGTGCCTCTATAAGAATTGAAAAGGGGTGCTAACAAGAAGCTTAACGTAAAGAAAAGGTTTCAGGTTAAATATTTACAACCACTCAGATGGAGGCTCTCGATAAACATTCTGCTACTGCCACGAGATCCGTTGTTTAAACAGGGTTTTTGATAGCGATAGTTAGTCGGAATAATGTTTCAGAATCAATTGAAGTGTCGTAACTTCTTCGTAACATTTACTTTACGTGACGTATTTCAGTACAAAGCTGATCCTACACTTTGCGGTAGCCACTCACAATTTATCAACAATGTTTGATTTTCTTTACGAAGATGAATTAAATGTCGCAGCTTCATTCGCACAAACTAATACAAGCAGTTAGAAGCTCTGTTCTCTGCGATGGTAAGTCTTGTTTTGATGAGAGTGGTATTATTAAAGACCCAAGATTATTCTTCCAGTGCTCAGTTATAAAACGTTGTATACCTCAAAATCTGAACACGGCTAGTAATAATACGTATGCTCAAGTTGCACTGTCTGAATAACAGTGTTCCAGTTAGCTGGGCATTCCGTATATGTTTCATCTATTGACTTAATCCGGTATTTTTGGCGGTGAAAGCGTGATTTACAGTTTTATGTCAAATCTGAAACTCATAAAAATTTATAGCGCTCTCTTCATAAATAAAGCATGTTTCGCAGGTTAAGGTCTGTACTGCTGTCGGGAACATTTCCGTCGCAAGACAGTTTACTCTAGGTCATTAGTGGAAACGTCGCTAACATTGTAACTAACACTAATGCTGTCTCTATTGATAGAATCGGATAACAAGTGAAACAATGGATTTTCTGTATCTTGTCCTAACAATATGAACAGCCTCTGGGTTGTCAACTCAAAACATATTTACCCCTAAAACGTATCTCGAAAACCCCTAAAATCACCAAAATTAAGGGGCAAAACCCCTAAAAATATTCGTTGTTTATAAATTATGCAATATTTCGAACATCATTTCGTTTTTTTCTGATGCTACAGAGTTTTTGAGACATTTTATAAGAAGGATTAAATGTTATGCAACATCTACCATTTCGTTACAATTTGAATCGGACCATCATCACACTTTGTGGCATTTCAGTAGATAACCTATCACGTAACTTATTTTTAACAATACTTAGGGATGCAGGAAGAATTGATACATTCCAATTTTGAGTTTTAGTTGTTCGACGAAATCCGTCCTATCAGACAATTTGCGTTTTAAGGTAGGCAAGTTTTCCAATTGTATACATTTTTCTTTTACCAACGTCGATACGAAAATAGCAATGTAAAAATTTATAACTTGCCACATCGTTTTCAAGAACAGTGAGATCATGTGGCTGTAGATGAAAAATCACTTGAGTATTCTGAGATTGATACGTAAATTGTTTCTGTTATTACATTCATTAAGTTGCAAGGTTAATTGATGTTCTAACAGATAAAGCTAGCGTGTAGAAGGGCTTGTTGATGTGATCTGATTCTAAGGAGGCCAGGCGGTTGTAAAACACGTGTTGTTTACTGCAGGGCCGGCGTTAGGGGGGGGGGGTAAGTGGTCAAATGTACCCGGGCCCGCTGGCGGATGGGGGGCCCCGATTACAGGCTGCAGGGGCCCCTAGGCCTCGAAGCCAAGAATCCGCCTATTGTCACACGGCTAGTTTGTAGAGAGTAAAAAAAAAAAAAAAATGGTCGCCCATTTTACCCGGGGTCAGAAATTCCTAGCACCGGCCCTGGTTTACTGACATTATCAACATTTGCTGTTAAAGTCATTGCACTGTTAAAAAAATTGCATCAAACATAATTTTTTGTGAAGGAAGCATGTGCGATGATAAACTCTTGCTGTTTTCTTGCGATGAATGGAATCTTACCACCGAAAATAATCATTCATTATATTGGCGATGGACTACGTAACAACATATTTTAAAAGAAATCCTGTACTGTTATGAATAGTTCTATTAATTAACTAATTCGTATTGAATTAATAAAAAAAAACACGGTGTAAGCGTTAATTCAAAATATGCATGAAATCCTGTGCTGTATAAACATTTTAACGTCATCTTATTAATAAATTATCGGTTTTCTAAATTGTTTGTCAGTAACAAAAAATTTGCCTTAAAAATCCTGTGTGCTGAGTTTTAATTCATATTGTAATAATCTCTTTAGTGGGCGGTTCTGCTTTTGATACTTATTAGGCGCACTGTATTGTTCCAGCAGGAAAAACTACTTGATATTCTTCTACAAACGTGGATGTTATTAAACAGTGAGCCCTGCACATGTCATGTCCCAATGGGTTCCAAGAACAAAAAATGGATTCACAAAAAGTGATTAATTTATTTAACAAACCAAATGATTTTTGTTATGGCGCAAAATTTGACACCTAACAGAGTGTAAGTACAGTAGGTTCATTCAGCCAGTCTCTAGCTAATTAGGGTAGCTTCTCAGGGGTATCTTACGAGTCCTGATTCGTTGTAAACTGTCGCACTGTTTTGTGGCACGCTACTCCGTCCGCGCACTGCTGTCGACACTGCCGGTGACGGGAAACGCACCTGGAATTCACAGATGATGGCGGTGGTCTGGCCAGTCCTTCTGCTCACATCTAGAAACAGTCAAGAAGTAATCGTTTCTTTCACTGCCAGCTTCGGGCAGCGTTCCATGAAACAGATAAAGAATATATCCCAGTGGTGTATCTAGGATTGTTGCGGATGTCATCTTTGCGGATGCGTTTGCGGATGCGGATGTTCAGAGCTTTACATCCGCGGATGCGGATGTTTTTCGGAAGCGGATGCAGATGTGGAAAAATAAATTTATAATTATTTAGATTTTAATATTTGATCAAAAATTAATTTAAAATCAAACTTTTTCATAATTAAATTCTATTTCCATATAATACTGCCATATTGATTTATTTTTGCCTGATCTTTCAACTACAAATAATGTTGGATGATTTCACAAGAGAATTAAATTATTTAATTACGTAAGCGTCTAAAAATCAGTTTATCATATGAACTTTGCGGAGTTCGTGGCTGGCTACACTAATTCAAGCGTCAAGCATAAGGCCGCACTACCGCTCATCTCCGCTCTCGCTTTTTTTGTATGTTATCACTATACGCCTCGTCGACGTCGAGGTCATCAGAGGCGTGAAAAGATCGGGGTTTGGAACGGGAAGTAATTCAGACACGGTCTTTTAATGGAAGCATTCACCTGGAGTGATTTGGGGAAGCCATGGAAAACCCAAATCTAGATGCCCGGACTGGGATTCGAGCCGCCATTCTCCCAAATGCGAGGCGAGGCCGTTACCTCCTGCTTACCACGCACAGTTCCGTGCTCGCGACCCACCTTCCCATCACTCCAGTGGCGCATTCACAGTACAACTTGTAGGACCTACGAGTTCCGATTTTCGATAAAAGAACTCTTGATAGTCTGTGAAAGCAGTTACAGGTTCCTTTCGATTCACTCAATATTTTTTCAACAAAAAATAAGATTATTATACATTTTAATTTAGATACAGACTGCAAATATTCTGTAAATTAATAATAATTTCGTGTGATCTAAAAATTTCAGTCACAGAGTTTCTTATCAGCCGCGCAGTGTACCTCTATATTTGTCGCCTATTTTTAAAATGAGACCTACAGATTAACGTGAAATTTGAACCACGGAGCTTCCCAGCATCTTAGCATTAACAAAATCGAAGCCAGAGGTGACTATCAATTTTAAGACCCATGAAAATTGCAGCTGAGAAAAAGATTTGAAGAAATGACTTTCAGTATCCCAATTGTACGCCGTATCCATCTGAGTCAAGAGACAAATCTGGATGTTATTACAAATAAATATTCAACCATAATATAATCAACATACTTTTTTTCTGTAGCATGTATTTTTGTTATCCCAAAACACAAATGTTCTTTTATATGATTAAATACGTATTTTTCAGTACTTCTAAATTCAGATGCTTGCGGTGTGTGATTCGGGTATGGAAGGTCCCCGGTTCAAAATCCGGGTCTCGGATGCAATTTTTACAGGCCTTAAAATCGACCTTCACGTCTGGCAATTTCATTTGTTAATGTGAACATGTTACGAACATCTGATGAACCTAAAGTAAGGCTGAAAAAATTGACGCTTTTCTAAAGCAGTCAGTAACGCTAAAACAACATTTAGTCGTAAAGGACCAGAAATTTCTGAACTCTTTGTATACGATTCTCCATATCAACCAGCCCGACACCGGTCTGCACCGTCAAAAATTAGACCAAACTACACTGTTTAGTTCAATGTTACTTTTGTTGCAAGATCGTCAGAAAACAATCACTTCTTTGTTAGCTAAGCTACGACGGGCAGAACCTCGAATAAAGAGAAAATAATAATATATATTGCAATGTAAACAAAACATACGCAATACATCCGCATTAAATATTGCGGATGCGGATGCGAAAGCGGATGTAGGAATTCATGCGAAAGTTTCGCACTTGCGGATGCGGATGCGGATATCCGTTACATCCCTAGTGTATACCTATTTTGCATAGGCTGGCTGTCTCCCTGTTGTTATCGACAAGTACTCCTCGGAAATCAGCGTTCCTTGTAACTTGTCTCAATACTTCCTAATGCTTTTGTCGTCTCGGTTAGCCATTCACACAGCTCCCATTCATATTGGCGACAGCCCAGCAGGTGGGCTGACGAATGGCAGTTTACCGAAAAACAGCTTTCACTGGAACTTCTTCCGTTTCCCTAGATTCGGGAACGAGACTCATTACAATATGTAGACAGAACAGGTGTTTCAAAAAATATATGTCTACAATGTTCTCCCTTGTACACTTTTTAATACCTTGAGGGCTACAAAAAATGTTATTTTACTACCCTTTAAATATTCCGAATTAATTTCATATATTTTTATATTTTATGTTCCAGTTATGTCTATAAACAGAACTAGAAATCTTCTGACTGCTGAACGGGAAGCAGATGGAAGAAGCAATGTCATCTGAAGCAGGACAGCGTTCACGCATAGGCTATCTAGGCTGCGGCCTACGGACCCTGGCCACAAAGGGGACCGGAAAAAAAACAAAAAAAACAAAAAATAAATGTTAGTCTATTTCAGAACCTATTTTACAACCAAGAGTTGTGCATCTGTATGTTTAAAATTTCAATAGAGTATTTTTTAAATTTAATTACTGATTTTTGCATATTTTGCTACATGTACTCGAATCTCAGCTTTGTGTTATTTTTCTATTATGATCGTTCAAAGTAATTTAATAAAATGTCTTGAATAACTTAATGATTTTCAAGTAATTTAATATATTGTGTTGAATACCTTAATGGTTTTCAATTATTTCTTAAAAAATTATCCTATCAATTCTTTAACTTCTAAATACGATACAGTCAAATGTTCTACTGTTTAGTAATAAATTTAAAATATTTTTTTTTTTCTAATTTTCGACTTGAAAGTTGCTATAAAACCCTTGGTTAAACTTCAAAATAATAGCAGAACATAGCCCGCACCACAGGTGCATGCCAGGTCTCTACAAAACATAAAATACAGCAGTGATTTGAAGCGTTTGGAATGTTGTTACTGAAAACAATAGTTATTCAGTCTGTTGAAATAAGAATTAATCAAAGCTCCAGTTCGCAAATAAGCAATAATACTTGTAAAAACTATATGGAAAGGTGTGTGAGTTAGATTGTTTTCTAGGACAGCACCTACATTCCCATTTTTTAAAAATAAATCCATCAATGATTGTTTTAGGTTGAATGCATAAACCGATCTCAAGATACTGCTTTTTAATTGACTTGCCAGTGAAGGTGTTTTCTTCCTTGCATTCAGTTACTTCATATTTAAAAAAAGTGTTAAATTTGCTTTTGTCGTTGGGCAGCAGAAGTCATCGCGCAACAGAGAATACTTAACAAGTGATGCGGTGCAACTGAACATTTTAGTACCCACATTGGAGGAGAAAAACATTGGTTTCAGTCAGCTGAGATTCTAACGATAGGACATTTTAGTATAACTTTTAGCCTGAGAGTAATCAGTTGTCCTTGACACTGCTGCTGTTACTGGTAGGTTACTACAGAGTGAAATAAAGAGTCTCAAATGTGATACCTTGTGCTCGTTATGTTCTTGTTATTATCCTCAGAAATATCCAATTTTTTACTTATTTTTTTGGTTATGGTCTTATACCTTGTCAACATCTAGATCAATAGAGTTGGGAAAGGAATGGGAGTAAGGAACGTAAAGTAATTCGACCATGACCTTTATAAGAAACGCAACCATCCCGGCATTCGCCTGGAGTGATTTAGGAATTCCGCGGACAATCGCAATCCGGGTGGCCAGTCGGGGATTCATACCCGCGTCCTTCAGAATGCGCTAGTTATATTCTACATAAATAAAAGTGTTTTGAGTAGTTGTTCCTTACGTCCTGTTCCTGCTTCAATGGAGAATGGTGATTTTTTTAAAATAAAAAGTTTTTTAAGCTATACATGGCTCGCTACAAAATTGATAATGTCGTGTAGTGGCATATGAGGAAATGTTCGAAACATTGTCAGGAATGTAACTCCTTATTCGGTGATTGTAGATGAAATATAAATCAAGACAAGTAAAAGTTGATAAAATATAGCAGAAATGGTAGCAGTAATAGCAGATTATAAAAATAAGATCGGGTGCAACATGAGAAGTAAGTGGGAAGTAAAATTACAAGTTTGGCCGATGTATGAATAATGTTAAAAGCAGAATAGCAATAACAACAAGAACCTTCTTGAAAAGATCTTTTAGTTTCAAATATTGATCTAGGACTAAGAAAGAAGTTTTGTAACCCTATGTGTGAAGCACAGCACTTTGTTGTAGGGAAGAATGGAAGATAGGAATCCCAGAAAGAAGGAAATTTAAAGCATTAGAAATGTGAGGCTATAGAAGGATGCTGAAAATTAGGTGGATAGAAAAAATACAAAATGAACGAGTTTTGGAAGTGATGGGTGAGAAAAAAGCTTAAGTGTTTTACCGAGAGAAGAAACAGGATGGATGCGATACTGGTTATTTTGTTACAAGAAGGAACAGTCAAACTGTAGAGGAAGACAAAGAGTAGAATATATAAGCAGGTAACAGAAGACGTAGGTTGTAAGTGATATGTTGAGATGAAGAGATCAATGCGGGATAGGAAGAAATGGAGGATTGCAGTGAGACTGATGGCAGGGGAAAAAAATATAACTATCTGTGAGCACTGTAATAGTCAACGCTGTATTAGAAAACAAATTGTACGGCTACGGCGCTGACTCGCTTCAGTGATACTTCCACTCATGCAGGTTTGATGTCAACCGCACAATTGAGTGTTCAGGTAGCAGCGCGCTTGCGCCAGCTTCTAGACTACAAGGCAGATGAGATAACTGAAATGTTTGCAACTAACATAAGCGTGGCGAGGGAAAACAGGTGAGTGATTTCTCAGTGGGAAACGTATGGTAGTGCGCTGGTAGTACGGGGCGAGTGATTGTGTACCTGGCGGTGGTGATCGACCGTGGCGTGCCGCCGCTCAGATCAATACGCGGCCCGCTGCGCTCCCTAACGGCCACTTGTCGCCTGCCGCCCCGGCCCGGCCTGGCACAGCCGCCCGCCCGCCCGCCGCACATAAATTTGTTAACGCTTACTTAGAGCCGCCTGCGCGGGCGCCGCCGCACAGCCCTGATTTATTTCACGCGCCCAGTGGAGCCCCGCGGGGTAGGTCGCTCCACCCCTTTTTGTGTTGACCACAGCGCACACGTCAGTGTACATCAAACGCCCTGCCCAGGTGTTCATTTTTTATGTTATATTTTATCGTTTGCTGACCCGCTCCCACTCCAAACATTTTTTTTATTAACTACCATTTTTTCGCTGCTTTAACCGCGCGAACCTTGATGTGGGTAGCAGTGCGTTTGCCTTTTGTTTTCCTCCTAGTATCAAAGCATAAAAGTTTGTTATGTGCAATGTTTGCAACGTTTACTGGTAATTGAATTACAGGTTTCGTTACGCTTATTGGAAAATTTTCTTTTGTGGCTAAGGGTGTCAGGGATTGGAACAGATTACCAAGTGAAGTGATGAATAAATTACCAAAAAGCACTGGATGAATTTAAAATAAAAATTTGTAAACCGCAAAAGTAGATGGAGGAGGAATTTAAAAATCAAATTATGTAAGATAATTAAAAAAGGTAATTAGATGACTAAAAGAATTGCCACCGGAACGTGTGCTCAATTATTAATAATTGAATAATGATAACCTACATGTTAATATTTGAAGTAATGGTTTGATTAAAGTTTTCAGTGTATTCTGACATACTGTATTTTAGAAAATTGAAGAAATCCACACGCTAAAATTCTAAGTACAGCTACCTGTTGAGATGTGGTCTATTCAGCCGCTGTTTTTCCACGTTGCCCCGCATTCGGGAGGACGGCGGTTCGAATCCCCGTCCGGGCATCCAGATTTGGGTTTTCCATGGTTTCCCCAAATCACTCCAGGTGAATGCCGGGAAGCTTCCTTCAAAAGGCCATGGCCGAATTCCTTCCCATTCCTTGCCCCCATCCTTTCCCGTCTCTAAAGACCACGTTGTTAAAAAGGGACGTTAAACTGTTAAAAAAAAAAAAAAAACACGTTGCCCAAGGGCGCACCACTGGGGGACTAGTCTACTTTTACACCCTAAATTCTAAACAGATTAAAGTCAACGTATTCAAAAAGAAGTTTTGGTGAGATGTCGGTCGAAAATCGGTTCAACGTAAACGAAACATGGCGCGCTAAGTGCATTTATTCTTATAGAGCCTACAAGACAGCCTCCTGGATTGAACCTATCTAGGAAAACCTAGACGACACGGAACAGTGTGAGAAGAGATTACGGTAGATGCAACTACTGGATGCACAAGTGGGGAATAATAGAGAATCCTTCTTGTGACTGTGGAAACCACCAGCAAACTATGCACCCCATCACCATGGAAAACCGTCTTAGAAGATCCAGTGGAATGATCCAGCAGCTTCATGAAGTAACAATAGAGGCACCAATATATAGAACTCGTATGTCTCATTTCATCCATCCTTATTCTTTATATTTTTGTAACCTTGTGGCACATGGAATAAATAACCGAAGAAATAAATAACCAAAGCTACAGAGTCCAAAAATAATATTAACAGAATCCAAAAGAAGCAGTTTTTTCTGTGTTATAATGTGGCCTTTGGTGGATACCTTGTAAAGGAGTGTACATTTGAGATGTATTGAAATCTGTGGCGCTTATCTGTTCTCTATATGTACGAATGATCATTTCCTGCTACGTTCGCTGGTCACGTAGAGTCGTGAAGTAGTTCCATCTGTGATAGTTTAATTTAAAGTGTGTAGTCAGCTTTGTTTAATCTCTGCATATTTGTTTCGCGGCTGCAGCAGTCAGACGTTCTTCGGCAAACGTTAAGTGAAGTAGTTCCTTCTGTGATAATTTAATTTAAAGTGTGTAGTTAGCTTTTGTTTAATCTCTGCATATTTGTTTCCGGTTGCAGCAGTCAGTCGTTTTTCGGCAACCGTTACGTGATGTACAGTAGTTCCATGTGTGGTTACGAAAGCTTCCGCGGTTATTATACAAGATCATCTGTCCCGTATACAAGGCACCTAGGAAATTGTCCAGCACCCTAACCACCGTTAAAGGCAAGAGACAACATTTGCAAACCCCACGGGTATATGAAATTCCTTGTAGTTGCGGCAAGGTATACATTGGGGAAACAGGACGCACCGTTAAGGAGAGGCTCAATGAGCACATCAGGCATCTGAAAAATTACGACGCAAGTAAGTCCGCTGTAGTTCTACATTCAGCTGATAGTGGTCACTCAATTTTATTTGATAAGACCAGCGTTATAGCCATTGAGAGCAGATGGTGGCCTAGGCGTGTAAGAGAAGCATTTGAAATACAAAAACGGCCGAACAACATGAATGCCAACAATGGTTTGCAACTTGACCACATTTGGCCATACCTGCTCAGGAAAACCCAAGACGAACGACCCCCTCCTACCGCCGGATGAATAGCGCCCCTCGCGCGCTAGCCTCCTGCTACTATATAAGCCGTAGCAGCATCTGACACAAGCAGTCCTCTGAAGAAGGCCACAGGACAATGGCAGAAACGTTAGGTTTAAATATATCGACGCGGCTCCACCCGGAGAACCAAGATAATAGTTCCATCTGAGATAGTTTAATTTAAAGTGTGTAGTTAGCTTTTGTTTAGTCTCTGCATATTTGTTTAGCAGCCCCCCCGAGGTCTGTCGTTCTTCTGCAACCGTGACGTGAAGTACTGCCTTCTGTGTCAATTTAATTTAATGTGGGTTGTTAGATTTTGTTTCGGCTTTGCATATTTGATTACCAGCAGCAGCAGTCAGTCGTTCGCCGGTAACCGTTACGCGAGGTACTACCATCTGTGTAAATTTAAAGTGTGTACGTAGCTTTCGCTTCAGGATTGTATATTTATTTTACTACCAAAAAAGCGTGCTATTGAGAACACTTAGTGAGACCGGTTTTTTCCATATACTTCTCAGTTTTTCTTTGGGTGTCTAAAGGTAGCATGTGTAGGGACTGTGAGTAGTAAGGATATGTCTGTTTGGATTCAAAATAGGTCACGCGCCCCGCCCCCTCTGCGGCCGCTTCCCCTATAATTAGGCACCTGGCCGACTGTGCGGCCTGTAATTATCTACCTGGCTGCCGGCGCCGCTTACCGTCAAGGTCACCCGCCCCGCCCCCTGCAGGTGTGCAGGCCGCTTCCCCTATAATTAGGCACCTGGCCGACTGTGCCGAATTATCTACCTGGCTCTTTGTAGGTCACGCGCCACGCCGGCGCCGCTCTCGCCGTCATTATCTTTGTAGGTCACGCGCCCCGCCCCTGCAGCCACGCTGGCGCCTCTCACAGTCATTATCTTTGTAGGTCACGCGCCCCGCCCCTGCAGCCACGCAGGCGCCTCTCACAGTTACTATGTTGGTGTGCAGGCCGCTTTATAAACGACCCGCCTACCGCTTTCTCATCAGTTTGCAGCTATGCCTCGTCTAGTGTTGTTGTTCTCCTCTGTGTACCAACTCAACGCTGGTGACTCGAAACGTTTGACGATAGGGTTATCGTCCAAACACGAGTTTGAACCTGTTGTTGTTCTGGAAAAAGTGGGACACAATAAAATTGTTTTAACATACTACGAATGGAACGTCCTGATCCAGGAATTGGACGTAGTGTCCCAGTTATTCAACGCCGGCACCGACAGCATCTCACTTGGTGAGCACACCGTCTCCTGCCGACGATTGCCGGGGTGAAGACTGTTTGTTTCCACCTTAATGACGATCCTGCCAGCGGTGTCTTCTTCGGCCAGTCTACTTGGAGGAACTTCGTCGACGCGCAGCCAGCCGTGACCAACGCCTTGACCATCAAGCAGAAGTGGGCTACTTGGTGGCACGATATTATACTGAGTTTGTGGACATTATGGCTAATAAAGTGCTACGAGACTTCAATATGGCTACAGTGCAAAAACTGATTGACATGCACATTAATAATGTTCGAGTAGCTCAAGTGACACCCAGTTCATCATTGGATTATGCGCAATTAAGACTTGAACTCATTGCATATAAAAATTTGTTAGTATCTGATGACGTAAATATATTGTAATTAAGAATTATGAAACCTGGATATGATGTTTGTGGACCTTATTAACTACATGTATGTGAAATGTCTGAATAAAATAACATATATTATTTGATATTATTTCTTTTTATTTCACCCACCATTGGGCAATTAAAAATACATTTTCAGCTGCGCACATAGCATTACAAAATAAATGAGCTTTACAAAGTTTGATCAAATTATTTTTCTTGAGTTCTTGTAGTGGCGGGCATCCTAAATCTTCTATGTTGTAGCAGACTTTCTTGCGGATAATTTTCTGGAACCATCGAGCCTTCTCTCGTCCTTTAACGTAAATAATGGAGTCATCTTCATTGGTGATTGCATGTAGAATAGTACATAGTTTACTAAAGGTTACACCATCAGTGTTCCAAGGTATTCCATGGTAATTATTTGTCAACCATCTGACTGTTGGCTCATCACCTCCACGTGATGGTGAAGATACAGAAATGCAATGTGTAGCGATGATATTGTCAGATCGTATTACACACACAGCAACTTCCTTGAAAATGAAGACACCGTCCTTCGTCTTGAAGCCCTGTGCATCCAGGAAGATGGTCGGCATGGTAATGAGCA
>JARYHS010013630.1:229631990-229721342 GCA_031002005.1 Vandiemenella viatica
AAACATTCTACGAGTCGGAGCGTGGAATGTTAGAAGTCTGAATAGGGCAGGTAGGTTAGAAAACTTAAAAAGGGAGATGGAACAACTTAAGTTAGATGTTGTTGGGATTAGTGAGATTAAATGGAAGGACGCACAGGATTTCTGGTCTGGGGAACACAGGATAATTAGCACACAAGCTGTCAATGGAGTCACTGGTGTAGGATTTGTAATGAACAAGAAAGTAGGGAAACGGGTGAGTTATTATGAACAGTTTAGTGACAGGATTATTTTGATGAGGTTAGAAACTAAGCCCGTCCCAACCACATTAGTACAAGTATATGCCAACGTCACAGGAAGATGACGAAGAAATAGAAAAAATATACGCTGAAATTGAAGAATTAATCCAATATGTGAAAGGGGAGGAAAATCTAATAATCATGGGTGATTGGAATGCAATAGTGGGAGAAGGAAAAGAGGGGAATACTGTAGGAAGTTTTGGTCTAGGAGAAAGAAATGAGCGAGGAAGCAGGTTGCTAGAATTTTGTGAAAGATATAAGCTAGTAGTGGCAACACACTGTTTAAGAACCATGCAAGAAGAATATACACCTGGAAACGTCCTGGGGATACAGGCAGATATCAGCTAGATTATATCATGGTCAAACAGAGATTCAGGAATCAAGTTCTAGACTGTAAAGCGTACCCAGGAGCAGACATAGACTCGACCATAATTTGATAGAATAATGAAGTGCAGGCTGAAATTCAAGCGAATAAGGAAGCAGTATAAGCAGAACAGACTGGAAGTGAATAAACTGAAACAATCTAGCACAAGAGAAAAATTTGCAGAAATGGTAGACTTAGGTCTAAGAAGTAACTGTGAAAGGAGCTCAACCGAGGACGAATGGAATGCATTAAAGACCGAAATAATGAAAGCTGGTAAAGAAACATTAGGCTTTAGGGAACAAGCTGCCCGAAAACCTTGGATCACAGAAGAAATTTTGAGCTGATGGATCAGAGGAGAAGGTACAAAAATGCTCAGGATGAAGCAGGAAGAGAGCAGTACAGGCAATTAGAAATAAAATAAATAGGAAATGCAAAATAGCAAAGAAAAATGGCTACAACAAAAGTGTGAAGAAGTAGAAAAGGAAATGGTCGTAGGTAAAGTAGATGTTGCCTACAGAAAGATCAAACAGAATTTTGGAGAAATGAAGAAAAGAGGTATGAACATTAAAGTTGCCGATGGAAAACCTCTTTTAAGCTCAGAAGATAGAGCTACCGATGGAAAGAATACATTGAGAAAACTTTATGATGGGGATGACTTGAAGAATAGCGTAATGGAAAAGGAAGATGATGTTGACATTGATGACTTAGGAGATCCTGTTTTGAGGGACAGAATTTAATAAAGCTCTGAATGACTTGAAAGCAATAAGGCAGTTGGAATTGATGAGATCCCTGCAGAACTTCTTAAATCCTAGGAGAGGAAGGGAATCACATGCTTCAAAATTACTGACCAGAATAATATACAGAAGGATGGAAAGAGTAGTAGAAGAGATAGTAGGTTAAGATCAGTTTGGGTTTAGGAAAAATCGCTGTACAAGGGAAGCAATTCTGTCTTTAAGATTAATACTTGAAGGGCGGATCAAGAAAAACAAAGATACTTTTATGGCATTTGTTGATTTAGAAAAAGCTTTTGATAATGTTAGGTGGGACAAGATGTTCAAAATTTTGAAGAAGTCAGGTCTAAAGTATCGAGATAGAAAAATACTCTATAAACTATATAAGAATTAGGTGGCTATAATAAAAGTAGAGAATCACGAGAGACATGCCTCAGTTAAAAAGGGTGTAAGACAAGGCTGTAGTCTATCCCCGTTAATATTAAAACTTGTATGTAGAAGAAGCAATGAAGAAAGTCAAAGAAAAATTTCCATGTGGCATAAGTTTTCAGGGAGAAAAAATTGCTGATGACATTGTCTTGTTAGCAGAGAGGGCTGAGGATATTGAGAAGTTACTGAATGGCATGAACAAAATACTGAAGGAAGATTTTGGACTGAATATAAATCAAAACAAGACAAAAGTGATGAAATGTAGCAGAAATGATACCAATACTAGTAGATTAAATATAAAAATAGGATCGGATGCAATAGGAGAAGTAAGCGAATTCTATTACTTGGGAAGTAAAATTACAACCGATGGCCGAAGCAGGAATGATGTCAAAAGCAGAATAGCACTAGCAAAAAGAGCTTTCATGAAAAAGAGAAACCTTTCAGTTTCAAATATTGATCTAGGAATTAGAAAGAACTTTTTGAAACTCTCTGTGTGGAGCACAGCTCTTTATGGTAGCGAAACGTGGACTTTAGGAATACCGGAAAGAAAGAAATTGAAGCATTTGAAATGTGGTGCTACAGAAGAATGCTGAAAATTATGTGGACAGACAAAGTAAGAAATGAACGAGTTTTGAAAATGATGGGTGAGAAAAGAAGTTTGTAGAAGAAGCTTACGGAAAGAAGAGACAGGCTGGTAGGTCATATCTTGAGACATGCTGGATTGGTTAACTTGTTAGTGGAGGGAACAGTGGAAGGTAAGAACTGTATAGGAAGACAGAGATAGAATATATGAAACAGATAATTGAGGACGTGGGCTGTAAGGGGTATGTAGAAATGAAGAGGTTAGCACAGGATAGGAAAGGATGGAGGATTGCATCAAACCAGTCGAAAGACTGACGACAACAAAAAAAAAAAACAAAAAAAAAAAAAAACGCTAGTTTATCATATTGGGGTTCTTTGTGATTATAGTCTCCCACCTTCATAATAACATCAGCGCCCATTACATAGTCTATCAATACCATTACAAGGTCTTTCAGTTTTTTGGTCTAAGGCTTTAGTATAAAGGATCCCTGTAATGTAATAGCTTATACTAATATTTAGCATAATTTTACATGGCAGATATTTCTACCCAAAATTCTACTATTTGTTCAGTGTATGGTCTTAACTTTATGAATGATTAGACTTTCTATTTAACTTCTTTTTACCCCTAAACTATATGATTTTTTGTTTTGGCATTTAAATCTTTTCCTACTGCCAGACAATAGCGAGTAGGAATGCAGGGCGGAAAATTCCTTTCTGTATCAATCCGAGTAAATCAAATGCACCGGCCTCGGTAACGTGGGGATACACGTGCCGAGGGTCACAGGTTCTCGTCCGGCCAAGAGTCTGCCTGAATGTTTGTTGTAAGTTTTGGGTGGGTCGTTAATTATGCTGCACTTAGAAAAATCAAAAATATACTATAGACCATAAACATACAGGAGACATAGAACTTAGAATCTAAGAAAATAAACGGTAAAAAGAGTGATAAACCTTTCAGATTACTATACAGCAGGTTGAATGGATGTGATGGATGGCTGTAAAAGTGCCGAAAGAATGCCAAAAAATTTATAGCGATTATAGTGATCTGTACAATAAATATGGCTAAAATTGGATGTTTAAAACTCTGCCCACGTTAGCCTGACCGTTTTTTAAACTAATGGTCAGGTTGAATACTTAATAAATAACGCCAATGCAACAGTTTTTGATTGCTTAATGTCGTACGAGTTTCGCCGCTTATCCATGCGTGACCACTGAAGAATCTGTTCAAATTTACTCTTAGTTTTACAGCTTCAATTAAATCATGTTTAATGTAATTAATTTTTTTATTATTTATGATGAACAGTACATTAGTGTTAGTGCGTTTTGTAGCTGCACTATTCTGCTTTTCTCGTAAAGCATTTTCCATGTAGAGCTATCTGTCGAAACAGATTCCTGTTAAATGTAATATAGGGCGCCTTCTAGGTATTTATTTTCATTCCGTTGTCGTTTTGTCTGTTTTTGTCATGGTTGTGCTGTAACGTCAGTTTTGAAATTGTGCGGATGGGTAATGTTTTCATAACAGTTTCCAATTTATGTGTGATGTGTCAATGTGTGTATTTATAAATTTCTGTGTTTATTATGTTTTTGCATCTGTGATCAGTGAGTGTTATTAACTTGAGTAGAGTTTGAATTGTTAGGTTTATGTGGTTGTTTCGTGCCTGTTTGTCACTGGTTTTTGAATGTCGTAGTTTTCCTGAAGAGTTAAGGTGATTTGTGTGTGTGTGTGTGTGTGTGTGTGTGTTTGTGTTGATTGTGACACTTTGTGCATCTGTATTTATCTCTACAGGTAACTGATACTTTTCTGTGAGATGTTTGGCGAATGAACTTTAGTGCTCTCATGTGTTCTTTTTATCTAGTTTTCAACTGCATTTTCTATGTACATATAAGTTGGTAAATAGCTGCGTTTGATAGTTATTTCTGCCTGAGTAAGTTTTTATTTGTTTTTGTATTGAGTTGCTTGTTCGAAAAGTAATGTTGATTCCTTATTTCTCGAAAATGTTTGTAATTCAGTGTAACTGTTGGCGTATATTACTGAGTCCCATTTATTCTTATGGTCAGTGTGTGGTGGTTTGTATGGTGTCAACTGTTCTTGTTGTGGTTGTGTTGGTCTGGGGGGGACTGTTGTTTGAAGCGTCGTTGTTATTTTTTCATTTAATAGACAGATCACTCATTCATAGATTTCCCTTAACATAGAATAGCAAGGAGTATAAATATGACGTACCTTCAAAAATAAATTACAAGGAAAGGAAAATGACTCATCACTCATCAAAGTTGAAGGCAGCGACGGGAGAAGAACATATATCACGAACACAAGAATACACAATATTTCGGTTTTAAACCTTTTTCATGCTAAAGAGAATGAGTCATGTGGCTCGGGAGGTGTGGACACGCCGAAGTTTCCTACATGACTGATTTTTTTCCGATATTCTCACCGTTCCATTGTTTACTCGCGTCGTCGGGTCACAACAACATCCACATGTCCCGTGTTTATCCCTACGCAAGTCCCTGTTTTTCTGCTGTTTTCATAATATTTTCACTTAGGGTAATATCTAGAATAGCTAATATAGAAACCAGAAAGTTAGTATATTTTGCATATTTTCATTCCCTGCTCACTTATGGCATCTCATTCTGGGGAAACTCGTCACAAGCACAGAGGGTATTTAAATTGCAAAAACGTGCTATAAGAACTATTTGTGGAGCAAGCCCACAGACGTCGTGCAGAAATCAATTTAAAAACCTGGGTGTACTAACAATGCCAGCACAGTATGTATACTCCGTACTATCATTTGTAGTGGAAAATCCTGTACACTTCAATCTTAATGCTGACATACATAGCCATAATACTAGGAATAAATATAATATTCACAAGGATTACAAATCACTGTCAATTGTACAGAAATGGTTAACATTTACTGGAGCTTCCTTATTCAATGTCTTACGAACAGAAATTAAATGTTATCTACAAAAACCCAACTACTTTAAGTCAAAACTAAAAGAGTTTCTGCTTCAGAATCCATTTTACTCTGTGAAAGAATTTTCTTCTTGGAATTTGGTAACTTAGAATGACTGATAAAATAGTATATATGGTGTATGGAAGGGGAAGGTGACAAAGTTGTCCACAATTACTAAAATGATATATGGTTTTTTCTTTCTGTTGAAACTTTTGACAAATGAAGTAATTACACTGTTTACAAAATTTCACTCATATATAGTAACTAACATGGGATAGCATGCAATCAAAAACTGCTGTAAATTTTTTTAAAGTAATTGACTGCTTATGAGTTGTGGTAACTGGTTGGTAAGAAAATAACTGGTTGTTAGATGCTGCTAACAAGTTTATACACTGTTCCACATAATAAGTATTAACTAACTCGGGATTGTATTTGTAGATTACAGGAAATATTGATTATACTAATGGGTCGTAACTAACTTCTTGTCAATCTTTATATATAAAGATGAATGTTTGTTTGTTGGTTTGTTTGTTGGTTTGTTTGTTTCTTCATACAAATCCACAGTTTTCATCCGATCTCGTTGAAACTTTGCACACTTGTCCTTTGAAACAAGGAGAAAAATACTGTCTACATTTGGTTGAAAAATTATCTGTATAAATAACACATGTTGTGTCATAACTTCGAAATACGGCGATAGACAGACACGTTGGATGTGGACGTCTCCAGACCGTGTTTCCGTGTAGTGAACTAGCAGCTCAGTGGCTAGAGAGCTTCCTTACGAACGTTGTGGTCTCCGGTTCAAGTCTCCGTCGAGGCCAAGATTTTTAAAAGTTGTTTTCCATCGTAAGAGTCAGGCCTGGGCCGTAGGTTATTTGGATTGAATGTTGAACTGTAGATATTATAAAGTTAGGGGTGCAATGCGAGGCAAATCGTAGGTAGTCTTGAAATTTTGTTGGTGTAAACTTTTTTTACGTTATAATGATCCCTCAGGTGTTGTTCGCAGTCAGTGTGTGAGTGTGAACCACAGTAATACTAATATAAATACGGAAGTAAGTCTCTGTCTTTTTGTTACATTTTGACGACTATATGGCTATATCGTTGTGATGGAATTTTATAAGGAAAGCTGTATGAAGGGCACAGGATATTTTTTCCAGTATGATTAACAGTTGTAGTTACGAAATTTTGAAATCCTATCGAATAGTGACAGAAATATGTTGGAAATTGATTCTCTTCAAGAGGCAGGTTCGACGGTAGAATGATATAGTGATAGCTTTCCTGTCATATTATGCCTACTCGATATTGTTTGGGACCAATCCTTCGTTACCAACAACTTTTTATATTTAATTCTGGCAAAAAAATTCTTAATCCAAATTCTTAATCCAAATTCTTAATCTAAATCTTGAAAAATGTGGTCAAGAGATAATTTGGAAGGATTTATAGAACTTTATAAGAATTTTCTATGTTTGTGGAAGGTTAAATCAAATGACTACAAAAATAAAAATTTAAAAAATCGTAAATATGAATAGTTTGTAGAATTCAGCAGGGTAAATGTATGTGAAAGTGAAAACAAAGATTTCGTCACTGAAAGGATTCAAGAAACTCGGCGGCAATTCGAAAAGAACTGAGAAAAATATATGCAAGCAATTTCAAATCTTGGAGGGATATTCCAGTTGCCAAAAAACGAAGAGTAGGAGGCAAACTTCACTCTGCAGTTATGCTCTTCCTCATGACTGTGTCTTGTTTTGATATTTGTGCAAATATTAACTTTAACTTCACCTTTATAGGTAATGGTGTCAGGGATTGGAATAAGCTACAAAGGGAAATGATGAGCAATTTACGAAAAACGTTGAAAGAATTTAAAGTTAAAATTTGTAGAGGGCAAATGTAGGTGGGTGCGGGAAAGGGGGAAGATGGGTGTGTAGGGAAATTGCCACTGGAGCGTGCGCTCCATTGCAATTTAATTAAATATTATTATTATTAAAACGTATATGGAATTGTCATTTCGTAGACAATTTTTTAAATCATCTGGGTCATTTATTTCCCCGTTGCTCTCATTAAAGAGGCATGTGTCCATAGAGATCTCTAGTTTCGTGCCATCTTTCCGCCCATATACACTTTGTTTATTTAATTCTTTCTGTATCAAAACAAAAAAATGTAGAGCAGCTCATTTTTCTCAGTTTATGTCATTTCTTTTGGAGGATATTTTAAATACATTTATAAACACAAGCACAACTAGTAAAAACAACAACGACCTGAAAACCGAATGTTGCAAGCTGGACCATCTACAAAACTTTCCAACCCGGCGGAAAGTCCACGTGCCACGGGATAACGGTCATTTTTGGCTCGTACGCTCCAACCCGCAGTCCTGGCGCGCCCGACTGGAGTGTTGACCATTTTTCGTCGCACGCTCCAGGAGCGACGGTCCAATCTCACGATCCGGCGCGGCAGTCCGGAGCGCCGTTCCAAACCGCCAGTTTGGCGCGTACGTGTAAACGGGCCTATTCTTTCCGAGCGTATTATTCATTTCTATATGTTTGTATTTGTGAAAAGCTTCATAAATTAGTAGAGGAATTTTCATGTTTGTAAATTCAATCTTGACTTAGTGCTTAAATTTCACATAAATATGTCACTGTTGTTTGTTTAGAATTAACGTCTTATTCCTCATATTGTGTGTTAAGTTTTGTTTGAACATTTGATTAATGTATTAAATTAATTGTAAAGTTCACCGACGTCTGTAGGCATTCAAAGTTTAATTTGAATAAATCTGTCAGGTTATGACTTTACATTAGCATATCACTTTGCACCCTCTTCCTGTTTGATAAAATCAAATGATTAAAATTATTAAATTGATGAGATAAAAAAATCATTAATATTAAAATTAATAAATTGTAAATGGAATGAATATAGATATAATTACCCTGCGAAACCCTCTCCATTATCACAACATGTTCTTCTCCCGTCGCTGCCTTCAACTTTGGTGAGTTATGAGTCATTTTCCCTTTCCTTGTAATTTATTTTGCCTAAAGCCGTTTCCTTTTCCCTTTATGTGAGTACCTTCAAAAAAAAAAAGCACACAAACTTCACAGTCCACGTAGAAAACTTACTTCCATCGCAGGACGTGTCATATTCGAAGGCGAGAGAGAGGAGCTGTTCCAGGACAATACTCTTTGTTTTACTATGCAGAGCTTATTGTGGTATAATTCCAACCACTGCCTCTGGAACGTACCGTAGACCTTATTCGTCTTCAAACACTGAAAGAACATGCTGAAGAATGGTTCTTTCTGGGTAATTTTGCTTTCGGACCTGATATCTCGTTTCCCCCGTGTGTTTTTTTTATGACTTTACTCCTCGTTGGCGTCGAGATCGTTAGAAGGTGGAAAGAACTGGAGCGAAGAAAGGGTAAGGAAATCGACCCTGGCCTTTTTTAAGGAATCATCGCGGCATTCACCTGGAGTGACACGGGATCCCATGGGAAACAGTAATCTGGATGTCCATGCGGGAATTCGAACCCTCTTCATCCCGAATGCGAAGCCAAAGCGTTACCGCTTACTCACCACGCTCAATCCCTCATTCCCATATGGACTTTCCCATACGGAAGAAGAAAATACGTAGCCCTCAGTGAACCGTAACAAATAATGAACCTCGAATATGTGCATTTTATATTAGCACTCGCCACTTAATTTTTAAATATGTGATGTATATTCTGGCACTGTCATCTTGCTTAGTCCCACCATAGTACACCGTGATAAGAGCATGATACTAATATAATCTATACTCTATAACAAAATTGCAGAAATGTAGTGTTTATACATTAACTTTATTTCAAAAAGAATAATTGCAGTGTACATTATTAATAACAAACATGGCAAAACCGTATATTTTAGATTTTTTCCTGTCTGTCTGAGCATAACTTAAGTAACTGCTGTAGATTTAACAACACTGCATATAGCGATAGTTTATACCACGGATATAGATATTAGCAACACAGGCTCCGATTACATAGTGGCCAAAAACCGTAAATTTCGGAATTTTTGTCCATTTGTGTACACGTCAAGTGAAAAATACCAGCCATTGTTTAACATATAGGATACTTTTTATTTCTATTGGAACTGCAGATCCTGATGATACAAAGGCTGAAAACCGTAAATTTTGGAACGTTTTGCTTCTATGTGCACAGATCAAGCAAAAACTAAAGAACGGGTTTCCATGATGCTTGTCATTGGTTAACTTTCAGGGTACTTTTTATGGATAAGAAAACGTCAAAAATCTATTTACCTCAAAACATTTTATGGGTTTTAGTCATATGTATAACGTTGAGAGTTAATGTACTTACACATAATTCTCCATAACAAGATCCATGAAACAAAGAAAAAATGTAGTGATTGTTTTTCCCTTTGTATAGATAAGTACAGTTTCTTACTCTCATAAAAACTGAAATAATTCATTTTCTTGTTGACAGATGTACACATTAGCCTTTCATACACCTTGTCGGTGTGTTTAACTTGCGTAGTATAGAAGTTTTTCTTTGTTATTCCGTTAGGGATTTTGTATCATAGTTTACATATATACAAATATAGCAAAATGTTCGTCGTCACGTCAGGCCCGGTTATTTAAAAAAATTGTTTATGTAGAAGCCTTTTAAACAGTTCTGGCGTATGCCTGTGGATCATAACCATACACCAAGGGTGGGTAACCCAAATCATCTTGCGGGCCACTTTGGAAACGCATCATAACTCCGCGGGTCGCATATAAAATTATCTATCCCCATATTAGATTTAGACCCACTATAGACATTTTTTGGAGTGAAAAATTGAAACATAATAAGTTATTATTACTGTGTCTCCTATTATTCATACATATAAACATATATAATATAATAATAATGATACTCATTATTTCGACAGATGATTTTTTAATGTATGGATCAACAAATAATATATTTTTTTTAAATACATTGGTTTCACTACTTTGGCCATTATAAAATAAATATATTTTGTAGAAGTGTGATGAATTTCGCGGGTCGGAAAATTGTTCCAGTCGGGCCGCGGGTTGGCCACCCCTGCCATAGACCGTTCCGAACTACTGGTAATTGCAAGGAGTGGTAGCGAGAAATTATGTGCACAAACATTTGCATACTCCATGAACTCGGAGGGAAAGGAAGATATGCAAGAAAGAGAAAAACGCATGGCTGCTCCTCCGCTTTCTCATTTGCAGCCAGCGATGTTTTCATCATTGCCAACAAAGCTCAAATCCCCAGTGAACCAAAAAACTATGAGTTAAGACTATTGCCAGTGGTACAGTTTATATACAGGCTTTTGTAGAAGTTCCTTGGTGCATCATGTAAAAAAAAAGATATATATAGATTACTGAAAAAAAGTAGTTTTTATTTAGTTTCAGCATTAGAACAGTGTAAGACAGTACTCACATCCATAAATCTGATTACGTACGATGCGTTGAAGAATCGATTTTATGAATTTTAGGAAAGACATTAAACTAATTTCAAAAAGGGTAATTGCAACCTACACTACTAGATGGCATGAATTCCAAAAGGTAACATTTGTCTGTTTGTTCGCGCATAACACAAAAATCAAGACACAGATTTCGAGTTAAACTGCTCGTAGTGATAGCAGGATACAGGAACTTTTCTCCAGATAAGTTAAAAAATTTCTAATGATACAGAATCCAAAACTGCTAAATTTGATATTTTTTCAGTCTGCACACGCATGTTGCACAAACTATTAAATGCTTTTTAACAAAACTGCACATACTGATTGTTTATGTCACCGGGAAACATAAAGAATATTTTTTTATCCCGATGAAATATGAATTTCCTGATGATACACAGACTAAAAGCACAAAAATTTGAATAAAAATTCTGTCTACTCTCTCGTCTCTCAAAAAATAATGAACTGGATTCAATGAAACTTCGCATAGTTATAGCTTATATCTTCAGATAACATTTAGGATACTTTTAATCTACTTCAACTGAGTTGTCGTTGATGATACAGAAGACAAACCCTTAAATTACATTACCGTATCTCTTCTGCGGTGAAACAAAAAGTGAGAAGTACGATTTATCTTGGATTGCATTGAGATGAAGCTAAAATCTCTTAAATAATTAAATGTACTATGTTCATATTAATTCCAGAATTAATGGCTTCATGTAAGAAAGTTGTTGGGATCTAAATAAATTAGTTAAGGCTTTCTGATCTTCGAATCACTATACTTATTTTACGAAACGAATACATTCGGAAATTATCATGATGAAATTATGTTTCTCAACCTCCTGAAATATTCTGCATATTCCTATATTTTTGCTGTCTTTTTATTTTAAAGTATATTCGAAAAAGTTTGAAAATTAACTATAACAATACTTTGTCAATATAGATTTCTTAATCAAAATCTAACATCTTGGTGACGCACTACACAGTAACATGAAATAAAACGAGCAAATATTTTAATAGTAAGAATAGTAGGAATAAAAAATGTTATTTTGTCATTCGTATTTGAAAGATATACGAATTCCATATCACGCTTTTCAGAATCTTGTAACTGGGAATACAGTGAATCGAAATTTTGTATATGGCACCGACAATTCTGCAAGTTTCGGTTATTTCTTAATTATACCATACAAAAACTGACATGAAGTTAACTGTATAAAATATATTATATAAATAGCCCTCCCGCATTTCGTGAACAATAATTTATAAATTCATCACAGATGCTTCACAGTAAATATATTTCAATATTTAATTCAGTAATTGAAAGCAGAGACAATCCAATTTTCTCTGAAAATAAAACAAACGTGTACTGCTACGCAGCTATTTGATTCAACCGAAACGAAAACATTTATTCTGCACAAGCTGTGGAATATATTTCGTCACCCATATGAAAGAACGGCAGCGAAAATATTGCCTCGCGCCATTATGTGTAATAAATTGATGTCACGGGTGGTGACGAGTCTGTATTATAAACCGGTCGTTTGTTTTGGAGTAGCCAACATTAACATCCCAAGCAAAGCAAACATTTCACTGAAGCTCATCGCAACGTAAATATATGTAAAAATGAAAATGGACGTAGAATGAGTCTTCTCTAAAAATGGTATTTTGAAGGTTATTATTACTTTCATTGTTTGAAAAAATTCTGTTTCTATATTAGTGACCAATTTTAAACTCTTTTGCTTCTTTTTGCTTTACGATATTTTGCAGACCTTCCAAGATATGCATTACGTACTGTATTAATAATTATTGTTTGTACCGAAAGAATTATATATTTCCATAAATAATGCTCGATGTGTGTAAAATTTTTTTAGCAAGTTGCAGTGAAATGTAGTATTTAACTCATGTCATGAATCTTTGAATAGGGTGTTATGTTATATGTCTGAACCCCTAAGCAATACTGATTCCTCACGACCGACTGGATGATCATATTTGTAAATGGTCTTGGCCCAGTTCTCGTCAATCGTCCATAGGGTGAAATTTTTAGGTTTTAATTACATAATTTACGCAAGGTGTGAGAAATTATCAGCATTGGTGGAGTTAACATTCTAGTTTCAGTTTCTGGAGTTCCCCTGTTCGAGTGTGAACTCGGGCTTAAGATCATGTTCTTTATTTTTCGTGCTTACTAATGAGTAATTATTGTTAAATCAAATAGAGGGAAACAAATGTGGTGAGGTTTTTGGCTGGTAAAATAAAATTCCATTTCATTATTTCAATTATTTCTAGTTGATTAAGCATTTACAGTAAACAAATTCTGTTTATTTATTTTTCAATCATACCAATATTTTCACTGTTTTTCTCGTACATTATTTATTAATCATTGCTAAATTTCATGTATGTTCTCTAATTTTTATCAGAAGTAATAGGAAATACCTCCTTTATAAATTACTTTAATAGTGAAATATCAATAACTGAACTCTGATAACCCTTGTAATAATGAAAAATTCAAAGGATTACAGCCAAAACAAGAGCAAGTATTCCAGAATATTCAGTGAAATGATGCTCAGATGTTTGGTTCTTCATTTCCAACACACAAGGTCAAACATAAACAGTTGCAGCGAAAATCTAAAGAAAAAAGTGTTACTTTTAAAATGCATCCGCGTTTCTTCCAAAGGAATTATATAAAAATTCATACATTACTGCTTAAGCATCATCGTTTGAAGAGCTTCACTGAACAATTTGAATACCACTCTCCGTTAATACGGATCTTGTAGATTACATGAGTTGAATAGCCAGTCTTAATTAATTTTGCTGGAGCAATGGTACTTATTTGAACATTGAAAATTTTCTACTGTAAACTTTACCAAACAGTCCTACTATTTCCTACAATGTAAATAGTCTGTTGAATCAATTGCTAAGGTGCCGAACTGACTGTTCGAAAACAAGTACGAGTCTTTCAAATAACGTTACCCTCTAACAATGAATTGGACTGTTCAAATAAAATTCGTGAATACCTTACATGATTTGTATTCCATCTTGAGTTGCAGGACCCCTTTAATATGTGGTATTACGGGGTTTAGATTAAGCGAAGAAACAGGCAGAATATTAGGCATGTCAGATCTCTGTAATCAACTCGTTAAAGGCTTGCACATAGCTATTTATGTCGTTCACTTTGGTAATTGGCGTTTGAATTTTCACGTTATTTTGATGGTTTTGTTAGAGACGACAAACTGCAAAGGCTGGTGACCTGTTGTGGCTGATGCTGTGTATGGGAAGAACTGTAAAGAATAATTGTATATAACATCCGTAGAAGAGAAAAGCAAACGTTACGTCTTCGGATACCCCGGCAGAATCATCTCTGCGATACTATAATTAATGATATAAAGATTATTCGGTGAGTTTTCGTCTATAAATAGTACCCATTTCTTCTCCCCTTAGAGAGATAAAGGATTTCACATTACAAAGATTAAAATTTATTGTACAATTCTAGAAACTGTATCAAATGCTAAATTCGGTTTTAGATACATTACCCACGACTTTGAATTCATGGACTTAAAATTTTAGAATTGGATACAGATAAATATAAGTTACGTAAAAATTGTCCCAAAAAGCAAGGGGATGTCATCAGCATACCATTCTACCAATTAATCTGTCTCATGAAGAGAACCAGATGCAACATGTTTAAAAATAGCAATAAACTAAGGGTACGAGAGGGGTGTGGGGAATAACTTCGAGAAACCGCCTACCACAGTTCATCCGGGAGACTTTTGTTTGTGGTGTAGAATTATGTCCCTTTCTGGGGACATCTTATGTCAATACCGTTTTTCACACAACGTTTATTGTTTTGCTGTTCCTTGCTGAGATATACAGCGTTTGGGGGTTGGAAACCGGTGAGTTAGATACATATAAACACATAATTATAATCTGTTGCAGAGCAATTACACTTCAGTGCTAAATAATACGGGGTTTTTGTACATATACAGATCATACACAAACTGACTCCGAGAGAAACAAAGAATGAGTGACCGATATAACGTCACGCTATCCATCTATCTGTCACCGTTTGGTTAGTTTTCAAAATTTCATGACAAAATATGTTGCTTATCCAGAGAAAGTATCCTATGTCATTCCTAACGATACATAGTATTTTCTTGTCAAATTTCATCAGTATCAGAGTTATTTTCGCATTTAATAATACAGATTTCAAAGGAACTGAATTTACTATCATAGGCATTAATTTATCGTATTGTGATTACGGTATTAATTTTGTAGGTTGATGCACTGTAGAAGGCAGCGTTCGTGCTTTGAGGAGCCGTTGCTAGATGTGGTGAGTCTGTGATTACAGCGCTCTGCTCTCTGCTTGCCGACTAATTGGCGTGGGGCGCTCGCTTCGCCGCAACTTCCCCCAATATCGGCCGCCACCCTCAACAGACGCTCCACCAAATAAAAATCTTAAATATCACCGCCAGAGAGGGATCCGTATCCTCTCTCACAAGCAGTCTTAAACTGCAAATCTACTCTGATTTCACTGACGAGCGTAAGTGGGTTTTTATAAGTTTTTTATTAGGTTAATCAGGAAATTCCGAAACGAAATAAAGATTTTTTTCTCTCCCCGGTGAAGTTTTTTAGTGCAAGTTACGCCGAAGGCAGTTTAATAAATGCCAGACGAGGGATTTAACAAAGAGGATTTCCGTAACTATCCCCATTATGTAATGTAAATTTTGGACAGAAACGGCCAAAAACTAAGGTTTAAAACTGAGAAGGGTCTCACCGGTCGGTAATGATCAAGAACGGCTTCGTAACCGAAACACTATGAATCAGAAAATTGCGTCCATTTATCTTGTATATTTGTTGGTTAAGTAATATAAAAACCTAAATGTAACCTTATTGACTTAAACTAACGTAACGTGAATAAATATTGCCTCTCTGTCGATTTCTTCTAACGTTTCAGCTTCTGGGCCAAATTTTTGCTGTAACACAATATTCATGCACTGTCACTGACAATCTTTACAGCTCAGTACTCTGCAATTCATTTCACAATCCATGGGGCATTAAGCATTCCATAAAGTCTAGCTCCTGGTTGCAGTAAAAATTAAATGCTATCGCAAGATTAACACCACAAAACAGCAATTCCTAACATTTTCATTGTTACCTAAAAAATAAGTTCGTCTTATTAATATAGTAGTAATTGTGATTTTCACAGTTATGCGTATTTGATATATCTTCTTTCCTTGCGTTTTTTTTTTTTGTTCCAATAACTTTATCGTATGTTAAATACTTTCAGCTATAAGGAAATTAAAACTTATTGTAAAGACCCAAGTCCGGTATTCTTCTTCTCACCTCAATTTTCCAAACATTAAAGACAGGCTTTGTATCATCATTAGCATGGTCAAATTTGGAGTTTTGGTTTTACCGCCGCATGTCATTACTGACACCAAGCATTTTACATCTACTGCCAGGTCGTACTACGTACCAATGGAGGAAGTGAAGTGTTGTCTGCGAAATGTGTAACTATGTTACGTGCGTGATAGCGTATTTTTTGTTTGAGAAATGTATAGTTTATGAGGCGGATGCTGAGGACCGTCACGGCTTGCCTTGATGGCTGCGGAAAAACGCCTAAAAATGCAATCAGGACGGCCGGTACGCGAGGACCTGGTTCGTACCTGAGCCACGCAGGCGGGTGACCCAAGTCTGCTGGACATACATTAAATATTCGCTGTAGTGTTTTTTTAATCTTTCGTATGCTGAATATGTTCCCTGAGGCAGAAGAAACTCCTTAATGATATTTGTATGTGAGAGTCGAACAATGACGTTAGTAGGTACCCGGCAGGAAAATTAAGATCCTTTTGAGGAATATGTTCCAATTGTCTGCTCCTGGGCTTTACGAAAGGAATGAAAGTGGAAAACTATTTGCTCACGACGAAACCAAAACATATAAAATTGATACTGTAGGAGGTCAACATTTTGCGACTGGCTAATTAATTTGTATAGCAAGGGATGGAGAGAATGAGTATGGATAAAACCAAGGTTTTCTAGAGATTGAAACAAAAAAATGAAGCCACTATCTCTACAATTAACTGTTTCTTAGCTAGCACTCAGATTTCCTCCACTCCCCGTTGGCAACTTCGTGGGGAGGAATTTTGCGGACTGTCACCTCTGGCCTTGCTGTTCGAGAGGGTTCCGCGAGCTTGCGTTGTCCCGGGGCAATGACTCCGCATCTTGCCTTATCACAAGCGATACGACGCATCGTATCCGCGGAGTAAATATTGTCGACCAGGGTCTAAACAACCATACCGCGCGCATTTAGTTTCCAGCTTTATGATCCATAACTTGCACGATGGTCACAAAAGTCAGCTTTTATAGTGAGAAAAATACATAATATTTATTGTAAACACAAGGTTTATTCTCCCATAAGCCATAATCTATCCTTGAGGACTTGAATTAGAATTTCATGACTGAAGTATCTACCCGAAACCAGCCTAAATGATCAATGCAATCGTTATATGTGGTCTTATGTTTTTACTGAATTCAGCTTGCACTAATTTCAACATGTGTTAAGTTATTGGTTATGTTTAATTACGTTAATTGTAACTATAAGTTTTATGGAAGACTGTATGAAATGTTACTCTTCTTGTCTAATTTAAGCTTTGTCATATTTACTCCTACCACACTGTACCACAAACCTGTACAGTATAGATAGGAGATATAACAATATATCTGAATTCATGTCGATGTATTATATTATACGACCAAGAAAGAAACAATTAAAATGGTAATATATGCTCAGCAGTGTGTTTCTGAATAACTTTATCTAATACTTCAGTTTGATACAGCTAGACCCAGATATTGTATAAGCCCACAACATGTAACTTAAACCACATAAACAAGCATCTCTCGAAATTATTTTAAAAATAAAGCAGATACTTATCATTTAAAGAAAGTTATATCGACCATTGTAAAGTGATGAAGGTACATGTAGCAAATTATAGTCATAAAACCGTAGAAATCTATTAGTGAAAGTTAATTACGTGTAATAATGCTTAGATACTGCAGTATAAATATTTTTCTAAGATACAGCCGGACTAGGGGACCAAAGGAGGTGATTATAGTAACCGAATCCTTGAGCGTTATAACAGAACCCAAGTGGAACTATAGGTTGGCGGCCCTGCTAGTAGAATATTATAGGAAATACTCCTCTGCAATAACCAACGTATCAAAAAAAAAAAAAAAAAAAAAAAAAAAAAAAAAAGAAGAAGCTTAATATGGGTCCCCTCACAAAGGGATCAAATACAATGAATATGTAGACAGAGTAGCCAAAGAAGCCATCTCAACCGGCAAAGAATAGAACTACCACTTTCCCCATCTGCATCCCTGCAAGATATTAAACAGAGAGCAAAGAATAGATGGAGAACATATTGGAATAATTCGATGCACCAGAAAGGAGCTTCCTACAGCTGCATCCAACCATGTATCCCTTCCAAACCGTGGTCCCATAGCTGGAAAGTTAACAGACACCACTTAATCAATATTGTTAGAAGCCGATTCCATCTCGGCAACTTTCCCAGCCACTTAAATCGGATAGGTCTGAAAGTGAGAGATAACCCCATATGTGACTGCGGTGATCAAGAAGTAGGTAACATAATTCATGTTCTGTTTTCTTGTAAGAAATACACCAATATTCAGGACAAAATGCTGAGAGACCTTACAAAGTGCAATACTCCTCTTCCAACCAATTTATCCATCTTGCTCTCTTCCAACAAATACAAAATATACAAGACCATAATGTCATTTTTCAAGGTTGGAAACATTCAAATATAAATCTAGGGAACCCAATCCAGAAATTCTTGGAACAAAATTGATACATTGAGTACCGTATACCACTCCATCAGAAATTTCCTCGCAAAATATCATCATCTAGACGTAATACTAGAATGAGTGCCCAGTGTGAATGGTTAGGGTACAAGTGCTCTACATTGACCAAAATAGATTTAAGTCATAATTTCCGAATGATCCCACTAATCTTATCTTATATATAAAAATCAATGTTTGTTTGTTCGTCTTCTATGCATTCCTATACCATTTTTCAGATTGAAATGAAACTTTGCAGAGTTTTCGAGTGTGCGTCTGCGAAAGTTCCTGTGAAAAAAAAATTTCCAAAAAGTCACCCCCTATTCCCAATAGCACCCCATAATTTAGGCAATACCACATTTTTTATCCGATTTAGATAGGAATTTGTACACTTATACTTCAAAATAAACATAAAAATACTGCCTACATACGGTTTCCGAATATTCATCCCCTTTCCACCCCCATTACCCTATAATTTAGGCAATACCACATTTTTTATCCGATTTAGATAGGAATTTGTACACTTATACTTTAAAACAAACAGAAAAATACTGCCAACATATTGTTTCCGAATATTCATCCCCTCTCCCCCTTTCCACCTCCATTACGTTTTTACCCCATAATTTAGGCAAATCACATTTTTTATCCGATTTAGGTAAGTATTTGTACACTTATACTTTAAAACAAACAGAAAAATACTGCCTACGTTTGGTTTCCTAATATTCATCCCCTCTCCCCCTTTTCATCAAAATAATTTTTTCACCCCATAATTTAGGCAATACCACATTTTTTATCCGATTTAGATAGGAATTTGTACACTTATACTTTAAAACAAACATAAAAATAGTGCCTACATACGGTTTCCGAATATTAATCCCCCGCCCCCTTTTCACCCCATAATTTAGGCAATACCACATTTTTTATCCAATTTAGATAGGAATTTGTACACTTATACTTTAAAACAAACAGAAAAATACTGCCTACGTATGGTTTCCGAATATTCATCCCCTGTCCCCCTTTCCAACCCCATTACGTTTTCACCCCATAATTTAGGCAGACCACATTTTTTATCCGATTTAGATAAGAATTTGTACACTTATACTTTAAAACAAACAGAAAAATACTGCCTACGTATGGTTTCCGAATATTCATCCCCTCTCCCCCTTTTCAACCCCATTACGTTTTTACCCCATAATTTAGGCAAACCACATTTTTTATCCGATTTAGATAGGAATTTGTACACTTATACTTTAAAATAGAGAGAGAAATACTGTACACATTAATTTCGCAAAAACCCAATCCGTCTCCTCTCTTTCCACCACCTTAATTACCCCCTCTTCCCCATAACACCCATAATTTAAACAAACCCGGAAACCATTCGTCCGATTACGGTGAAGCTTTGGTGAGTTGTCGACGGGATGACAGAGAAGGTTCCTGTCAAAAAAAATTTAAAAAAAACACCCCTCCTCCCCATAATTTAGACAAAACCACATATTTCATCAGATTTCAATGGGAATTTGCACACTTATACTTTGAAACAAACAGAAAAATACTGCCTGCATATGTTTTCCAAAGCGCATCCCCTCTCACCCTTTCCAACTGAAAATGAATGAAACAGCAGTTTAAAATTTATATGTAAATATTTTTCCCCTCTCACCCTTTCCAACTGAAAATGAATGAAACAGCAGTTTAAAATTTATATGTAAATATTTTTTCATTTAATCTATGTGCCTACTCAAGTCCAGCAATAGTGAAGCATTGCCGGGTAAGCTAGTTATATATAAAAATCAATGCTTGTGGGTTTGTTCGTCTTCCATGCATTTCTATACCATTTATCAGATTGCAATGAAACTTTGGAGAGTTTTCGAGTGTGTGTCTGCGAAGGTTCTTGTGAAAAAAAATTTCCAAAAAGTCACTCCCTATTCCCCATAACACCCCATAATTTAGGCTAAACCACGTTTTTCATCCGATGTAGATAGGAATTTGTACACTTATACTTTAAAACAAACAGAAAAATACTGCCAACATATGGTTTCCGAATATTCATCCCCTCTTCTCCTTTCCACCCCCATTACGTTTTTACCCCATAATTTAGGCAAACCACATTTTTTATCCGATGTAGATAAGAATTTATACACTTATACTTTAAAAAAGAGAGAGAAATACTGTACACATTAATTTCACATAAACCCAATCCCTCTCCTCTCTTTCCCCCACCTTAATTACCCCCTCTCCCCATAACACCCCATAATTTAAACAAACCCGCAAACCGTTCTTCCGTTTACGGTGAAGCTTTGGTGAGTTGTCGACGGGATGACGGAGAAGGTTCCTGTCAAAAAAAAATAAAAAACCCACCCCTCCTCCCCATAATTTAGACAAAACCACATATTTCATCAGATTTCAATGGGAATTTGCACACTTATACTTTGAAACAAACAGAAAAATACTGCCTGCATATGTTTTCCAAAGCGCATCCCCTCTCACCCTTTTCAACTGAAAATGAATGAAACAGCAGTTTAAAATTTATATGTAAATATTTTTTCATTTGATCTATGTGCCTAGTCAAGTCCAGCAATAGTGAAGCATTGCCGGGTCAGCTAGTTATGTAATAAACCCTGTACTGTATACATAGGAGATATAACAATGTATCTGATTTAATGTCGATGTATTATATAATACGACCGAGAAAGTAAATTAATGTGCATAAAATATTTAAAGAAACTGGAATGTAAATTGTTGTAAAATAAAATGTAATGAACTTGGCTGCATCGTCGATAAGGCCGAAAGCCATTAAAATAATAATAATAAAGAAAATTTTGGCAGTCTCCTATATCCACCACAAAAAAAAATCATATATGGACTATCTTAAAATTATATATTACTATGTGCACTAGATGTAACTGTACCACCCAATCTTATTTTATACTACTTTGGCAGTAAAAAAGGTACTAAATGCATTGGTGCTTTATCTTCGCAGTAAACAAGAACTCCTTAAATACAGATACGCAACAAATATTGATCAATAATTTTCAAGTTTCTATGAAACAAACTTTGAAATTGATCTACATATGCTTATAAAAGTAAATCTTAGAATTCAAGGTATAGTGTCCTTAATTGTGGCCTTCCAATTTTTTATTACCTCTTTTAATTGGCTACAGGTATTATATATGAATAAAAATATGATTAACTAGTTTACTTAATTTTTTACCTATCAACCAAATCCGATAGGGTTATATTATATAAGAAACGTTGTGGAACAATAGTAGAAAGATGTGGTTTATGATATTCCTCCTTGTATTTTCCGCAGTGACTGCAAGATGTTTGCAAGTTGGTATCAGTGAGTGAATTCCGCAGTCTGTGTGTTGTGCTGTACGTGGATCAGATAGCGCGCCCGGTCCAACCCCACAGAACTTGTTGCCTAACCTCCGCCAGTAGCGATCGGGCATTTGTACAGCAACCTTCACAACAGTCGGCGCTAGGCAGCAAATTAATCTTATGGCCATAGTCTCAACTTTTTATACATAAATCTTAAACTATTTTCAATGTTTATTTAAAGAAAGTGAGGGGGGAAAAGACAAAATCAGTTTCGGTATAATGCTGGACTCAGTAACACGCTTTCTGATCAAATCTCTCGACTGGTTCGGCGTGATACTCCCCCAACTCTTCATCTCAGCTTACCCATTACAAACGAACTTCATCTATTAAGTGTTTCGCATATTGTAACCTTAGTCTTCCACGGAATTCCTTTCCTCGACTGTTCCCTCCAATATTCCAGCTTGCTTAAAATGTTACCTACCATGATATCTTCAAGACTCTTTCACAAACTGTTTTCATCGCCCCCCCCTCCCCCAATTCTAATACACGTCCATTTCATACATTTCCGTACACATAATTTTGAGTTTCCTTCTGTAGAATCCCACGTACTTGAAGTTTCCTTTTTCACTATTCATTAAGACAAATCTTCACTTGCATAAATTGCTGTGCTCCATACACAGTTTCAGAATCTTCTATCTGACTTCCAGATAAATGTTTGAAATTGAAAGATTTGTTCTACATTTTATAGGTTATACCATACTTTGGTTTAAATTTAGTCCATATTCTTATTGTCGCTCAGTAATTTTTGAATATCCTATCTGCTAAGGGGACAATGTTATCAGGAAATCACACCATTCAGATTGTTTCACCAGAAACCAATACATTCGCTGATACAAAGAGCGGCTGTCAACATATTTACCTAGGCAAGAGTACTATACTCAAAATCAGTGCCGATAACCTCTCAGAATGATTTGCGTTAAGTTGAATACAAATTATGATACAGAAGTCAAATGTCGGATTAATCTTGACATTTTCAACTGCGAATTTGAATAAAATACCGTACATTAAAAATGCGTCGTCCTATACCCTAGCGTTTGTTACGTCCAACAGAAAGAAGCGAACTAATCCAGTATTTTAGAGGCAGGATGACCAGTTTCTTACCTTCATGGACGTGACGTTTAACACGAACCACGGAACATCCTGGCGTAGTTCATATGAAAAAAGCATATCACGTAAAAATACACGACTTTTGAATCGGAGTTATTAAAATTCTGAAGGCGAGCGCCTTAAGCTATCAGAATTAGCAATCAATATTATCAGAGCAAGGGCTGCGCAATATATAATTTTTTTTTTTTGCAAAGCTACCGCAACTCCTCAATGTCAAGATTGTGAATTTGTCAAAACATAAAACAAACAATGAGTTATATACATGCAAGAATCTGCATAAATTATTTCGAGTTACGTTGATAAGATTTATTGTGTAGCACAGCATATGTAACCTGAAGAGACACCCGCACGATACTAACCCCACACAGCTGCGTTTTCAGGCTCTGTCTAGAGCAGGGGTTTCCAAAGTGGTCGATATCAACCCCCAGAGGTTCTCAAGAGGTCGAAGAATCCAGGGGGTCGATTAATACTAAAGAGGATCAATTAAATTACGTTAAATTTCAAAGATAATTGTGTATTTTACGTTTTACGACACGTGCGATTTAAGCACCGCAAGCAAATTTCCATCTATCCATAATTTTGTTATTATTTTTTAAAATTATAGTAACAGTGGAAAATAAACTCATTCGATTGCTTGTAATACATACAAGTCTTCTTATTGCTTAAGATAAGAAAAGCCAGAAATGATTTAATATTTTTATTAAATACTCAAGCTGGGGGTCGGTAAAAAGGAAAATATTCTATGAAAGGGTCGACGGGATAAAAAGATTGGGACTCCTGGTATAGAGAGTGGAGCGTTAAAGACCGATATGCCAGAGGTCCGCCACGCCTTCATCACTCTGCCGACAACCGCCAGAGTCTAGACAGATGTCTCTGTCGGAGCCCCTCACGGAACACCTTCAAACTGTCCCAACAAGCTTCCTCGGGCCCTAACCACTGTCGGACGTTTAAACACTGTTACAGTAAGTTCCTGTTCGAAGCAAAGATCGCGCTTGCAATATAGCGTGTATGGATGCTTGGAACAAACATGTTCTTCCTTTGCCGTTCCTCCACGTGTAGAGGTGTTTGAATTTTTATTCAAACCAATAAAGGATCGATAACGCTTGTCTTTTCCATAAATCACATTAGTGTTTCTCTATATTCTTCTGTCATCCAAAATTTCAATAATCTCATTCTTGGATGAGGCCCGCCTGTTAATTTAGGCACTAGGGTGGTCCAATTATGAAATATGCGTATACGATAGGATTAAGACAAATATGCATTCGTGAAAGGAATCTCACAATGTACTCGTCTTAACTAAAATGTGAGAAAGATAAGTTACGAGGCAGGACCTACTCGTATTTAAAAAGTTGCTCAGTCGTCATCACCATACATTGATAGTGGATCAGTGAAATACAGGGCATCGTCTGGCACGGAAGTCATAATTGTTTATTAGCTTTCTATTCGACAAGTAAAAAAAAAGTAGTGCTACAATACGACCACAGAAGAAAGTAATTTCTTCTCAGACTAGTTATGAAAATCTGCCTTCCTAGCATCAGTGGAGGTACCCACCGTTGTCCTATCATCAGTGGATAGCGGATTGAATATCACCGTTGTATATTAAAGGTTAGCTTCTAATAATCTCTTTAGTGGGTGGTTCTGTTTTTAAAACTTGTCAGGCGCACTGTATTGTGGAAAAGGCAAAAACCTCTCGACATTACTCTCTCAACTTGAATGTTATTACTTTGAGGCACGCACATGACACATCTGAGAGGGTTACACAGGGTAAAAAAAAATGTCTTCACACTAAGTGATGAGTTTATTTCACAAATGATTTTTGTTCTGAGGACAAGATTTGATATCTATACAAAGTCTTACAGAGTTGAAGTTCGGCAGGCTCATTTAGAAAGTCTCTAGCTAATCTGGATAATTGTTCAGGGATATTTTACGGGCCTTTGACATGTTGCAATTTTTTCACTTTGTTCTGTGGCACATTACGAAGTCCGCGCACTGCTGATGGCACTGCCGGTGATGGGAATCGCACCACGGACCTTCCAGATGATGGCAGCGGTCAGGCACAGGTCTGCTCACGTCGACACTCAAACCATTCCCTCCACTAACAGTTTCGGAACATCGTTCCCCCTCCTCATGCTATCGTGTCCGCCCCTCGGATAGACACCCAGAATTTCTTCTCGTGTTGATTAGCAGCCCCATGAAACAGATAAAAGAAAACATGTGATTGGTGGATCGTTCTATTTTTCTTGCATAGGTCGGCTGTGTTCCTGATGTTATCAGCGGCGCGAGTCCTCAAAAAGCTTCTTGCTTCCCCTTAACTTTTTGCAATGTCGTCACTGGTCGCCCTTCACATAGCTTTCATTCATACTGGAGCCCGCACAGTGGGTCGATTGACAAATGGTTTTACAATGGAGGCAGTTCGCCACAAAACGCATTCACTTGCTATTGTGAGGCAACTGTTTCCGTCCCACTTGCGTCTTATTACAAGCCCTTTTTTTCATGGTTTTACGCCTCGCCGAGGTCATCAGAGGCAAGATGGGACTGGGGACAAGGAACGGCAGGGAATTCGGCCATGGCCTTTTTGAAGGAAGCATCCCGGCATTCGCCTGGAGTGATTTAGGGAAACCATGGAAAACCCAAATCTGCGTCCACCCGAATGCAAAGTCAGAGCGTTAACCGCTCACCCACCATGCTCGGTTACAAGCTCTTGATCTTTTAATTGTATATTACATTCTTTATGTTACATTAGGTTTAACTACATATGTTGTGCATCTTCACGAATTTGATCATTGCTTATTAGATGAATACCCTGATTGTTCACATTCTAGCTGTAAACCACCCTCAGTTGTCTCGTTGAATATTTGCGATACCAGTTCTGCAGTGTATTTACACTTGTATCAGACGCGGGGTGCGCAGGTGTTCCGGAGTCCCTTCTGGACGGCTCCTTTGTCGCCGGATCGTGCCGTCTGCCCGGGGGAGAGGCGGCTAAGCTGATTCCCGGCCGGCCTAATCTGCATGTCAAAGGCGCGGTCAAACACAGGCGGCCGGCCGATTGTGGTTTCCGTACCCTCCATATGGCCGGCAGGCGCCTCACGCACACACAGACAAACGCGACCTGCGGCTACCGCTACTACAACATCGCACTCTTTGTTATTTTCTTTCATTATGCTTATAATACTCACGAATTATGAAAGCAGACCAAGCAATCTCACAGTTAAGTCTTCTGGGCAAAGAGGATCATGTGCGCTGTCTGACAGAAAAAAGCGAAGTGCCCTGAAGGAGAGCAGGAAACGAAACGAAACGAAACTTCACGGCTTGAAAGAGCAGTACAAGCCCACTTATGACGTAGCCCATCTGGCCTGGATGCATGCACTGATTCAGTTGGAAGGTTGTCAAAAGCCTGAAATTATTAATAAAAAATTAGAAAAATCGTTTAGGTTTGGAAGATTAATTATTTAAATTAAGTATGATTTTATAATAATAATCGTGATGGGATATTATCCTGCATTTACCAAAAGCAAATCTGAAATTTCACTATTTACATTTATTGACAAACAAACAATAAAACAACTCAATGAAATGTATTTTGTAAACCCTTTACATTCATGAACGGAATATTTAGAACATGTGAATTTCAAGTAGGTGGCTGGCCATCTCAGCTAGCATTTTAATATATCATATTATTAGGAGCTAGGATAAAATTCTTTACTCATGGAAGTTTCCCCATCAGAGCGTTTAAGGTTCAACCAAAACCGAAGAGCGGTGCAGTTTAAGTGTTTCATTTACCGTGGCTGACATTTAATCAGCACCACAGTTGCTTCTGTTCGTTTGCGTCTCACACTTCCACGACCGGCACAACATTAGAAGATGGCTTCACCATTCAAAACGACCTATCACATACGACTGTGCATATTGGCACTACCTGTGACGCACCAAATAAGTGGTTCCCGCTTTTTGCAGTGAGCGAGACAAGTGACACTGATTCGAATGAATCCCCCCCCGCAACGGCCCTCATCGCTGCTCCAGAAGCCGCACCTGCTCACAGTTAATTAAAAAGCGCTTAAAAGCTGTTTCACATACGTGGTACATACCCTAAGAAACCTCTGTCACTTGATTCACCTCACCAAAAGTTTTACTTGGCTTTCTCTTTCCATAAACTGTCCTCCTTAATCTTGTAAAAACACGCCGTGCCCCTTTCGCAAGTAATATTGGCGTCCCCGCACTATACAGAAATTCCGCTGACTGGGTCAGAATCCAAACCGTGCAAAACACTTAGAGAAGACGGATACAAGGACCTATCCCGACCCCTTATCTGAGGTCCGTGTCCTGTTATCGAATTCTTTATGATGTGTCAGATTACCGCTATACAAGAGGAAAATTCCATTTTACAGCTACAAATATTTGTTCTGTTCTGTCTTGAAAGTATCACGATTATGTAATGATTTAGTTTGATCATTTTAGGCTGTTGTATCTGCTCCTGAGGCAAACTGGCCCGCCAGAATTGTAACTGGCTTGACGGCACAATGCTATGTCATGCACATCCTGCGGCCTTATGTGTTATCTTCCAGGTAACAGTTTCGTGGTACCATTTTTCAACAGGACAATGATAATCAACACACGGCACGTTTCTTTACAAACTGTCCTCGATAGAATGTGTCTAAAGAAATAGAACGTCAACTTGTCGTAGAGCCAGTATTCAATATTAAGCACCAGTTTTAGGACTATTTGCCTCAGGAAAGGATACAACAGCTTTATGACACCCTTCCTGAACGAATTAGTGCATGCATCCAGGCCAGAGAAATGGGCTCAAACCTCCAAGCCCTTTGTAAATTTGACTTGATTTTGCTATCACTGAAATAATATCACACACCCTTTCAATCCTTAAGGTTTCATTTCGTTTTCTCTTATGATTTGGATGCTTCACTTTTTTGTCACGCAGTGTATTTAATGTTTATACCGTCGAACTAGGGAGTCATGGTGAGTAATCCCAATTGCAGTAGGGTGCCAGTCGTGAGCCCGTGGGTTCAAATCCCCATCCGACTGTGCAGATTTTGGTTTTCAAAATCAATTTAGGCGAATGCCCTGATGGTTCCTTGCCAGTCCCCCCCCCCCCCCGCCCCAAATCCTGACGAGGCGTAAAATCGAGAAAAAAAAAACAAATCTGCTAAATGTTCCTTACTACGTCGATCTGCAAGATTCATACTGCATACAAGTATGTTTCTCCAAAATTATTACGACCCAGTGAATGAATGAGTGCTCATCCAGTAATGTAGGTTCATATAGTGCGTGGACTCCACAAGTCCTGGTCATTGATGATGGATTGTGTCGTACCTCCAATAACTGTATTGTTAGTTTTCCTCGCCGCCGAGATTCTCTCTCTATATTCTTTATCGTAGTATCGGAACTTATTGGCTTTCTGTTGTTGCTAATGCATTTGTGACTCAGTACTTAATTTTTATTTTAATGCCTATTCTGTTGTCTCATTTATAACACTGACCATTATATCAGTTATCATTACAGTAACGAACTTTTTTGTATTAAAGGCAACACTATTTAGGTTATGATTTACCATCATCTACACCAGTAAATTTAATTTAGTTTATGTCCCATGCTTAGTTATTTTGTTTCATTCTCACTACTGAAAAATACTTTTTTCCGTTATAGCTTTGCTTGGTTATTCGAAAAGTATTTTAAAACCAAGAAATAAATTTTATACTTTACTGTACAAACCTTCAAATTTAAAGCTATGTGTGTAGAATATATGTACAGACAATTATATCAATGATGAACTTGGGCACACACCACATTAGCTTTTCAAAAAGTACCATTACAATACAAGATTTTAGGAGTAAATGACAATGCTATATATCTGCTCATCACAGTGAATCGCTTATCAGTATCCCAATTAGAGTTGTCAGGACGGTGTATTTCAGAGAAGAATCCATTTTCTGTGAGACTTCAAATAAAAAATCTGAAGTAATATATTCTTACTTGAGACGCTCAACGCATATTTTTGTCAGTCTTGAACCGACATTGAAATGGTTAACACCTGCCATTATGCTATTCCTGCATTCTGTAGTCAGTACTGATTTTGTTAATATACTGTTGACTACGCAGATATATTTGGATAAATGTTGTTGCATTTATTCCTTTTATATTTTTATACTTTTTCTCCGAAATTGTAATTCATATCAGTTTTGCCGAGGAGAAGAGAAGCTGTTTCGGATTCCGCTGCCACTCCAACTGTTTTCCTCGATATGCCCGTGTCGGTTCAGTACTCTTGCAAATAGCAGGTTAACAAGTAATATGTCGCCAATTCCCGAATACTTTGCAGTGTCCCGCTCTGTCTCGCACTGCGTCTTTACGCTACTGCATTCTTTATTTTCAACTAGCAGCCAACCTCGCCTCGTATCAGCCTCTATACCAGTGGTTCTCAATTAGTGGTATGCCTACCCCTAGGGTTGCGTGAGGTTGCTTCAAGGGGTACGCGAGGTAATCTCTTGACTAAATTAATTAAAAAAAGTACGTAAACATTACTACTTCCAAATACAGTTTTTGGACATTTTTTGATGTTTTGTGACTTTTTTACTGGATTAAAATTTAATAAATTGCGAAAAATAGGTTTCATTTTTTTATTTATCACTTCAGCTATAGATGTTAAGCGAGATGAGAGTTCTTTCTGGAAGTGGTACTAGGGAAAAACTAATCGGGAACTACTGCTCTATACTCTTCATAACTGTCTCGAACTCTCTTGATAGTGAACCCGGGTACCTCTTTAAATCAGAAGTCGCATTTTTTTAACGTTCCTTTTAAAAGCGCTATATGCGACTTTGAAGGGGTTGATGACCTCCTGTGCCTGACGGAAAAACCAAACCGTTGTAAGTCATGTGCTGAATCGTGCGATACGTATGAACTAGAAAAAAAAAGAAACAAGATACTTCAGGACATCGTTCAATTACTCTGACTTCCTTGAGTTTTATGGGTTGCAGACGCGCAAAGAGTATTTTTCACATCGGCAGTAAGCAGCAACCTTCTTGAATAACAACGATGAGATGAGAAAAGCTATCAAGAACCAAAATACTTACACACTGCTGTGTGAAAGCTTGCTACTAGATGTCTTAACTCGGGTTGAGCGGTACTCACAAATTCACACAATAACACACATGCATAATCACTTGTGTTTGATGAAAGTCGGTACGAACCTAATGGAGTTAAAATAGACAGCACTAGAAATATCAGTAGCACAAGCGCAATGAACACTTATGTCTCAAACGATCTTCAACAGGATAGTGTGTTGCACAACGCAATATTGGGCGAACTGGATATCAGAAAAATAAATATAAAACAAGAACTTGTAATGATTCGTGCTATGTATGATATAAATCTATATATCAAAGCCGAACTACAAGTTCTCATGGAAGATACCCCACGTTTATGTGGGAGACAGAGGGAAACATGCCGGACGCGGTAAGGATTTGACATTATTTTAAAGATAAGGTCTGATAAGGAAGAGAGTTAACGCCCTGCGTGATCGCTGCGTGGGATCACGGTGCACGTGCGTATGAGGCAACTTCTTGCTGTTTGCCATGCTTGCGAGGTTGGCTGACCTTAAACAAGTCATAAACTATGTTGACAATGAGGTTTAGAGGCCGCATGAGTGGACTAACAGTGTGCGCGAGTATCACGCAGTCGCCGATCATTCTTGATTCACTGGCTGTTACCTGGCTATCAAAAGTCGTTCCCCCTGTTTGTCTTTCAGTTACCTGGCTGTCACAAGGCGATTCCCCACTACTGTCATAGTTCTGTTATATTTTAATTTTGTCATTATTTATCCTGTTCCCGGCAGTAAATTTGCAGATTGTAAAGTGACAATCTGTGGAATAATAACGTTATGAAACTGTGAGAAGTCCTCCAACAATGGTTATTAAACTATAGAATTCATCTTTTTATACTGTAACGATAAAATTCAGTCATGCTAAAATGTTTTGGCTGGCTTGAATACTTTTCAGGCTGTTTGATAAATCTCAGTAATGTAACATTTTTGACAGTTTATCAATGCACTAATATTTTACAGCTTAAACAGTTGACTTCCTTTGCTACATGAAAATATTTTTAAAAAAATACTTGAACACTGAAAAGATTTATAGATGACAACGTCAGCCAGGAAAGTAGCTGTTTTATCAACCAGTACCGACGGGTACTCGAAAACTGTAAAAACATTAAAACTAGAAATCAATAAAATGGCAATAAAAGGAAAGTAGCATTATAACTGCTTGTAGAGGGAAGAGGGTACATTCAAGGTAGTTATGGACGTTAACAAGAAATCAGCGATGATGTTAAATAAGAAGTATGACCTATGTACCTTTAGTAAACATAGTTTTTAATTATTAAAATACAGATTTCTAAATATGACGAAGTACTTCAATATTTACTGCTGGAGTTACATAATTAATCTTCTGGCTAAGTCTACCTAACAAATTGTAAATATTTAGATCTCTTTATTTACAACAAAGATAAGCATTAAACCACTGAAATGCTGTTTTGAACGTAAATTCACTTAACCCAAATCAGGGTGAAACTCTAAAAATAAGATTACAGAAGACTGAATTTAACACGAAACCTTAGTGATCTCCATTTCGATGAAAGTATTATTTACCAGCGGTTAACAGTTAAGCAGTTAAAGCTGTAATTACTCGAATTTCATTGTAGCTGCCATTTTTATTCAATACAAAACAAAAAGATAGTGATTAAATTATTTGTTGAGACCTTTTAAATTAGAACATAACTTACCGTCTACAGTCCTCATGATAAACGTTTTTGTAACGTTTGAGGTAAAGAGACAATTTAAGTTTGTCTGGAACAGGAAAAGAAAGGAACAAAAAAATCTGTGATCACTGTTCTGTACAAATCCTTCCCGAATTAACGCGAAGAGCACGAGGGAGGTTCATTGTTTGCTCTTAGTCCTTTTGACTTGAAGATTCGGATGAGAACGTTGAAATATGAAAGGAAATAAATATTTTGAAGGGCTCCTTTTTCTTAGCAAAGAAAGTTAAAGGGCTTCAGAAATAAAGAGGTCTGGAATTATTCATCTGGCAGAATCAGAGCCAGCCGGCTAAACCTAATAAATGAAATATCCTCTTTGTCAACTCATTTGTAATTAACTTTTCGCTCGGTTGCAAAGAAGAGGGGTGGTTATTTCCCCACTATTTGAAGCCTAAAAGTAATTAAAGCGAAATGAAAAGTATTTAACTAACAATTATTGTGCCTTTTTTCTCGCTAAAGTGGATAACACAGAGTATTAGAGGATTCGTCATGTTGATACTAAACATCATTTTATTCTGCGCAAATTTGCGTGATTCAACCCGTTATTAAATAAGTTAATTGGTTATTTATTTCTTTGTATTTATAACAATTTAAAATCCGTTACTTTATCTTCGTGATGTTTCGTCAAAGGACAGCTGAAAGAAATTGTGATCTTGATTTATAACACTGCGGTGACAACTTTTCAAAATAATTTAAAAAAATTGTCCCAACAGCTAATTTTTTGTAATTAGTTATAAAATCTGAGTTTTCTTCCTCTATCTTATTAATAAAGCAGGCAGTACTTTTAATCACTTATGAAAATGAATCTCAATTAATACTGCCATGCATGCTTGTAAATTAAACTAATACACAGTTTAGCTTATGTAGTCGTAGATTATAACCTAATGTTCATCCCATTTATGTTCCTGTAACAATCGAACATTGTTCCTTAATGCGTTGAACATTTGGTGCTCCTGTAGAAATCATTTTATTGGCTCAGCCATGTTATAAAGTACTGCATCTTATAATTTAGTTTTATTTTGTCCGAAAATTTGATGCTCTTTCAGAACCCATTATGTAAGCAAATTCCTGAATAATATTTTCTTCTCGCTTAATAGGCAATTAATGTATGCCTGGTGACTACGTTATATGGTTATGGACGTAGGAACTGATACTGAAGTCGTGAGAATGATGACCTCTGGAGGTATAGGGCCTGCCTTCGTTTTGCATGGATCACCGGTTTGAGTCTGATCTCAGACATGGGTGACTTGAATTACATTTGGTCGTTACCATTGGATAATACAATAGTTACACGCCGTAGCACCTAATACCAATGCTTTACTGCAGTCAAAATATTAGAATCCGTATCTATGGTCGTCCTAATAGAAAGTAAAATAAGCAATGAATATTGCATGTATATTTTGAACGATCGCCGGCGTATTGTTTATGGGATTACTCCCCGTTTAGTTCTGAGACACGTTTATGGCTTAAATAACTTCAGAGCCTAAGAAAATTTTCTACAAAACGTAATTACAAAACAACAAATAATGAAAAAGATGAACATAAATGTGCTAGTATGACCATTAACGAAGATATAGCAGAAACTTTTGGGACACATTAATGTATTTGTGCAGTTATTCAACAATTGTTTTTCTGCGTATATTATACTAGCATTTGCTTGATGGTTCGGTCCCGTGTGCTTTGATATGTGTAAAAATTCTTTACAAGTTTATTCTTTTACTGAATATTAACGTTGAGAGGCATGAATTCTAAATGTCTTCTTAAAATTCCCTTTGTTTTAGTTATTGCATTAGGTTCGGTTTTCATACTGATGGCCGAGAGTTTTGTTTCATTCATATTTTAATGTAATATAATTTATGAAATAGTAGAAAAGCTATATGAGATATTAACTATACTAACTAAAAGAGATAATCATTGTGCGAAGTGAGAGAAAATGTTTAGAAAGGGTTTTATTTTTGTGATATAAGTAAGTGAAGCATTGTTTAAGAGAAATAAGATATTAGCTTTACCTTATTTGGTAGGTCGGTCACGATCACGATCACGATACAGTGTATGTATTAATTCGCATGCGAATGAAGCTATGATTTTCAAACGGCAATATTGTCGGAGGTTTTGGTTCGGTTGAAATGTATCCTGGGCCATGATATGCTTTGTTGAAACATAAGGGACTATGGATTTAGCTTTATAATTTATGCGATGCAGCATTAGGATATGAACAATTTTTAATTCTCTTTGATTTCAATAAAGCAATATTATTGCACCTGCAGCAGGTCAAGTTTCGGTAGTGAAACAGTGAATGTATTAATGCGCATGTGAAGGAAACTATGATTTTCGAATGGAATCATCAGCCAGGTTTGTGGTTAAGTTTAAATGCAGCCTGGACCAAAATGACAATTCACATGCTTTTTTAGAGCATAAGGCATAATGGACTTAGTTTTATAATTTACACGGTGTAACATAAGGTTCTAGGATGCCTTGTTAATTTTTTTATTTCATTGGTTGCATGCTGCTGTCGTCATTAATCCAATAGCACGTTGTAGTGGGTGCCTTGGTGGGCAAACTACGTTACAATTATCTTTCATACCTTTATGATTAATAATTGGGGGTTTTTAAATTTAATTTTTATGAAGGAGTGAAATTTTTTTAATTTTGCAGGATACTCGACGTTAGTTGGAATTTAGGAAAAATTGTCACAATATGACATTTATTTTCTTATCACTGGCGATTACAAGTCTGAGCGAATTTACCGTTAACATTAACACAAACTGGCAAAATCATAAAAGCAACACTCAGAGGTACAATTAGCCGTCATGAGCAAGCAAAACAATTGTATATTTACTTTTAAATATATCTCAGAATCAAAATGCAAGAAATAATGGCAATTGGAACAATGAAAAATACAAGTTATGACGACCTCAGACAAAGGTATCATAATACTGTGACTTTACAGTTGAAAAAAAAAAATCATGGGCGCCACGAATAAATCATTCGAAAATAACTAGTTCCGGCAAATTATGCCGCTAGCTCAGGGGTTTTTCAATTACAAAGTGAGAACATGAATCTATCCTCTCAAAGTCGTTTAAGGGTTCTGTTTCACGGAATGCACAATCAGATGGCTTGGTCGTAATAAGTTACCATTGTAGTTCTGCGTCTGATGTCTGCGGAGATTGGAGTGGACCCACGGTACGTGAGGCTATCTCACAAGGCGGCTACCGGCATCTCTGGTCTGACAATGTGCGTCATCGCATTACCGGCTGTGTTGCCGTGATAAGCTTGCTCCATCAAGCCGGCAGCCAGAAGTCGTATAGCAGCAGTTGGCGAAAGAAGTCAACTTTCAAAGTCAACCTCAGATTAGACTCGCATAGCATGGACTCGAAGATCGAAATGCCTTTCGTCGCTCTTCTCTCTCGCGAGGAAACTTCTCACTCCGCTCCTTGTAGTCTCGAAGCTCACATATAACAGAAATCCTAGGATTTTAAGTTATACAGTCATTTGGATAGGATCTTCAGGTCGGCACCTAATGTCACGTGATATCCCCGATATCTGATTTGCCCAGCTCATATCACAGAGGTCGGACATATTCGGCTAAGTTCGCCGGGGTGAGAGCATATTCGGGTGTCGGGCGGCAGGCATTTCCCGCCAGGTGAGTGACCTTGTTGACCACCCATCCCCAGGGAGCAGAGTGTGTGGTCCGGCAAACCCCAGATCCGCGAAGTCCTGTCGCCATGGTTCGGGAAGACCACGATTAGCTTCAAGCCTGTATAGCTCAATAATTCTTTAATATTCGCTTTACCAAGATACACTGCATGTTCACCATTTCATTACAGCCCTCACTTGGAATCTTGCGCACTTTATAAAATTACAACAAAAATCTAGTTAGGTGGTCGCCCAAGATTTATGTAAATTACTCTAACATTATGATATATATAATAAAAAATGCACCTTTTAACGTGGCGACAGCGCGTCATGTTACAACGTATGGCGATAAACATTAGAAAGTCACGGTTACAAGAATTATTTAAAAGAAAGAATTTTGAACAGCAGCCAAAATTTGTACACACGTTCCTTGGGCGATATTATTAAAAAATATTTGCACATTAGAACCATCAAATATATTTTAAACGAGTAAAGTCCATCGAAATATTGGCATTTCTGTAGACGTTATTATGGAAAAATTAGTTATTGTTGTCTGTTAATATTTGTGGTAGTTGTTTCTCAGACATCTTTCTTCCACAAAATAATTGAATTTCGTATCCATAGTGATATTTAAGCAAGAAATCTTGGCGTATTAATGTTGTATATTGTACAGCGTTAGTGACCACCAAAGATATATTGTACCCGAAAAAAACTGTTTAAGTATCTACCAGAGACAATATATGTGTACCACATTACTAATCTAATGCATTTTGCATCGCAACTGACCTGTTACCATGCAAGTATACGCTGATTACGTTTGATTCACGTATTACATTTATTTTAAAGTACTTCGGCCCAGAAAATGAATAACGAAAGTAAAAAATAAAACAGAATTCTAAGTATTGTCAGAATTTTGCACAAAGAGGGCGCATCTGAAGTGGATAATGATCCGTGACGCACAATTTTACAAATTTACACGTTTTTAATAGCGTTTTCCTTCCCATGGTACATATAAGTCATTAGCTATTTCCGCAGATTTTGATTCGGACCATTAGATCTAAAAGTTTGAAAAGCCCATCCAAATTGTTGTCGTAGTTTCTGTGCGGTTCCCGTTCAAAAAAAGATACACACACAGCTTGCTTATAGATTTATAATAGTATAGATTTTAACAGTTTTTCTTACTTTAAATACGAACTAGTCGTACCTTTTCAACGTTGATAATTAATTTTTTGGAACTGAAATTCCCATTTTACTTATTCATAACTACTACTTTCTCGTGACTTCGTTTTCATGTAAGTTTGATTAACCGATTTGTTAAACAAATAATTTGGGTGAAGGCTCATTATTAAAATCTTCCCCAATCTATAAAACAATAAGTAAAAAAGAAACAGTAGATTCAGTTTAATTATTATCTTCGTGTGGAATATCAAGTAAAAATTAGAAAATTACAAAAGTGATTTGCGAACAATCTTGCAGTGTTTCTATCAGGAGCCAAAACATGAAAATTTTCAGCAAGACCAATCAACGTACAATTCGTTTAAAGAATAGCAGTCAGTTATGATTTCAAAACCTACATTATCGATTGTCTGTCACTGTGATTTGTTTATCTTCATAGCAAAACAGAGAATAGCTGGAAACTTCATTTTTTTAAACGAAAAATTAAAATAAGGAGAAATGAGTGATATACGTTGTTCAAGCGTCGTTTCGCACGCGCTACAACCTGTCAGAATTTTTGCTTGACCAGATTTCCTTCCAAGGAAATCATTTTCGTTTGTTTTCTGCTAACCGTTTTTGGAGGATTCAATTTTGGAACAAAAATATTGGGACAAACAACTTAAAGACTGATTCGACGGGCCGGGAGTGCGGCAGCACATTGAGATTTCAGAAATTCTACAAGGTTACTTCTAGAGTCATTTTTATGTACCACTCTGTTCATTAAATCCCATTAAATCCATTAATTCAGTGATACTTCGCTCGTTTATAGCAGCTCCTCATTCCTATGGTCCTGCACTTTCTGCATGCCTCCATCGCAATTAAATTAAGTTATGGATGAACCCTTATGGATTCATTTATTTGTCCACTGTCACATCCTCATAACACATACCGAGCGTGATGTATGAGTGGAAGACAAGGGTTTGAATCCCCGTCCACCCGTCTAGATTTGGGTTTTACATGATTTTCCCAAATCACTCCAGGCGAATACCGCGGCGGTTCCTTCAACAGGCAATGGCCGAATTCTTTCCCGTACTAGCCCCTCATCCTTTCCCGCCTCTAACGACAACGATTTTGACTAGGCATAAAGGAACAAGTGAAAAAAGGAGAAAAAATCATAATATCTGAACTTGAGCGTAACCTGGAGATATCTAATAACATTGCGTTATAGATATTTCGTGTTGAACTTAGGTTTTATTAAGTTCAACACGACTGTAATGTAAAATTTGAAAGAAACAATGGGTTGAAAATAATTATTGGGGGGGGGGGGGGTTAGCCGGAGCTGTAAACACGACTTTTTTGCTTTTGATAATCAATTAAAAATCAAGGGAAATCATAAAAACTTTCTATTTCATGACGAAGTATGAGTATTTAAAGAAACATTTTACAAAATATTTACCATAATTTCACTCATTTATTTCTGAAATTATTGCTCCGGTAATTGTGTAATAATTTAGAGTGATATGTATTATGTAGCCTCCGACAGATCTATGGAAATCGATAACGTTTTTTTTGCAGTTTATCGTTTCCGCGAAATAACTAAATGAATAATTTAATGAATTTGATACATCAATAGAGAATTTTTTCCCGAATAAAAATTCATATTTCTTTAACTTATGGCTTTACGTTTCGTTGACGTCAAGGTCATTGGAGGCAGGATGGAACTGGGGACAAGGAACGGGAAGGAATTCGGCCATGGCCTTTTGAAGGAAGCAACCCGGCATTCACCTGGAGTACATTTGGGGAAACCATGGAAAACCCAAATCTGGATGCCCGGACGTGGATTCGAATCTGCGTCCTCCCGAATGCGAGGCCAGAGCGTTAACCGTTCACCCACCACGCTCGGTAAAGTCATACGATAGAGAAATTCGTGAGTCTGATAATAAGTATGTCGTGAAAAATACCGCGTTTATCCTAAGAGCCACTGTAATTTTGATAATGCAGGAGTATGAGACCTCGGACTGCGAGTGGCCGGCCGCACGTGCCGCTGTATGCGGAGGCCGGAGTAATAACACAGCCAGCCGGCGGGCTGGTCACCCTAAACGCTTCCCATTAACGTCGCCGCAGCGGTAAAAATGTTAACACAGCTGGAAACATTTCCTGTTGCCTACACGCGAACTCACAAGTGTGCAAGCTGCGTTTTTTTAATTACAATTTATTCACAAACCTAAAATGTCCGCGCTGCTGCTTGCCTGCTGTCATAATCGCGATTAAAATCCTCTTACTATTAATAACGATAATAACCATTTAATTATTGAACTGGGAGTTGTAAATATCAACTATATTGCTTGAAATACTTTATATATAAAAAAATGAAAAGCAAAGCTAGTAGCCACGTAGAGCTGCCTTATAAGAATGTTATGATTTAATGAATGTATCGCTTAAGTGCCTCAAAATCTAGTTTGACGAGATACACTGCAAGAAGACTACTGTCTTTTCTACAAAACTGAAATGATACTTGTGTAAAAAAAGTATTAAAAAGTTCGTTTGATACATATAGTGATGAACACTAGAAATTAGGTCTATATTTCCTTTGCCTCTTAGTAACTGTACGCCCGGGAAACCACGCATCCCTAAAATCTTTGCAGCGCTAATTGCAGTTGATAACTACATATCATGAAATTAGTGTAAAAGTAGTGTTGATGACCCATTGCTAAAGTATAATAAACTTGTAGCAATGGGAAGTAAACATTTTATTAACGCAAGTGAAAGCGATGAGCAAATATCATAGTGAGGGAAGGAGACTTTTCCAAGTGTCTGACAAACGCACAAAAAAGGATGTCTTCCTAATAAAAGCTAGATGATAACTAAATACGGTCTGTGATGATAGAATCACGTCTGATAGATATAGCAGGATTTGTAATGGAGTGGCCAAAATTAGAAGTGGTTAAAGGTACTATTATAAAATGTTACAGGTGCCATAAGCGAAGAGATATTTCGGGGAAATGTTCACTTTGTCGAAGATGGCCACCAAAAGAGTGGAGAAAAAATAAGGATAGTTAAATGACTTATTAATAATTGAAGAAGAAATGTTTCTTGAAAAACAAAAATAAAGACATAGTGGAATTTACTTAATATTATAGTGAATATAGAGACTGAAAAACCGAGCGTGGTTGGTAAGCGGCAACGCTCTGGCCGCATTACGAAGGATGCGAGTTCTAATCCACGTCCGGTTATCCAATTTTCAGTTTTTCATGGTTTTCCCAGGCAAATGCCGGGATTGTTCCTTCAAAAGGCCTGGCTGAATTCTTTCCTTGCCTCCAGGCCTTTACCGCAGCTGATCACCTCATTGTTGACGAGACGTAAAGTAATAGTAATAAAAAAAAAGAGAGACTTGAAAAGGTGTTTAGAAAATAAAGTAACAAAGTAACACAACAGCAAGTCAGTAGAGAACACTTGAAACAAATAAACATAGAATTAATAGCAGCACATAGGGATGCTCGAGATGTACGTAAAGAGTATTATGGTTGTGGAGGGAAGACTGGATGATTCAGGTATGAATAGAAATGGTTATGTTAGAAAATTGAGGGATGGATAAGGTATTAAGACAACTATGGGTAAGGGTGGGGAAGGACTTACTGACGACGTCAAAAAGACGGAAATGTGAAGTAAGCTGCTTGATTAGACCGTTGTTAGGGACTGTCGCGAAAGGACAGAGGTCGAAATATTAGAGCAAGAGGTAAGCTATGAAATAAGTAATACGTCTGAGAAGATTGTGAGAGGACTAAGCAGGTTAAAAATATTAGTACAGTTGAGAATTACATGCAGATTAGTTTGATATCAATGGTAGGTAAGCTGATGGAGAAATTGAAATCTAGCGCCAGGAATGTCTGTGAAGAACAAGTGGTTTGAAAATCAGCAACACGGTATTAGAAGAGGTTATTCAAGTGAACCTCAGTCATGTTTTATGTGCAAGATATTCCAGGCTAACTGGACAAGCGAACAGACAAAAACATTATTTTCTGGCTGTAGGAATTCTTAGGAGATAGAAAATGCAGCATTAAAACTAGGTGGAAACGAGAACAGCATTGCCCCACGATTGTATTTAGTGGCCATTGCTGTTCATTATGAAGAATAATTCTACTATTAGTTTGCAGCCTAGACTTGTTTCTGGTAGGCATAAAATGTGGGAGTAGTGTGAAAAACAGTATGTGGATTTTTATGGGGCATTTGTTTATGTGCATCAGTATTAAATGGAATTAAATATTTAAAAAGTATTGCTAGGCACCTAGATGGATAAGTAAAGGATTTCCATGATTCTAAGGTTGGTGAGGAATTGCCTGTTGAAGGCATGATGTGCAAATATATTGGCATATCAATCGATAATACACTTTGGACAGGTGTTAAGGAGAGTTTTACATCTAATGGAGAGTGTGAAGAGCAGATGTACCCAGGTAGTGAGAGAAATGGATTACAGATCCTTTATAAAGTTCAGGAGTTGAAAAGGGAGCCAAGGAGGGCAGCAAGACTCGCTTTGAAAAATTATCGTAGAGCACAATCAGCAACTCATACAATGAAGAACATGGGTTGGTAGTCACTGGAAGTCTAGAGACGGGGAAAGAGATTGGTGGTAGTTTCTAAAGCATACATCTGCGGTGAAGCCTGGATACTGACAGGAGAATTGAGACTAGTATGTGGCGGGGAGAGATTGTAGAAGGGTGTGGAGGTAGGGCGAATGGTATTGTGAGGGGCGGACACAACCAAGACCTTGAAGAAGGCGTAATGGAGTGGGAAAAATTTCATTTATAAGTTACAAGCTAGAATAAATTTTCAAGCGACATGCTAAACGAGTTATCTCAAAACAATGAAGGAATGTAAAATTAATTTTTGAAATGCAAATGTGTAGGAAAATTGCCGTACAAACTGATGCTGAATGGAAATTAAGTACTAATAATAACTGCAAAATTACGCGACATCTCTGGTTGAATTTCTCGCGTTCTGCTTGATACAACTGAAATTTGTGAACAATGTTATCTGAAATATTTTTGGATTGATTTAGAAGTTCTAGACCCAATATGAAGCAATAAAGAGAGTTTCTTTCCGAAGATAGTATACAATTACATATTATGAAAGCGATATCTACAGAAACACTATTTCATCTCAATAAATAACGTGAAACGTATTAAATTCAATATATTATTGTTCATTTGAACAATACGATCCCGTCTTCGTATCATTTCGATTTTTTGAATGTATTTTCTATTGCGTGGTGATACATTACTTATCGAAGCTGAGATTTTAGAATTATTTTAATGGCACCGAGAATCAAATTTAGTTCATAAGTCAAAATGATTAATTACAATTATTAATCTTCATAAGTCAATATTTATTTAAATACTGTGGTACACTACATGGTGTTACTTATAAATGAAATAGCTAGTAAGTTTACCGATATCCTCTTCAAAAGTATACCAATTCATAAACACGCAGAACACAGTTCCAGAGATAGATGGTGACACTCATGATTCATCATACTGCATCTGCAGTTTAGGCATAAAATGCATCTCCTACAAAAACGCACTCGTTTCTGACTGTTTATAATGCCAGACCTCCCGTATTAATATTTCTTGTACTCATAACACGATTCGCAATTCCAACTATTGTAGGTTCTAGGTACGCTCGTATCGTTATACACAATGATGGATTTATATCGATCAAGACTGCTTTCAACTGCGTTTTGTGATAACAGTTCAGGGAATGTTAAACGGAATAGTTGATCCGCATACACTGATTTTTGCTAAGAGACCGAATACAACGTTTACTAACAGATTGCTGTTGAGAGACTTCTGCTAGTTGGAATGCAAGTTGTGAAATTCTTCTGTGTATTGCCTTAAATCACCAACTGTTATTTAGTCACTGCTGGATAAGTAAAAAAGAAAGAAAAACGTGATATCTTAGCTACGCGTAGATTAGGTCCGTGCTGTATCTTCGAATTCGATTCAGTTCTCCGTAATCCAATTAACAGAATAAAGTTCGCAGGATAGTTGGCAGATTTATGATAGCTTCACTTTTGATGGGAGCAGCCAAGAAGCAATTAATTACGAACTCCGACGTGGCGGCGCACGTGTCACGTAATTTAACGCATGAAAATCCGGCTTTGTAGCCTGTGAATTCGGTGTTTGTCGTATCTGTTAACGAGGGTATAATGTTGACGTACCCTCCGCGTAGGGAGGCGCTCAGTAATTAGCCGGGGGCTTGTTGACTCAGTGGTCCTCTCCCACATCCAATGCTCTCAAATTACAGGCGCGAGGAGGCAGGATCACTTCCAATCTTACATCGCTATCGGAAAAGTCTCACAGCAGCAGTAATAAAGTATTTGTATACAGAAATTATTCGCTCATAATAAAAGAAAATGAAATATTATGAAATGGAGAATGACTCCGGAGGAATAAAGACAGACCTGTACAAAGAAGAAGAAATTGAAAGGATGTCAGACACCATCAGAAAGAGGAGAATCAGTTTTTTTGGTCACATAATGAGAATGGATAACAATAGACTTACAAAAAGAATTTTCAATCATGTTTACAAGAGTAAGAAGGGCAACCAGTGGATCCAAGGAGTAATGAAAGATATGATTGAGATCGGAATAACAGAAGATTTAATACAAGATAGAGCAACTTTTAGGAGATTGATCCAAAATTTCAAGGGTTTCCAGGAGAATAGGAAATGTAGTAACATATGGACAGAAGAAAGGAGCAAAGAGAGAGGATGAAGAACTATTGGAAGTCAGCATTGAAATCAATGCACGGGATTACTTTTCGTGGTCCTTAGATGGCCGAAGAGAAGAAGAGAAGAAGAAGAAATGGAGAATGCGCACCCTGTGTAAAAGAAGCATTATATGTGAGTAAAATAATCATTATATGATATTCAAAAATCTTTAAATTAGAATCAGCAGTTATAGACTCTACCTTAACTCCAACGATCACTTTAAATATTATACACTAATCACAAAATCAACGCATATAAGTGTGTATGTCCGTAAAAGTCCATAACATCTCATTATAAATGAGTGGTTCAAATCACAAAAGACGAATTTAGAAAGTCTTTAAAACCTCTGTATTTGTTGTTTTTTTTCTACTAATTCATGACAGTTTCGTGATTGTTGCTCTACGAGAGTATGTTTCTGTTAGCGTGTGGTATGACACACAAATAAGTACGAAAGGACAGCAGTAATGTGAAGGGAACGTTGTGTTTTGTTTTTTTTACTTATGGCTTTACGCCTCGTTGACGTCGAGGTCATTAGAGGCGGAATGGGACTGGCGGCAAGGAACGGGAAGAAATTGGGCCATGTCCTTTTGAAGGAAGCATCCCGGCATTTGCCTGGAGTTATTTGGGTAAACCATGGAAAACCCAAATCTGGATGTCCGGACGGGGATTCGAACCGGCGTCTTCACGAATGCGAGGATAGAGGGCTAACCACTCACCCACCACGCTCAGTGAATGTTGTGCAATTTCCTAAGTTTACCTCGTAAGTCAAATATTGTAGCAAAATTGTGGGGTTAATCTTTTTCAGTTTTTAATTTGTAACTATTTTCCACAGTCATTTTATTCTCGACATCACGCGAAATGTTGAGAATTGTGTCGTCATACGTCTGTTCGTCTTGTGCTATACTATATTTAGAACGTGTACTTTTAAGCAGAAATTCATAAATGCAGAAATCGAGAAGGTAGTTATGAATGTTATACGTATTTTTCTGACAACTTTTAAAGAATTTGGCAGCTTCCATTCCGAATACTGAGAACAACACGATTCATCAGTGAAAATGATGTAGCATGGTAATTTACGCTATAGAACTACATAAATACTTATTCCATGTTGTGCTTAAATCATAATCTCCCTCTTAAACGGTCGAGATAACTTACCCATAGCCAAATTTCTTAAATTTCACTTACATGCCTTCTGATTTACCAAACTGAAAGTAAGTTTTCGCGATATTGTCGTTGGCTAACATATGAAAATATATTTAACTAATTGTAAATTATGTTGTTTTGAGTTACTAGTACCTTTGTAGTAGTTATTTCTGGAGGAATACTTGTGATCCAATAAGGTTGATATTGTTTCAAGGCTGCTAAGTTAGCGCAGAATAAATTCTTAAGACCCTTCAATTAAAGTTTTAGTGAATCTTTTTTTTATTTCTTTGTTTGTTTCGTTTATGTGATCCACCCCTAACACCAAGGAAACTAAAGAAATTAAGAAGGATTAAAGACGTTTTCTCGCCCCTATTTATAGGCCCTTTATATAATTTTTAATGAGGTTCTTTTATATCCTGTATCAGTTTATCTAGTCTCGTAGGTAGTAATTTCTATACCACCTGCATGTGGGTCAAAATCGGTAGAAGCATGCCTGTGAGGAAATTGGTCTAATATACTGAAGCCAATATGTTGTGGGGTACCTGTAGTTTTGATGTATACTGAAGACGAGACTTATCCAAAGCACAAGTGTCTCTTCTATGTATTGCACCTAATCGTAGACACTTTCAGTGACTGCCACTATTGAACACACTATGTTACCGTGTAAATGTAACACATTTATCTGTGGAGTAACATTGTTCTTTGTGAAAAAGAAAGGAGGTACGCTATTTAGGCAATTAAAAAATTAAGTACATACAACAGAAATGTTTCACCGAGTGAATCAATTGATTGCTCTGACTTAGCTCACCACCATTAAAGAACCATTACCGTCATATTTACAGCTTTCAAAGATGAGATGTGACGACTGACAGTAGTACTGGTCGCTTACAGTGTACTCTCACTGTCATTCTCATTGTTTTGTATTTTGTTTCTAGAATCCTCGATACCACTAGAAGTCAGAACGAAACAGAACAAAAATATACAATTTTTTTTTTGATGTATGCTAGAAAAATATTCCTTACTTAAATGACACACAGAAACATCCTCATGCAGTTATATCAAACATCTCTAGAAGGTTCCTGTATCACCATAGACTGTTTCTATAAGCGATGCTATGGTCTAAGTAACGCCAGAGATGTAATTTTTCATGTGACGTTGAATAATGTAGCCCATAATGGTTTTGGGTACTCTATATCAAGTCACATCTTTCATGAAAACCGTCAGTAATAGGATAGCCTTCATCATGTAAGAAAAAGTACAGTTTTCTATACTATATCTCGTAGTTGTTAACTACAACTATTCTTTACTTCTATAGTCAGAATACTTAAAATTAATTATGGTGTAAAAAATAAACAGTATATTCTAACAAATATGTTTTGGAATCAACCAAACGACTGACAACATCATTGTGGAATCGTGGAATATAGCGAAATGTATTGTACCACATCGCATACAAATCGTGTGCATAACTGGTCAAAATCGCGAAGTTGTAATTTAAAAAAGCGAAAGCAAGATTCTTTGTTGAATCTAAATTATCAAGAAGCAGAGATTGAAACTCCTTCCGTGACACATACAGTTGCCCCTTAATCTGTTCTTATACAGTTCTTGATGTCACCAATTCGCATAAGCTTCCTCGAAAGCCGATATCTCTGGAAACTGGTCTGGTGTCTCTTGGAGCATTAGGAATTTTACACAATAGGGTTTATTTTTGTACCTACTCAAGTAAAAATTATTAAATTTACTGGAATTACAAAAGAGTTTGCAGCTCCCTGCAGGGTGTCTGATTGTCTGGTTTAAAACGTATTTATCCCAAGTTATGTTTGGTAGGATTCTTCTATGAAGGATAAAACGTTTTCACAAGAGCTGTTTCCTAAAGCTTCATGAAATGTGTATTCCTTTCTAATTTTTGAATCTCTGTCAAATGAACGTTACATTCAAATTGAATGTTCCATTTGTAAAGAGTTAGGTGCAAAAAAGATGAAGGAAACTACTACTTGGTAGATACGCTTATCTGATTGAAAAAGAAAGAAATAGCAAGGCACTGCAGATAAAATAAGGCAGGATACGCTTCAGGCATATAAGTATGATGAAACGAATAGAACAACGTGAAAGATGCAAAAATTATTAGCACTGCTATGTAATACAGCAGCACTAAGGTCAGTTTTACGAATGCGAAGGAAGTGGCAGTCCCCCACGCGGCCCGCCGGCAGTTAGGCCGTAATGAAAGTCGTGGCCTCGTGTTAAGGGCTGCTGGGAGGTGGCGTGACAAACGCTCATAATAAACACCCGCGCGTGCGTTCCGTGGCTACCCTGTCGCGGTGCGGTCGCTAAACTTGCGACTTCCGATACACAAATTATTCTTTTATAACCTCACACTTCATACTGGAGAACTTTCTGGATTATAGGATGTAACCTGTACCTAGAGTCGAGGTGCCTCTATAAGAATTGAAAAGGGGTGCTAACAAGAAGCTTAACGTAAAGAAAAGGTTTCAGGTTAAATATTTACAACCACTCAGATGGAGGCTCTCGATAAACATTCTGCTACTGCCACCAGATCCGTTGTTTAAATAGGGTTTTTGATAGCGATAGTTAATCGGAATAATGTTTCAGAATCAATTGAAGTGTCGTAACTTCTTCGTAACATTTACTTTACGTGACGTATTTCAGTACAAAGCTGATCCTACACTTTGCGGTAGCCACTCACAATTTCTCAACAATGTTTGATTTTCTTTACGAAAGATGAATTAAATGTCGCAGCTTCATTCGCACAAACTAATACAAGCAGTTAGAAGCTCTGTTCTCTGCGATGGTAAGTCTTGTTTTGATGAGAGTGGTATTATTAAAGACCCAAGATTATTCTTCCAGTGCTCAGTTATAAAACGTTGTATACCTCAAAATCTGAACACGGCTAGTAATAATACGTATGCTCAAGTTGCACTGTCTGAATAACAGTGTTCCAGTTAGCTGGGCATTCCGTATATGTTTCATCTATTAACTTAATCCGGTATTTTTGGCGGTGAAAGCGTGATTTACAGTTTTATGTCAAATCTGAAACTCATAAAAATTTATAGCGCTCTCCTCATAAATAAAGCATGTTTTCGCAGGTTAAGGTCTGTACTGCAGTCGGGAACATTTCCATCGCAAGACAGTTTACTGCTAAGCCACTAGAACACTCTTCGTCATTAGTGGAAATGTCGCTAACATTGTAACTAACATTAATGCTGTCTCTATTGGTAGAACCGGATAACAAGTGAAACATTGGATTTTCAGTATCTTGTCCTAACAATGTGAGCAGCCCCTGGGTTGTCAACTCAAAACATTTTTACCCCTAAACCGTATCTCGAAAACCCATAAAATCACCAAAATTAAGGGGTGAAACCCCTAAAAATATTCGTTGTTTATAAATTATGCAATATTTCGAACATCATTTCGGTTTTTTCTGATGCTACAGAGTTTTTGAGACATTTTAGCAGAAGGATTAAATGTCATGCAACATCTACCATTTCTTTGCAATTTGAATCGGACCATCATTCATCACACTTTGTTGCATTTGAGTACATAACCTATTACGTAACATGCTTTTAACAATATTTAGGGATGCAAAAAGAACTGATACATTCCAATTTTGAGTTTTAGTTGTTGGATGAAATCCGTCCTGTCAGATAATTTGCGTTTTAAGATAGAAAAGTTTTCCAATTGTATACATTTTTCTTTTACCAACGTCAGTACAAAAATAGTAATGTAAAAATTTATAACTTGCCAGATCGTTTCAAGAACAGTGAGATCATGTGGCTGTAGATGAAAAATCACTTGAGTATTCTGAGATTGATACGTAATTTTTTTTTTTTTTTCTGTTATTACATTCATTGAGTTGCAAGGTTAATTGGTGTTCCAACAGATAAAGCTAGCGTGTAAAAGGGCTTGTTGATGTGATCTGATTCTAAGGAGGCCAGGCGGTTGTAAAACACGTGTTGTTTGTAGAAATTATCAACGTTTGCTGTTAAAGTCATTGCACTCTTAAAAAAATTTGTATCAAACATAATTTTTTGTGAAGGAAGCATGTGCGATGATAAACTCTTACCGTTTCCTTCCGTTCAATGGAATTTTCCACCGAAAATAATCATTCATTATTTTGAGGATCAATTACGTAACAACATATTAAAAACAAATCCTGTACTGTTGTGAATAGTTCTATTAAGTAACTAATTCGTATTGAATTAATCAAAAGACACAGTGCAAGCGTTAATTCGAAATATTCATGAAATCCTGTACCGTATAAACATTTTGACGTTATTTTATTAATAAATTATCGTTTTTCTACATTGTTTGTCAGTAACAAAAATTTGCCGTAAAAATCCTGTGCGCTGATTATTAATTCATATTGTAATAATCTCTTTAGGTGGCGGTTCTTCTTTTGTATACTTATTAGGCGCACTGTATTGTGCCAGCAGGAAAAGCTACTTGATATTCTTCTAGCAACAGTGAGCCCTGCACATGACATGTCCCAATGGGTACCAAGAACACAAAAAAAAATGGGTTCACAAAAAAAAGTAATGAATTTATTTAACAAAGCAAATGATTTTTGTTATGGCACAAAATTTGACACCTATACAGTCTCGCAGAGTGTAAGTTCAGTAGGCTCATTTAGCCGATCTCTAGCTAATAAGGGTAGCTTCTCAGGAGTATTTTACGAGCCCTGATGTGTTGTAAGCTATCGCACTGTTTGTGGCACGTTACTGCGTCCGCGCACTGCTGTCGACACTGCTGGTGACGGGAAGCGCACCTCAGACCCACAGATGATGGCGGTAGTCTGGCACGTCCGTCTGCACACTTCACACTCAAACCAGCAGTAAGTTCTGCCTCCACTGCCAGCTTCGGGGCAGCGTTCCATGCAACAGATCATAAGAAAATATCCCAGTGGTGTGTCCCTATTTTGCATAGGCTGGCTGCCTCCCTGTTGTTATCGACGAGGAGTCCTCGGAAAGCTGAGTGGTTGTAACTTGTCACAATACTTCCTAATGCTTTTGTCGTCTCGCCTTCACACAGCTCCCATTCATATTGGCGACAGCCCAGCAGGTGGGCTGACGAATGGCAGTTTACCGAAAAACAGCTTTCACTGGAACTTCTTCCGTTTCCCTAGCTTCGGGAACAGGACTCATTACAATATGTAGACAGAACAGGTGTTTTAAAAAATGTATGTCTACAATGTTCCCCCTGATACACTTTTTAATACCTTGAGGGCTACAAAAAATGTTATTTTACTACCTTTTAAATATTCTGAATTAATTTCTTATATTTTTATATTTTATGTTCCTGTTATGTCTATAAACGGACCTAGAAATCTTCTGACTGCTGAAAGGGAAGCAGATGGAAGAAGCAATGTCATCTGAAGCAGGACAGCGTTTACGCATAGGCCACAAAGAGAGCCGAAAAAAAAACAACAAAAAAACAAAAAACAAAAAAAAAGTTAGCCTATTTCAGAACCTATTTTACAACCAAGAGTTGTGCATCTGTATGTTTAAAATTTCAATAGAGTATTTTTAAAATTGAATTACTGATTTTTGCATATTTTGCTACATGTACTCGAATCTCAGCTTTGTGTTCTTTTTCTATTATAATTGTTCAAAGTAATTTAATAAAATGTGTTGAATACCTTAATGATTTTCAATTATTTTTTTTTAAAAAATTATCCTATTAATTCTTTAACTTTTAAATACGATACAGTCAAATGTTCTACTGTTTAGTAATAAATTAAAAAAAATCTAATTTTTTACTTGAAAGTTGCTAGGTTAGATTTCAAAATAATTGCAGAACATGGCCCGCACCACAAGTTCATGCTACGTCTCTACAAAACCTAAAATACAGCAGTGATTTGAAGCGTCTGGAATGTTGTTACTGAAAACAATAGTTATTCAGTCTGTTGAAATAAGAATTAATCAAAGCTCCAGTTCGCAAATAAGCAATAATACTTGTAAAAACTATATGGAAAGGTGTGTGAGTTAGATTGTTTTCTAGGACAGCACCTACATCCCCATTTTCTTTAAATAAATCCATCAATGATTGTTTTACGTTGAATGCATAAAACGATCTCAAGATATTGCTTTTTAATTGACTTGCCGGTGAAGGTGTTTCTTTCCTTGCATTCAGTTACTTCATATATAAAAAACATGTTAAATTTGCTTTTTTCGTTGGGCAGCAGAAGTCATGGCGCAACAGAGAATACTTAACAAGCGATGCGGCGCAACTGAGCATTTTAGTACCCACATTGGAGGAGAAAAACATTGGTTTCAGTCAGCTGAGATTCTGACTATAGGACATTTTAGCGTAACTTTTAACCTTACTCAGTTGTCCTGACACTGCTGCTGTTACTGGTAGGTGACTACAGAGTGAAATAAAGAGTCTCAAATGTGCTCGTTATGTTCTTGTTATTATCCTCAGAAATATCCAATTTTTTACTTATTTTTTTGGTTATGGTCTTATACCTTGTCAACATCTAGATCAATAGAGTTGGGAAAGGAATGGGAGTAAGGAACGTAAAGTAATTCGGCCATGACCTTTATAAGAAACGCAACCATCCCGGCATTCGCCTGGAGTGATTTAGGAATTCCGCGGACAATCGCAATCCGGGTGGCCAGTCGGGGATTCATACCCGCGTCCTTCAGAATGCGCTAGTTACATTCTACATAAATAAAAGTGTTTTGAGTAGTTGTTCCTTACGTCCTGTTCCTGCTTCAATGGAGAATGGTGATTTTTTTTAAATAATTTTTTAAGCTATACATGGCTCGCTACAAAATTGATAATGTCGTGTAGTGGCATATGAGGAAATGTTCGAAACATTGTCAGGAATGTAACTCCTTATTCGGTGATTGTAGATGAAATATAAATCAAAACAAGTAAAAGTTGATAAAATATAGCAGAAATGGTAGCAGTAATAGCAGATTATAAAAATAAGATCGGGTGCAACATGAGAAGTAAGTGGGAAGTAAAATTACAAGTTTGGCCGATGTATGAATAATGTTAAAAGCAGAATAGCAATAACAACAAGAACCCTTCTTGAAAAGATCTTTTAGTTTCAAATATTGATCTAGGACTAAGAAAGAAGTGTTGTAACCCTATGTGTGAAGCACAGCACTTTGTTGTAGGGAAGAATGGAAGATAGGAATCCCAGAAAGAAATTTAAAACATTAGAAATGTGAGGCTATAGAAGGATGTAAATTAGGTGGATAGAAAAAATACAAAATGAACGAGTTTTGGAAGTGATGGGTGAGATAAAAAGCTTGTGGAAGTGTTTTACAGAGAGAAGAAACAGGATGGATGCGAGACTGGTTATTTTGTTACAAGAAGGAACAGTCAAACTGTAGAGGAAGACAAAGAGTAGAATATATAAGCAGGTAACAGAAGACGTAGGTTGTAAGGGATATGTTGAGATGAAGAGATCAATGCGGGATAGGAAGAAATGGATGTTTGCAGTGAGACTGATGGCAGGGGAAAAAAATTTAACTATCTGTGAGCACTGTAATAGTCAACGCTGTATTAGAAAACAAATTCTACGGCTACGGCGCTGACTCGCTTCAGTGATACTTCCACTCATGCAGGTTTGTTGTCAACCGCACAATTGAGTGTTCAGGTAGCAGCGCGCTTGCGCCAGCTTCTAGACTGCAAGGCAGATGAGATAACTGAAATGTTTGCAACTAACATAAGCGTGGCGAGGGAAAACAGGTGAGTGATTTCTCAGTGGGAAACGTATGGTAGTACGCTGGTAGTACGGGGCGAGTGATTGTGTACCTGGCGGTGGTGATCGACCGTGGCGTGCCGCCGCTCAGATCAATACGCGGCCCGCTGCGCTCCCTAACGGCCACTTGTCGCCTGCCGCCCCGGCCCGGCCTGGCACAGCCGCCCGCCCGCCCGCCGCACATAAATTTGTTAACGCTTACTTAGAGCCGCCTGCGCGGGCGCCGCCGCACAGCCCTGATTTATTTCACGCGCCCAGTGGAGCCCCGCGGGGTAGGTCGCTCCACCCCTTTTTGTGTTGACCACAGCGCACACGTCAGTGTACATCAAACGCCCTGCCCAGGTGTTTATTTTTTATGTTATATTTTATCGTTTACTGACCCGCTCCCACTCCAAACATTTTTATTAACTACCACTTTTTTGGCTGCTTTAACCGCGCTAACCTCGACGTGGGTAGCAGTGCGTTTGCCTTTTGTTTTCCTCCTAGTATCAAAGCATAAAAGTTTGTTATGTGCAATGTTTGCAACGTTTACTGGTAATTGAATTACAGGCTTCTTTACGCTTATTGGAAAATTTTCTTTTGTGAGTAAGGGTGTCAAGGATTGGAACAGATTACCAACTGAAATGATGAATAAATTACCAAAACACACTGAATGAATTTAAAATTAAAATTTGTAAACCTCAAAAGTAGATGGAGGAGGAATTTAGAAATCAAATTATGTAAGATAATTTTTTAAAAAATTGGTAATTAGATGACTAAGGGAATTGCCACCGGAACGTGTGCTTGGTCGCAATTAAATTATTAATTGAACAATGATAATCTACATGTTAATATTTGAAGTAATGGTTTGATTAAAGTTTTCATTGTATTCTGACATACTGTACAATTTCAGAAAATTGAAGAAATCCACACGCTAAAATTCTAGGTACAGCTACCTGTTGAGATGTGGTCTATTCAGCCGCTGCTTTGCCACGTTGCCCAAGGGCGCATCACTGGGGGACTAGTCTACCTTTACACCCCAAACTCTAAACAGATTAAAGTCAACGTATTCAACATGAAGTTTTGGTGAGATGTTGGTCGAAAATTGGTTCAACGTAAACGAAACATGGCGCGCTAAGTGCATTTATTCTTATAGAGCCTACAAGACAGCCTCCTGGATTGAACCTATCTAGGAAAACCTGGACGACACTGAACAGCGTGAGAAGAGATTACGGCAGATGCAACTACTGGATGCACAAGTGGGGTATAATAGAGAATCCTTCTTGTGACTGTGGAAACCACCAGCAAACTATGCACCCCATCACTATGGAAAACCGTCTTACAAGATCCAGTGGAATGATCCAGCAGCGTCATGAAGTAACAATAGAGGCATCAATATATAAAACTCGTATGTCTCATTTCATCGATCCTTATTCTTTATATTTTATATTTTTGTATCCTTGTGGCACATGGAATAAATAAATAACTGAAGAAATAAATAATCAAAGCTACAGAGTCCAAACATAATATTAACAGAATCCAAAAGAAACGGTTTTTCTGTGTTGTAATGTGGCCTTTGGTGAATACCTTGTAAAGGAGTGTACATTTGAGATGTGAAATCTGTGGCGCTTATCTGTTCTCTATACGTACGAATGATCATTTCCTGGTACGTTCGCTGGTCACGTAGAGTCGTGAAGTAGTTCCATCTGTGATAGTTTAATTTAAAGTGTGTAGTCAGCTTTGTTTAATCTCTGCATATTTGTTTCTGGCTGCAGCAGTCAGTCGTTCTTCGGCAAACGTTACGTGAAGTACAGTAGTTCCATGTGTGGTTACGAAAGTTTCCGCGATCATTATACAAGATCATATTTCCCGTATACAAGGCACCTAGGAAATTGTCCAGCATCCTGACCAGCGTTAAAGACAAGAGACAATATTTGCAAACACCACGGGTATATGAAATTCCTTGTAGTTGCGGCAAGGTGTACATTGGGGAAACAGGACGCACCGTTAAGGAGAGGCTCAATGAGCACATCAGGCATCTGAAAAATAACGACGCAAGTAAGTCCGCTGTAGTTCTACATTCAGCTGATAGTGGTTACTCAGTTTTATTTGATAAGACCAGCGTTATAGCCATTGAGAGCAGATGGTTGCCTAGGCGTGTAAGAGAAGCGTTAGAAATACAAAAACGGCCGAACAACATGAATGCCGACAATGGTTTGTAACTTGACCACATTTGGCCATACCTGCTCAGGAAAACCCAAGACGAACGACTTCATCCTACCACCTACACTGGGCACGGTGACGCCACTGCGGACGAATAGCGCCCGCGCGTGCTAGCCTCCTGCTACTATATAAGCCGTAGCAGCATCTGACACAAGCAGTCCTCTGAAGAAGGCCACAGGACAATGGCAGAAACGTTAGGTTTAAATATATCGACGCGGCTCCACCCTGAGAACCAAGATAATACTGTAGTTCCATCTGAGATAGTTTAATTTAAAATGTGTAGTTAGCTTTTGTTTAGTCTCTGCATATTTGATTAGCTGCACCAGTAGTCTGTCGTTCTTCTGCAACCATGACGTGAAGTACTGTCTTCTGTGTTAATTGAATTTAAAGTGGGTTGTGTAGTGTTATGGAGTATACACTACATGTGGCACACTTCCAAATATGTGCACCCGGGTTGTTGGACAGCAGAGGGCAATCACGGACGATTCAAAGTGTGACTGTGTGAGTGTGAATGAAACGGACAGTTTCTGCCATCTACTGGGCTCACACTAAATTTTGTTACATGTTTTCGCCACCAACAACGGCTGGAGGAATCGGATTGGCGGAGCGGGATTGCCGCGAAAAAGGGATCCTCGACACGTGGGTGCAAGTGAAGACGGGAGGGACGGTCTGCTGCTGGTGGAAAGGAAGGAAGCCATGTTGTGTCCTGGGTTAATCAGATTCGAAGTGGTGAATCAGTTGGGTTTTCTCTTTTTTTTTTCTTTCTTTTTGTGAGCAGTGAATATGAACACACCTGAGTGCAACGAAGCCATCATGTCAACTAGTGCCTTGAATACAACACCGACATGGTAATGTCAAAATAATTGCAACAGCATGTGTATCCACATGTGACCTCTGGAATACCCGAAGCGCCTTGAGAGAGTTTCAAGTGTCTCCGCATTATATATATTTTTAAACAAGTTTGGTTTCTGAACAATAAGGACAGCGCCCAATAATTTTGTCTATTCGGAGTTTAATTATTAGCCATGCCGGAAACAATGTTCTGTTATTGTAATAGATTTTTTTGTCTCACAATGTTCCTTTCTTTTTTAATAAATATAAATTGCTTGTCAAAGTATTACCAGGTAGTTTTATCCCATACTAAAGACAAAAAATCAATACTTAAGTAAATTTCGCAATTTTCAATTAACAGTAAATTTAATTAAATATCTAAGTAACAGAGATACCGTTACAGTTGTTGGATTTTGTTTCGGCTTTGCATATTTAATTACCAGCAGCAGCAGTCAGACGTTCGCCGGTAAACGTTACGCTAGGTATTACTATCTGTGTAAATTTAAAGTGTGTACGTAGCTTTGGCTTCAGGTTTGCATATTTATTTTACTACCAAAAAAGCGTGCTATTGAGAACATATAGTGAGACCGGTTTTTTTCCATATACTTCTTAGTTTTTCTTTGGGTGTCTAAAGGTAGCATGTGTAGGGACTGTGGTTGTTGAGTGCAAGCGCTGGCTGAGGTGACTGATCTGCGCACCCAGCTTGCAGCTTTGTCAACGCGAGTTACACAGCTGGAAGCTACCGCAAGTGAGTGCAGTAGATGTGGTACTGGTGACCCTGTAGAAGCTAAGCGGCTCGCAGGTTCTCCCCAACCAGACATCGTACCTACAGTCCAGGCAGAGACGTTTGAATTTGTGCGGCCGTCGCCTGGTGGAAGATACATGCACGATCAAGAAGGACGATGCAGATGACCGATTTAGATAAGTTAGATGAGATAAGGGTACCTCTTAAGAATGCGATGCGTGAGGCCTTTAATGACTTTCGTTGCAATCCCCTCTCTAAGAGTCTCACCGAAAACCTTAAGAAATTTTGGTCGCATGTAAAAAAAGTTAGTTGTAGTGACAACAATAAACCAGTTCTAATACTAGACGGTCGGGAAGTTAACGACAGCCGCGACAAGGCTACCGTATTAAAAACCGAATTTAAAAATTCATTCACGCACGAAAACATGGAAAACATTCCCACTTTACCACATCGTGTAGAATTAGAGATGGATGGTAGAAATTGATAGCGTATGTATTGTAAAGCAATTAAAGCTCTTGAAGTGGGGTAAAGCGTCAGGTCCCCGTGGTATACCGGTAAGAGTATTTTCAGAATACGCGGAGGAAATTGAACCATTTTTGTCAGATATATTCCGTAAATCCTTAGACGAGAAAAAAGTACCCTCCGACTGAAAAATAGCCAAGGTAATTCCTGTTTTCAAGAAAGGAGATCGGAGTGATCCTAGGAATTATCGACTTATATCTTTAACATCTGTATGTAGTAGAATTCTGGAGCATGCCATATGCTCGAATATTATGAAGCTTCTAGATGAGAACGAGTTACTAACACCGTGTCAACATGGAATTCGGAAGAAAAGATCGTGTGAAACACAATTGGCCCTATTTTCCCATGACGTAATTAAAGTTATCGATGCAGGTTCGCAAGTTGATGCAATATTCTTGGATTTTCAGAAAGCTTTTGATTCTGTACCACACAATCGACTTTTAGCGAAGATTCGAGTATACGGTATATCGGATCAGATTTGCGAATGGGTATGTGAATTTCTAACTGGTCGGTCACAGTATGTCGTTATTGACGGGGAAGCCTCTTCTAAGCTAGATGTTACTTCTAGCGTCCCTCAAGGAAGTGTAATAGAACCACTTCTCTTCTTAATTTTTATAAACGATCTAGGTGACACCGTTAAATGCTGGTTGCTGTTTGCATTTATCTATAGGAAAATAAGGTGCTCTGATGATTTCTTAGAAATTCAGCGCTATTTGGATGCTATTTCCGAATGGTGCCGTAAATGGCAGCTTACACTTAATTGCAAAAAGTGCAAGGCAATGCGAATAAGTTTGCTCACGAGTTCAAATTAAACAAATCTTTTGTTGACACGGTTGATTCCCTGAAGTATCTGGGGGTAATAGTACAAAGCAATATGAAACGGGACTTGCACATAACTTCCGTGGTAGGCAAAGCTAATTCTAAATTACGATTCATAGGTCGTATTCTGAGGAATTGTAATGCTCACACAAAGTAAATAGCGTATAAAACACTAGTGCGTCTGGATTACTGTTGTGGAGTTTGGGATTCGTATCTCAAGGGCCTGATTGACTCAGTGGAGAGGGTACAGGGGAGAGCCGCTCGATTCGTGACTGGTTGTTACAGCCCTTATGAAAGCGTCACAGAATTGATACATAGATTGGGCTGGGATAGTTTGGAAGACATACGACGTCATTTACGTTTAAATATATTGGAGAATATGCGAAATTCAATGACTTACGAGTACAGTGAGATACTTCTTCCACCAACTTATTTGGGTCGCAATGACCGGAGGGATAAGATTCGAGAAATAAGATGCTGTACTGATGCTTTTATGTATTCTTTCTTTCCTCGTGCTATTCGGGATTGGAATGCGCAGAATTAAGATTGGTGCTTAGCACCCGCTGCCACCCACAATGTTTGTGAATTGCAGAGTATGGATGTAGATGTAGATATACTTTCTCATTTTAAACATGGTCATAATGTTTCAAACTGTGAAAACCTCATCCAAATAAGTCCGATAGTTTCTTCGTGGTACGGAAGCAGCCTGTTTACTGATTAATAATAGTAACAGCGGAGTACCCGGTGTTGCCTGCTCAATTGGGACTAATTTACCCATACATTATTTTTATTTTTCCGATGTGTATCATGTGTACCAAGTTTCATTCAGTTGGTACCAACCATTTCCAGAAGTAAACTAAATGTTGATATACCCGAAAAATTTCCAGAACAGGGTGAATTGGATGATGTGATATGGAATGTCAGTTTACATTTTGGTCCAGCCTTTATTTCAACCTAATCACAACATCTGTTGAAGTTGCTGCTCGATAATCGAAACATGTACCGTCCATGCATTAAAACGTACCGCATACATAAATCTTTATCTGGAATATATATGTTCCGGCGTCACGCAAAAAATACTTATTTGTAATGGGTTTTCACAACTAGAAAAAATCTGTTGAGACGTTAGGACATTTACTTTATGAATATTCAGGCATAACTTAAAAAACAGCTGAATCGATGTTTATGAGATTTAAACCTGTGGATTTCTATAAAGAATATTGGAAATTAAAAGGGACGGTGGTAAAGGGTAAAGGTAGTTGGGCTTCTGTAAACCAAATGTAGACAGCATTTTTCTGTTTGATTTAAAGTATACGTGTGCAAAGTTCCATCGATATTGGATAAAAACTGTGGATATGTATAAAGAACACTGGCAAAAATTAAGGGTGTTTAGAGGGGGAGAGTAGTTTGTTTTATGTAAAACTAATGTCAACAGTATTTATATCTTTGTTTTAAAGTATAAGTGCGAAAAGTTTCATCAAAATAGGATAAAAACTATAACTTTGTATAAAGTGCATTCGCAAAAATTAAATAGGGTGCAGGGGGTAACAGTTTTGGTTTTGTTAACAGAATGCAGACAATAAGTTTTTCTTTGCCGGCCTCGGTAGCGTAGGGGCTGGAGTGCTAACTCCGCGTACCGCAGGTCGCCGGTTCGAGTCCGGCCGAGGGCATGGGTGTTTAGTGTTGTGTCGTGTCTTGTCCGTGTTGTAGTGTCCTTGTGTCAATACTTGATAGCAACAAATCACATTGAGCTGGCTGTATGGCCCAGTAGCCGAATGCCATTAAAAAAATAAATAAATGTTTTTTTTGTTTTAAAATACATGTGTGCAATGTTCCATCGAAATCTGATGAAAACTGTGGCTTTCCACTAAAAAATTAAGAGGGGTGGGGGTAAAGGGGGAATGGATTTGAGCTTTTGCAAGCCAAAGGTAAACAGTATTTTTCTGTTTACATTTAAGCATACATTTGCAAACATACTTCAAAACGCTTTGTGTAAAGAACACTGACAAAAATTATAGGGGGGGAGGTGGGGGGGAAAGGGTGAGAGAGGTTGGATTTTTACAAACCAAATGTTGACAGTATTTTACTTTTTGTTTTAAAGTATATTTGTGCAAAGTTCCATCAAAATCGAAAAATCGGATAAAAATTGTGGGTTTGTATAAAAATTAAGGGATATAAAGGGGTAAGTGAGAGGCTTTTGGATTTTTTTGCTCTGAAAAAATAGATGTGTGTACCAACTTGCATGCTTATAGGTCAAGCGGTGTCGACGTTTATTAATCTCGGATATATACACCAACATCCATTTTTATGGCCGGGACCATTCCGTCCAAATCCCTGGGTTTCCCGTACGTGTGTGGCGGCCTTAAAAGAAGCATGGTGCGCTGAGTGGACCCAACCCCGACAAACATGCACTAATCTAAGACCCTACACGACAGCCTCCTGAATTCAGCCTTCCTAGGAAAACCTGGACGGTACTGAACCGAGTGAGAACAGGCCGTGATAGATGCAACTATTGGATGTGTACAAGTGGGAAGTGCCAGTGTCTTCATCCACGTGGATCTGAGAAGTTCTCGACCGTTTTTCTTTTGACTCATAAATTATAACCATTACTGTATTAAAATTTAACACGAATTTTGAAATGAATCAACACAAGGAATAATTAAGTATCAATAAAATGTAATAGGAGAAAAGAAAAATCCTGATATTGATAATTACGTACGCAATTTATTAAAAGTATACAAGAATGACGTAGTAATTCAGTACCAAGTGTAAAAATTTGAAAGTGTAGTAAAAATAATTTACAAGGATTCGTATACTGTACATTATAGTGAATAGTAGTGTCCACGTCTATGTTAACAACCGTGGGAAGTATTTCGACTATGAGGAGGCATGCGCCAATCAGTATTAAATTGATAGATTCTGTTATGACACAAATAAATTAGGCGACTGTTTTTTTTACTTTTCAGCATCTAGATTTGACATAGAAAAATAACCTAAGCTATTACTAACAATTTACGCAGCACAACTATGTATAGTTTGCTTGAAAAGGAATTCCAAAATCGAAATTAAAAGTATTGTAATTGTTTGATGTATATTAGTTTTTGGGTGAGGCGTGCCCACACAGGCAATGACAACAAAACTTAGTGTTTTTGGCCAGAGTAGTGTCAAGAACAATTTCAGTGGTCTAGATGAAAGTATCCTACATGTTAATTGATGAAATAAGATATCACTATCTAAAGTTTCGCTGAAATTAGTTAATTAGTTTCGGCGCGATGTGCGGACAGACCGACAAAAGTTGAAGAGATACTGTTTTTAATCGTGTATCATCAAAAAATTTGAAAATTCTCAACAAAAAGTTTTCCTTATGTTAAGTAACGACATAAGTTACCACTATATGCAGTTTTTTTTTTTAAATCTGTCCATTAGTTTATGTGCTATGCTAAAGTAAACATTTAAATATTAAAAAATTAACGGTTTAGGCGTCTGTACCATTAAGGATATGTTACTAATCTTGATAAAAAGTATCCTATGTTCCACGCATGAGATCAAATATAACTACTTTTTTGTTAAAATCCCTCCTTTAGTTTTTGTGTGATGTGCAGACAGGCAGACAGACACAAATATTCTTGATTTAATAGTTTTGTCATCTCTATCACTAGTAATGTACAATTACTCCATGGAAATAAATTTCATGAACGAACATACTTTTTCACAATTTCATTATGCATTATTGTATGGAATAGATTTGATACATTGCAGTAGGTCCGAAGAAAAAAGTTACTCCCCCGTTAACGATATTACAATCAGTGGGCGACTCCTTATACCGGCAATCATTCAGTCGCTAGAGCCTCGTCCGTGCACAACGTTGAGGAGAGGTTGACAATTAATTGGAAAAGGATAATATGCCCTTACGCCCCACTTAAAACTTATAAAACTTTATAAACCTTTCTATAACTGAGCTTCTAATAACAAAGCACTAAGAATTTCTGTGCTTACTCCAGTCAATGACCCGTGAGTCAACTCCGTAATGCTGAGTCTTATTGATTCGTTTGCAACTCCTCCTGCTGAAAATCCTATCAGAGCAGAACTAATTAAACAGGAGATCTCTAAAAAGTAGACTACTTTGTGATGGCAGCTTAAATCTGGAAAGGAGGGAGGCAACGAACAACTGAATCACAAGTGGCAATTCATCAAACCTCAAACTAACAGTTAAATTATTCTAAATTATCCTGCTGAGTGGCTGAAAAATTCCTAGGAACAGGATTTTCTGCAGTAGTCATTAGAGGCAGGGAATGACTGGGACAAGAAACGGGAATGAATTCGGCCTTGATGTTTTGAAGAAACCATCCTCGCATTCGTGTTGAGTGGTCTGGGAAACCATGGAAAACCGAAATCTGAATGGCTGGACGGGGATTCGAACCGGCGTCCTCCCGGAAGTTGTTCGAGGCTATTGCTCTGTTACCATAGCCGAAGTGATATACAATCGTTTAATGAAAAGATCATTCTCTCGAATAATTATGTATGAAAGATCGATGTTTTTCGCGACGTTGTATATAAATAAACACTTCTCGGTTTTCCAGTCGCGTAAAGATGTCACACTTGTGGGACGTTTCGAAGGCTTCTATCTCAGCCCTCATTTTCATATTTTACGCGGACGGAATCCCGAAAAGAATTTATTTAATTTTGTCTCCATTCCAGAATCTCAGGCGAACATTTATGTGAGTTCTGTAGTATTGATAAATTTAATCCCGAATAAAGGAACAGAAACGGCAGGACGGTACGTAGCCGACATAATAGATGCTACCAAGAAAACATTACCGAAGTATTATCAAGTAAATGGTTGCCTCATTTTCTACAGGTTAAAGACATAAGATTGGTGGTAGTATTCTCGCTATATCCTCTATGAATTTATTGTTCTCGATTGAGTATTTCAGGGAATTTCCGTCACGTTTCTGCTTGATCGCAATGAAAATAAATCAAAATATTCAATATTGTTCGTTGCAGTTTGGTGTGAAAACATAAAAGAAACTGGTATCGAACATACTTTTTTAAAATGTTTGCTTTACTCGTTGCATATTGAAGCTTACAGATGCACATTAAAACCTACAGAAATCACAATTACGGGCATACTGTTAATTGTTTCTTGATTCCACTGTAGATAGTCATTAGCAAATCAATATTCTAGAATCCGAACTTTGGATCAATAGAATTCCATGATAGTCTAAAGCGTTAAACTGGAAGCACCAGCGCAAGACACTGTGTAACTTTTATTGTCAATCACTGCGAAAAGTGTATTATCAAAATTAATAAAACATATTAAAAATCGGTTTTCATTAGTATAATTACTAAACATTTTATTTTTATAAGAATAAATAAACACCGCGAAAGAGATATTTAAAAAGCAATGTTTAGTTTAAATAGAATGGGTAACAAGCACAGAAGCGTACTAACTTGAAATTCTTATAAAAGCAGCTTTTGGATGTTAACCAATAATGTAACAATGTCGGAAGAATCTCTCGTTCATTGCTAATTTTATAACAAAAATAAATACTAATTTTACTAAAAGGAAAAGACTATGTTTATAGCCCACTGAGGCATTCAGAATATGACTGGCGGATTTAGCACCTGAAATGATCAAAACTGAATCATCTCATAAACGTAATACTTAAAAAGAAGAATAGAACTATTTTTGTACCTGCAAAACAGTGGTAGAAATATTCAGTTGGACAGCAAGTACGCACACGGAACAGGAGGCTGCGATCGGGTCAATGTTCCGTAGCGAGCTAAGTGTTTGACACAGCAGGAAATTTTTCCTGGCAAGGGGCATATTCCGCGTATCGCTAGGACGCCACTATTGAGACGGACGTGGGTCACCATATTTTTAGCCAAGTTAAACTTTTGTGAGGTGAATTGAGCGACAGAGTTTTGTTAGGATACCCCATGCATTTGAAACAGCTCTTGGTGTTGTTGTTGTTGTTGTTGTTGTTGTTTTCGTCATTGTCGTCGTTGTCGTCGTCGTCATCGTCGTTGTTTTCCTTTTCCTGCCAACGGACTGCGAGCTGCGACAGCATCTGTATGGCAGAAGGACATTGTAGTCGCGGCTGCGACTAAGGCCAGATGCGGTGTGAGCGCCCGTGGCGTACAATGTGGGTAAGAGTGGAATCCTGCGTACAAGTACTGAGGTCATGCGCGGCGCTCAGTGGAGATCTGAGTTTGCATGTCGATGGCTCACCAATCGCGAAATCCAATGTGGTTATTGTGAAACTGTTTCTTAGGAAAGTGTTTCGTGGTAAAGTTATCATTTTGCATAGGCCGAATGGTGAACGGGGGAACCTGTGGAGCTGAGTGACCACAAAAATCAGGGTAAATATCCTAAGAAAACATTTAATACTGCATTGCGCTTCGATTCTGACCAAACCTGAGACGCCTTGGCAGTGAGACGTGCATGCTCATAGAATTTCTCAGTACTCTAATGAACTTTTTTTGTTCTAGCTGGCAAATAGTACCGCGCCCTCGTCGAGGAAAATCATTTATGATAAAAGTAAATGCCAATCATGATTGTAGTGATTTTTTTAAAATTATTTCTTAAAACTGTCGTTTTGTTTAATAAATAACAAATTATGAAATTTCAAATTTGCTTTTTGTAAAGTGCATGAAAAAATCCCATCACATATTCAATTTTAAAATCATAAGGAATTTAAAATTCAACATTCGCTTAAACGTAAATTATTATTATTTTCTTTTTAGTTGGTTATTTCACGCCCGAACACTCTCTGCAGGCTACTATTTATCTCCCTAGATACCTACCTGTAAAGAGCAGAGCGGGTCTGACTTGAAGCAGTGGACATTCAGCTCCGAACGGCGATATATCTGCCACTTCGACATCATTTGAACCAGAGTCTTTCAATTTGAAATGGAATAATTTAAAGAACGAGCAACATGGGCGCCATATCTGATGATGTCGAATGAGATTTCGTATTTCTCAAATGGAACACTTTCATTTTGATCTTGTGTTTCTGACAGAATTTCCTTCAGTGACATTTATTTAGCAAATAAATTTTACAACGAATCATCGTATGAATGATAAGTTCAATTGCTAAACGAAATCAAACACTTTTACTATTCCTTGTACCGACATAATTTCATATTTAGCGCAAATGATGTAATTAGAAATTCTAATCTGCATAAAGATGCGTAACAATATGTTTACATTCCCAATGGAAAGGATGATAAGTAGAAAGAGAAGTTCCTCTTGTATCATTAATTGTTACTGAACGGGTGGTGGACAGATGGAAAAATTGTCATCAAGTGTCAGACAATTTCTGCAATCATACCGTATAGCCAAGTATATTAATTTAGATTATTCTGTATATAGGAGAGATGACTGCCGTGGATTCCAATTTAAACGTGGGCGTTTGGGCTATCTCAGTTACGGTTTCGTGTTAACATCTGGAGTTACCATCTCCGAATCATCACTTGATCAGTTTATCCTTGATGAGCAATGAGATATCGATACGGCGTAAGGCACGTACTGTCATGTGAGGTATTCTGAATGCCCATTCTTTAATGGAAGTGCTGGAAGGGCCATCAAAGTAAGGTTGAGAAAACAAAGACAAGTAGGCATCGAATTGCAAATACCATCAACATACGTCATTAGATGCGTGCACTGCATGTTTGTGCAGGTAATGCATTGAGGCTGGGGAGAGGGTGACGGTATGGTGACAGGACAGCTGAGCCGTAAGCCCAGCTATCCCGGTCGGCAGGGCCGCCAATTGTCCGGCTAAGTCTGGGATCAGCAGACACGTTCACGGGGGAGGAGAGGAACAGCCTAGAGGGCGCCCGCACTGTGGACGCAGGCAGGGTGTCAAGCATTTAGCAGTACTCACGGGAATACAAACAAATACTAAAAATCAGTTTCTACAACGTAACTATGAAGGCGCGGAAAAAAGTTACAGGCAGACCATTGTAGCAAGATGACTACATGGGTCATATCGTACAATTTAAATTAATTATTGTTTTGTTTAATAAACATAAGAAATAAATGGATATTCTTTTTGAGCTGGAGACAAAAATCTGCGCCTATCTAAGAGTTGTGTTAACGTGAGCGACAATCTGACTTAAGCTGGAAGTGTCCGGTAGGTCGAGACAATGGGGGAATTATCTCTGGTAAGTCGACGCTGATACCGGTGAGAAAGGCTGGACACTGGGAATTTTGCGGAAGGGATCCGTAAATGCACCGTCCACCCGGTGTATCGTGGGGAAAGGTTATTCCTACGAATCCTCCCAAGAACTACCGATAGAACGCGAAAACACTTAGCAAATGAGAGGCAATGTATTAGCCAGCAAAGAGGGGATACTTTTGAGAAGCCAATCCAATGTGTTTATTTCCTCACGTGATTGGAAATATTACAAATTTTGTGTTTCCATGATACACGCCGAGGAGGAGGAGAGGGACGAGCTCTGAGAGGCGAGAAGACTTCACTTCGTCCAGAACGATCGCCCTGGCCACTGCTAGCCAGAGCAGTATTGATGGTTCCATTCTGGAGGCTTGGATGACTGAGTGCCAAGTCCGGTCGATGTTGTCACATGTGCTGGCTGACGTGACAAGTGCCTTGTAGTACCGAGATAGGTGCGCTATTTGAGTGACGACAGCACCCTTACTGCGGCGCTTCGTACAGCCAGACAGACACGGTAATTATTTCTCCAGAAACAGTGTGCACTCCGACAAACCATTGAGACAGCCCTTTAACGGTCTGATGAGTGAGAGTTCTTATGCCGCCGGACACAAATTTCTGAGCTAGCTGTGTCTAAAAGCCGAGTGCTTTTTTTTTTTTTCTTTTTCCAGTTTGTATTGAAAGACTGACTTCCATGTTTGGAAACTTTCAATGATTATTATTTGTGAGAAGAAATTAATTTCCTGGCGCCCCATGAAATTCAGTTAAATCTGATGTTTGCTTGTTATCATTGTGATACAAAAATCGCTCTCATTATGCATAAGAGAGTTTTTGCTTCAGTTGCATATAAAATTTGTAAATCTTTGTAATGTACTAATGTAAACTAATATATATAAAGACATTAGGTACAAAAACAAAAACAAAAACTAAAAAAAAATCAATGAGTACCATGAAAAACATGTTGGGAGTGGACTTGGAGCAAATTTACAAAAAACCAAAAGTCAAGTCCTAAAAGACAACAGAATTTAATGTCCTCACTATAATAGAAGCAGTAAAAGATGCAGGAGAACTTCGGCTAACAGAGCTTTTTTTTTCATTTTTTCTAAAAAAAAAAAATGTAGCAGACTTCAACATACGAATTGCGATATATTTCTAAATGAATATGTACGATATACTTTATGATCGTTGAAATATTCATGAATTGAACGTATTTTGGAAGTTAATTGACGGAGAAAAGTATTAATTTAAGATTCTTTAAAAAGGTTATATCATTTTTCGAAATTTAGCCGATAGTTAATTTATAATAGGAAAAAGTGTAGTTATTGGGAAAATAGAGAATACAGGAGGCACTGATGACGCAGTTATATAAAAACAGTTTTAGTTTCCTATGCAGAAATCATTACTGTTTATCACTTTACTATTTTTATGCTCCTATTACAACACTTTTAGTTTAGTTCTGGAATCAGGTGGTAATTATTTGACTTTCGGTAATTGATAATGAGCCTGTTGTAAGGATTCTAGGGGTAGAGATGAATATCAGATGCCGGCTCCGTACTTACGTAAATTTGAAATATTCTGATTGACTGTCGGTCACACCGACACAACATTAGCATCTCTATTTCAGATATATCGGTAAAATGATTATTCGTTTTGATCAATTAAGAACAATCAGGCTTATTTCCAAATGTAATTGGTTTACTTACTGTAATGCTAGCTTGCCAGCCACTCCGTCTGCCCATTCATCGAAAGCATGTTGATCTTTTGTGTTGAGAACAGGAATTTGTAAAAATAACATAATGTAACAGCCAAGAATAGTTCCAACAACAAGACTTTCGGGCGGTCTTCTTATTATCTTAAGCATAGTTCAGCCTATATTTGCTGCTGCTTCGTTTATTTTTAATCGTTCTTAAGAGACCTAAGGGATAGTACACATTAAGGCAGAAAGGCTAAAATAACACAAAAATATGAACACATTTTACAGCATTTCTATAGATAACCTTAATCACGCTAGAGGTAAGACAGGGGAAAAATGTGTACACATCCAAACCTACCACACGAATAAGCCAAAGATGATCCTAGAGGAAGCAGTGAGATTGCGACGATGGTGGAGGGAAGAAGAAAGTTAACCAACGATAATTGTGGGAAAGTGTAACCTTTTGACGACCAGTTGAAGTAAAATAAATAAATTTTCTTAAAATACATATCTAAAACGGGCCACTTCGCCCATAGATAACCGAAATCTATAAATGAAGTATCATCTTAAATATTAAGGTCTTCACTTTGATAACATAATAAATTAAAGAAAGGAATTTTTCGAAATTCGGCCCTTCAAGGGAAAAAGTATCAGCGTTTAGTAAAAATATTTTTTTCGACGCGACATTTATCTCCCTTAATACCTAATCAAAATCAATAAATGAGGTATCATTTTAAAAGTTAAGGTCTCCGCTTTGAAAACATTATAAATTAAGAAATAAATGTTTGTGAATTCTGCCCATAACAGGCAAAAATGTTGTGAAGCGAAGTCACGCTTATGAAACAGTTCAGAGTGAAGTCGCTATCATTCACTGGCGTCTATAAGGATGAATCGCGAACCGCTACGTAACAGCGTCATATGTCACAGAGAAATCTATAAACTGTGTGTTTTCTTCAGCTTATAATTAGTTGTATTCTGGTGAAGTCTGCGACATTTCAACTTTCGGGAAAGAATAGCTTCAGGTGTTAACGTCAAAATAGAGGGTGGCAGGATAGCAGAATCAGTTGAAATCAGAAGGTTATTGCTACAATTGAGCCAATTCTTCCTTCAATCTACTACAAACCTTCAACGTTGCTACACATCGTATTTTATTCTTGAAATTTTCTCACGGGTCGTATAGTGTATATATAAATTAGATGTTTATAAAAATGTAAGTGATACGTTTACTAATGGGGTCTTTACGTTGTTTGAGGCGAGAGGTATGCCTGGTGCCTAGAATGTGTTAGTAGCTCAGTTTTTATCTACGGAGTTCCAGGAAGGTAGTGATGTCTGAAAAAATTCTGACAGTTCTAACAGGTGTTGAGGTTGTTGGAGTTCTTCCACTGGATGGTAAGGGTTGGCAGTATAAACTTTCTGCCCGTGGCCGTTCATCCAGAAGGACTTGTTGAGTGGTGAGAGCGACGTAAGCAGCAGTGCAGTGAAGGAAGGTAAGTTGGTGAATGAGGTGTGCAGGTGAGGTGTCAAGTAACAGGAAAAGATTCCCTGTGTTAGGATTAGAATAGGTAGTTGTTGCTGCATGCATGCTTCATATGTTTTGCTGTGAGGTGTATTGCAAGGGAAAGATCCATGCGGAAGTCTAATACTTGTGGACCAACAAGTTTCATTGTCACTATTATCCTATCGTACAGTGCCACCGACATTGTTATTTGGATGGGATCGATACTCAGTCCGATACGATCTGATCTCACACAGGTGTATGAAAGTTGCTGTCTGTTTATCAACATAATGCCCTCTGAGCTCTATACGATTCCTCCAACGATGTTCCAATCCCTTTATCACATTCTCATATAAGGAGATCTAAGAACAATCATCAATTGACTTGATGTGAACGCAACATAGAAACTTTTCAAGGTGCGGAATTAGGCAGCACTCTAAAAGAGTCTGATCGAGTGAGTTGTGAGGTTGTGGAAGCAACAGAAAATCTAGAAGCATTACACTTCCACAATCCCAAACAACCAGATAGCATCACTTTATTTGCAGAAGAGCAGTAACGTCTGGGGCGGGCATTCTGGAAGACGTGGATTCAAATTCCAGTCCGTTCATGCAGATTTCGGTTTTCCATGGTTTCCCAAAATCAATCAAGGTGGATGCCGGGATTGTTTTTTCAAAGGCTATTGCCGAATCCCTTCCCGTTCCTTTCCCCCGATCCTCTCCTGCCTCTGATGAACTCTTTCCATACCCTTGTGCCTGAAATCCAGGGTGTGGGAAGATTCTCTTTTTTAGGTAAGGGTGTCAGGGATTGGAATAAGTTGCCAAGGGAACTGATGAATAATTTACCAAAAACGTTGAAAGAATTTAAAGTTAAAATTTGTAGAGGGCAAATGTAGGTGGGTGCAGGAAAGGGGAAAGATGGGTGTTTAGGGAATTTACCACCGGAACGTGAGCTCCATTGCAATTTGGTTAATTAAAAAAAATTATAACATTGCGAAAACATCGTGAAATTATTTAATTCGTTTTGGAATGTTATCTATTATTGCATCATTTGGGATAGTGGAATAATTGTTGTTATTGGTTTTTTTTTTTTTTTTTTTTTTTTTTTTGCAGGTGCTGGTACGTACGTGCGTACGTTTGCTCTGAAATGAAAAAAAAGAAATATTTTTCTTATTATGAAGTGTCACCCAACGGACATCCATGAGGATATTATTAATTTTATTTATCCATGAGGATGTTGTGGCACCATTAGAAGAGGGTGAACTTCCTTACACCCTCTACTAAAAAAAAAGGGAATCTTAATTAGGGCGAGCGAAGACGATTTGTACGCTTTTTGTGGTACATGTTTTGAAAAAAAAGTTTTATTTGTCTTGTCGGTCCAGAACTTGTTTGGTGACTCTGGTGGACTGGAATTTATTTATTTTTTTTATATGTTTTGTCGTCGAAAATGTTCTAATTTGTTTACTTTTGCCAATATTTTAGACCTTGGCCATCCTCTTCTACAGGTTTGTAAGGCCTCTTGTACTAGATGTTGACCATATTTTGTAGTTTGAAGTATTAATCTAATCTTTTTTTACTTTAATTCAACTTACTTGCGATGGAACGCAGGACCTGGTGGCAATTTCCCTACACATCCATATTTTCCCAGTCTTGTACCAGTCCACGAATATTAATTTTAAACTCTTTCAGCGTTTTTGGTAAATCGTTCATTACTTCACTTGGTAATTTATTCTAATTCTCGACCGCCTTAACTACGAAAGAAAAATTGTACACACTCTTATGCCTAAAATAGTGTGTCAGCTTTGAACTTCGTCATCGTTTGCCTTTAATGTATCACTCCAAATGCTTCCACCAAAATCAATCTTCTACACTCCCTCCACTCTCTTCACCCTCCTCCTGTCTTCTAAAGAAACCCATTACAGTTATTTTAACATATTAGTTACAGAATAAGTTCTGCAGTAATTTGCAGATATGAATCTAGTAGCCCTTCTTTACATCCCTTCCTACTACTGTATTTGATTAAAAAAATATGGATCCCATAGTACACTATCATATTTAAGCAATGATCTTCTTAAGGTTTTTTTTAAGCCAATTCACTCACTTCTATGATACATCCCCCCCCCCCAAATCGCTTTCTCTAATAAATGAAGGATTTTGTAACCTGCCCAATATTGTGGTGTGACAGCGTCACCCACAACGAATATAATTAAATTATTATTAATTATATTCATAATTCTCTTTTTCCTTTTTTTTTATATTCAAGTTTATTAATTATTTAATCTTGCAACGTGTAAATAAATTGTAGATAATGAGGGTTGTCTGAATAGGTTAAATGTATGTTTAAACCAGGGCGGCCAAAGGTATAGTTTATTATAAATTAATTTTTCTGTAAACGCATGGCTCAGCACGGTTGAATATCGAAGGCTAGGAACTGCCATTTCGGCCGTTGAGAAAGGAACAATGGAGCAGGCGAGGCGACAAGGTGACGCCGGGCCAGCCCGGCTTGAGTCCCGTTGGAATTCGGTCAACGAACTACCCCACCCTGCTACTACCCCCGAGGCCAAGTAGGAAACGCGCGAAGGAGTCAGCGAATGTGACGCGTGATATTAAACACGTGACGACGGAAATGTGTAGCTAGCCAATCCTGAACATTTATTGGGGGCTACAATACTAATTCCATGGAGTTCTTTTACATGTGGAGTGCAACTAGCCGAGGAAGAAGAGGGAGCCATTTTTAGACATCACTTCTGTCCAAGACGAGCTGATGAACGGACATCACTTGGGTCCAAGACGAGCTGGTGAGCAGACGTGTCAGCCGATACGCTCTCTGATGATCATTGTGGTTGATCATTCCTTGCTTTGGGAAAGCGAGATGTTGAGTGGCGTGCTTGCCATTATTTGGAAGTTATGCTAATAACGCGGTCGTAGCCGCTTATTTAGCTTCCATTGATGCAGTGGCATTGTGTTTGTCGCTCACCATCACGGCGATGATACTATGGTAATGTACCAGAAACGACGGTCACTATCCAGTGGATTTTAACAGACTTATGAACCCTTAAGCGACGCCTGGGTTAAGACTCTGCTCCCGTCACTTAAATTCTGAGCTAGCTGAATTTATATTTCGATTCAATTTTTCTTAAGCATCTTGCTGTTTGTTAATTCAATTTTGATGCTTTTTCATTCACTTCATACGGCGCCCCCTGGGATTTTCCTTTGCACAGTCAAATGTTAGCTTCAATTTGATGGCCTGTGTTGCCACGTTATTTCGATGTTAACTTTGCTGTTTCTTTGTTTTTTTTTATTACTTGTTTGAGATATTTCATTCAGTTTTTGTTTGCTTACTCCGGCGAATTGTAAACGTCGGGTATTGCTTGTTTTTGCTGATCTAATTGTGTTTAACGTAACGTTAATTACTACCCGACCTTGTAAGGCCATAAGACTAAATAAATGAGGTTTTATTTTGTGTCTGAAATTCATGGTTCTAGTTAGTAACCTATTAGATCCCCTTATAGCATCATTATTATATGTATTTTTCAATTTTCAGGAATTATATTATATATTACATTTTAATAATTCCCCCCTCCCTTTTTTTTTGGCAACTCACGTTTTTCTTAACGGTAGCCAACAAATGGTCTCTTTACAATATGTTCTGCCAGTTGAGTTTATTTTCAAATGTTATGCCAATATATTTACACTTCAAGTCTTCAACAATTTTTTCCTTCCCCACCCTATAATTATAATCAACCTTTAGTTTTTTTATCTGTGTACTTAAAGCTGACTCTTTTTTATATTTATCTTCGACCCGTGTTGACTTAATCAGCTACATAATCTGTCCAGATCACCATTTGGCTATCTACATTTTTCTCCCGTTTGATCCGATTATATAACATCACGTCATCTGTTAACAACTTAACTTCATTAATTAAAATAATGAGCAGCAATGATCCTAATTCACTGCTCTGTGAATCTCCCACTTTCATTTCTTTCTCTCTACCTTTTAAGATCACTTTTTCATCTACTGCAATCGTTATCACCTTCTGCATTTGAACAATACCATAAGCTTTTTTTCGAAATCGTACTACATATAACGTTGTACTACCTTCCGTAGCATCTTATTCTTCGGGATCGGGAAGATTGTAATGCTTTTCTATTTGAACGAAGTATCTCCACGTAAAATAATTTACAATATTTTTCGTATCGCTTGTAGATGATTTAATAGACAACAAATGTGTAATTTAAAAAACGAAGCAAGTTTTGAGAGCTTATCAACTACCTCAAACGTGATTGCATTTACTTTACCGGACAGGTTTAAATAATATTGTTATTGCAAGATATGCTGATGGAGAACAAGATTCTGGAACGAAAGCTTTAGTCACGTATCCTGCCAAGCTGCAGATGGGTTGAGTGAAGAGAGGGCACGCGCCGACCTGAAGTATCACAAGTGGAGAACAGCGTCGATATGATCGCAGGAACCGGTTCTGTTCGCTCCCGACCACCAGCGACGGAAGGCAGCACGGTAAGATACCTGCTGCGACGTGTCTCGGTGGTCGTGCAGTCACCACCACAGTGTCGCTTTTATTAAATCAAACTGCACTAGGATACGCAATAGAGACAAAATTTCAATTTTCAGTTTCTGCGTTTTAGGAATAGTAAATGAATGAATTAAATTTAAATAAATGAAAGATATACGAAAGCTACTATACTGCATCGCTTGCACTGATACATTTACATACAGTAATCTGAATTTCGGGATGTGTGGGAAGGCAGGTAACGACGGGCTCTGCCAGTATTTGCAGGTGACCACCGTTCTGAGGAAGACATAAAATAATCTATAACGCTCTCTCAATCCTGCAGGGGGCAGAGGAGACTCTTAGCGAAACACATTGTGTTCACAGTGTGGACAGAACGACCGAAAAAATGATATGAAGAAAGCCAGTGCGGGACCCTCGCATGCCGCCCAATAAACGATCGCCTTTATGGCTGTTCAGTGTTAACGTTTATGTTTCTACTGCAGGGCCAACGCGAGATGTAGTCAGCAATTCGCCGAGTGAAAGAAGTATGGTAGCAAACGATGGAATAGACTAGCTGTGGACTGGGACGGGTCCGGATAAATCGATGGTGGTATATGATCGATTGTGTAAGCTCGTATGGATCGCTTAGCTGCTGAGTCCATGCAATGCTTGCGCTAATGTGTTTGAGTAAAGACGTCACGACTCCGGCTTTGTCAGCCGCCAGCATCCAACCGAGTCCTAGCTGCGCTCATCAAAGTAATGGCGACGACACATCTATAAACTGCTCAGCGCAAAGTGTATATGTGTTACAATCCAGTGCTATCCTGAAACGGCTAATGCTTATGCTATTCCATCGAGCTCTCGTCAATTAAAGTTAAGTGATACATAAAATGTCATGAAAACATTATATATATTTAAGATATCCTGAGAACTCTTAATAACCCATGCTACAATCTGTTGAGAGCTTGTTTTATACCTACATTACTAGTCATTGTTAAAAGAAGAGACTAAGAATGTTTTTTAAATAAATGATATGCTAATTTTAATTGTCATTTATGCAATGTAACATCACGCTCTCTCCCTTCATTAGTTTACTGATATTATTGTTTATTGCTTTCATAGCTTATGTACATTTGCGTATTAACAAAGATAAAGAACCCCAGGAAGAGAGCGACAGCACCAAATACTTCGGTGCGTTATATTAAAGGAGACTTCCATGTATCCAAAGACAAATTCGAGGCAAAGTAGCTATAAAGAAAATAGGATTATAGTCCTCCAACATGCATCTGAAATCAAGCCGTGGTGTTAGTGGTAGCGTTCGGACCTAGCAGTCGGGAGGGCGCAGATCAAATCCTCGTCCAGCCATCCATATTTCGGTTTCTATGGTTTCCCGAAAGCATTGCAGGTTAATGACTGGATTATCCTTCTAAAGACTATAGCCGAATTCCAACCCTCTCTGTCCCAAATTCTCACCAGTCTATGATTAGACGAAACGTAGAGTCATCGATAGAAAAAGAAATACGAGTAAACAAGCTAGTTGTTAGAACAAAAGACGAAAATTTGTATTTTTTGCTCGTGTAGCAGGAAAAAAAAATCTTATAAGCCAATCGAAACCATCACCACGTCTATTGGATTAAATAGCTTGTCTGTAGTGGCAGGTAGATTGTTATGCACTATGCTGAAATACAATAAGTTGAGAACAGTAGAAAATGTGCAAAACTGGCCTCATAAGAACTACAAGTGGTCGAAGGACTTGTAGCCAAGAAAGAGCTGATGCGATCAGCACAGTATCAAGTAGACCCTATGTGCAAATACACAACAACGCGGCATTGCTGCATTAAGTAGATTATTATGCGTAGTGGATAGTAATGATATAGCTTAGCTGGTAGTAATTTTGGTACACTGGGTTAATAGCGGGCGAGATCATGTAACTCTACCAAAACAATCCACACCTGAACTTAATTGCTTCGATGATGTACTACTTTCTTGATACTGATGAACCAGTTGAATCTACACTTTTTTATGCTTCTATCTGTCTAAACTGATATGAGATGTGCGATATTTTAAGTCATATTTTCTATGTTCTTTTTTGCGAAGTAGGGGTGCCTGTCACGCACTTGACAGGAACGTGGCGTACAAAGTATGAGAGCTTCATCCAAAAAGCCTGACGTTATTTCTCCGGGACTGTCTTCCTCTTTTAGTTATCAATTCCAAGATTGGTTTGTAGCAATTCTCCATGTATGCCGCTTCTCTGCCTTTCTTTTTAATTCTACATAGCTGCTACATTTCAAGACATTCGTAATTTGATTCATATAGCTTAATCTTCCTCTTCCTTTGTGGTTTTTTCCTTCTACCTTTCCTTCAATAATCACCTAAAGCAAACCATTTTGACACTAAACATGGCCTTTCATTTGGTCTCTTCTTTTCTGTAAGTGCTTCCAGAATTTTTGTTCCTCAGAAACTCTCCTGAATACTTCGTCATTAGTGACTTAATCCATCCATCTTATCTTCAGCATTCTTCTCTATCACCTCAAAATCTATGGTCCATGATTCACTTCCATATAGATCTATGCTCCAGACATATGTTTTTAGGAGATTCTTACGCGTCGTCTGGCTGATGTTGTTCGAAGTATGTCTTAGATAGTAAAATATGATGAAATTAATGATGCGCTTCTACCGCTGTTTCTGGTGGTAGTAGTGATCAGTGACGTGAAGCTATTCGACCTGCGTGCTTCAGTAATGTCCTCGGAGGAAGTCATAACCGAGAAGGGGAGAGCGCAGTATCCTCCCCTCCCTGCATTACGCCGAGGCGTCCCTTAATCTCTGCTCACTCCCCTCTCAAGTGCCACGCGCACCCTGTCTTCCCATTTCATCTTATCCCTCTCGATTTCACACACCCTGGCTTTCACATAAATATTATCCCACATCTTTATTTCTGTCTTTGAGTCTTCCTCTCCAAGATACGATGTTGTCCCTCCACTTCCCACAGAGGGGACGGCCTGAGAAGGGGAACTTACCCACACTGAAATTGACGTCATAACATTCAGTGTGGTGAACAAGTGTACAGTCTAACATACTTTATTCTCTGTCAGTGGCTTAGCGTCAGAGAGACAAAAACTGGATCACTGTAGTCAGGGGGGAACGTAATTAAGAACACGGTCAATTCAATCACCCGGCATATTAATTACATTCTGAACAGTTTCTTACATCACCAGGTTTTTCTCAACCAGAACTATTATTTTTGCTATCGAAATTTCCACAATTCTTGCATTGTGTTTATGTCTTCATTCTGTAAGTATATATCCAGCGTTCTAATACTCTGTGAATATGCGTCTTCATTCTCTCCCACCTCCTTCTCCGAATTTAAAAACAAGCACTCCAATACCAGAAACAATATTTCATGCGGTACACATAATTTTTTTTTTTTTTTTCAATTCCAAGAGGAAAATATCTACAGTTCTTCATTTAATTTCGTTTTTACTATTTTCACTTTTCTTGGCATTCTTTGATTATTGTGAAGTAATAATTCTATAACTGTAAGCATATTTTAAGCAATATCATTTAATACATGATGTGTTTCACCTTAGTTTTTCTTCTATCGCGTCGATTTGTTAAAACCTAACGTTTATGCTGATGAAAGCCACAGCACGATGGCTGAAACGTTAGGTTTTATTAACTCGACGCAGCTCCACCAGGACAACCAGGATAATATGTATGGGGTTGATCGTATACTTTAGAATGAATTAACTCTGAAAATACTTCTAGGGTATGCGGCTAAATTTTTCCCACCAAAATTTTTTTGTCAGACCAACATGGCCTCACTTGTTTCTTTCGAATCTTCCAATTAGAACTCTTTTCGTTTGATTTATAAATAGTAGCCGTTTTTAAAGACCTGGTATTCTTTGACAATGTTCTGTCATGATATATTTGTAGTGGTAAATAATTTCTTTTCTTGGCAATACATTTCAATCTTCTTTTGAAGAAACCATCCCGGCCATGGCATGGAATAATTTGGGGAAACCATGGAATACCCAAATCTGGATGGACAGACGGGGTTCGAACCCGCGTCCTGCTTAATGCGACGGCAGAGCATTAGCGCTCATCCACCAATAATACGTAACATTTTCAGACGGGGTTATTTGTAAACATTTCTCAAATGTGGGAATGTATATTATGCGTAGAGTTAATAAATTTTTGACCGAAGTACAGTATCTATACATCCTCATTTTCATAATTAATGTCGAAATGAAAACTAATGACTGTGTTTTACTGTTTCTGTACAACTATCAATTTTTTTTTCTTTTGCCATAACAGTCACCCAGTGTGTTAAAGATCTAAATTTCAAGTTTGTAATTTAATTTTTTCTGATTTGGACTATCTGATTCTGATTTTAATGGTCCTCGTGTTTTGATCGGTCGATGTAGCTAACAGTAAAAAAAAAAAAATGTTTAGATTAGATTAGAACTGAAGTTTGTGTTATCCATAACGAGTAGGGCAATGATTATTGCTTTTATAGTTTTTGAGATTATCCAGAAAAAAGTGAGAAAAAATAGTTTATAGTTCAAAACATAAATTCACGACTTCAGTTTTATATTAAACACTACTACTGAAGCAAAGCTACAGGATACCTGACTTCAGAATAGGAATGACGTTTTTAGATGGATTTAATATTGCACAAGAGAGAAGATCATGACCACAGATATGTCAATAACAATCTACTTGTCTTGCCAATGTACTGAGAAAAAAATGAAGAAAGACCCACTCCTGTATAAGATACATTGAAGATCAAGATAGTAACGGAAACTACGCCACAGTTTCTTATATCTCGCAATGAGACTAGTTTGTTACAAGTGAAAGTGCTCCATATTGTATGGAATAACATAAATCCAAGAGTGAAAAATTTCACAGTAGCAGTGCAGCTAATAATCCGTAAGGTGTGCTCTTTGCTCATCAGAGGACAGTCATGGCATCTTTCCGAAGAAAGAAAACTGCCTTCAGAAGAGGGGTAGATAATGAGGACGATCCGAGCGACCTTAGGAAACGCGACAAAGAAAGCATTCGGCAAATTGACAGAGAGACAAACACCTGTTCATGCTCAAGCGATTGGACTTACAAACAACACATCACCGACGTGCTTAAATATCTTCTTTTTTTATCAGCATGAAAACGTTTCACGAAATATTTGTAATTTTTAATCATATAGAACATAAATAATTGTAGATTGCGTGCGAATGAAGAAAATATGCTAAATGTGCATGATACTGGTATATGCGAGGCATGCGTTATGGGAAAAAGGGAAAAGAAGGGATTTTCCAGTTTCAACTTAAAAAATTACAACACTAAGCAAAATAACAGAAAACAATTTAACACAAAGCTTGTTTCACCTGTAGATGGTGATATTCATATCATGGCAGACCAGGGATTACCAGCCACAATTACCTGAGTTAGTTGTTTCTTTGTACACTGGCTGGACATAAACTGCACTTCAATCAGATCATTCGAAGTGTGCGTGTCTCGACACTCGCATACCAGAGGCTCCACGGGAATGGCCCTCTTCTTCAGGTTAATCATACGCCTAGTAGTGACCTCAAAGTACTCCACTTCTCTGCATGGCCCTTGTTGAAGAACGCATACTCTTACACTTTCCGTTACTCGTGGAGTTCGAGAATCAGTCGCCAGGGAAGCGCTCTAGTCCGTTCCACGGGAACGCCTGGATGTAATGATTTCAATGAGTATACATCCTACATAAAGCCTTGTCTCGTGTACCTCATCTTTACGATGACTATATTATTTTTTGGCTAAATAGCAAAACCTTTTGGGAAAAAAGCTAAATGCCAATATTAAAAAACTAACATGATATTTCACAGTGCAGGTATACTGTTTCCAGAAGCCATGCTCCCTCTACATGTAATAGAAGAAGTATGAAATTTTTGCAGCAGAAATAATTACATTCTTTAACCATTAATTTGTGGTTTGAAGTGTGTTCCTCTGTTTGGGGCAAGTTTCTCCCTGTTGTTTCTTGTTTTGCCAGCCGGTGCACTGGCTTAGAGTGTGTTTTGTGTTGTTAGTATTATTTCTATAAAGGAGGAAATTTTTAATGGTGTCGAACTGGAAAAAAATGTAATGAAGTTGGAAGAAAGTCCCCTTCACGGTTGCAGCGATTAATTTATGAAAGATGATGAGCAACATGTCTTTCGACAAATTAAAAGAGTCGCTATTACATTATACCCACCATCGCAACCGATAATTTCGAAGTATTTGAAAAACTGAGAAATAAGCAAAATAAAATGATTTTCTGACAGCGGTAAGGTTTCAGTTGCGTCTAGCAACATATGCAGTACTGTCCAATGAAACCATACAGTATTGATTTTAAGATCAATCTTAACAAATGTCTAATAAACACAAACAACTGGGAGGATGTAGCTTCATATCGATCTGCGTGGCGGCGAATCGTTCAGGGGGCTCACAAAACTTTCAATAACAACGTCGACGACTAGAATCTCTCAAAGAAATCCTAAGAGAGCGCGGGAAAAGATTAGAAGAGTGTTTCGCCACGAACCCAACCAGGTGTTTTCAGTGTGTTTCATCTCTGGAGAACATCCAGCGGTTCAAAAATCTGACTTTTTAGCGACTCAAAGATCTATAAACAATACACGGAAAGACATATTTACAGTCGCAAACGAGTGAAAGCCTTGAATGAAATGCCATGCTGTAATACGACCTAGCAACAACCGATACCCAGTCTGGTTGGTGAACGTTAATTTTTTTTTTTTTTAAATGGCATTTGGCAACGGAGGCCATACAGCCAGCTCGATGTAATCATTATATCTTTCAGTGTATATGTCGTCATCCTAGTATATTGTATTTTTCCAATGTATGGACGCCACAGGAAGGACAGGACATTCACACAGACACACAACACTTAAACATCCATGCCCGCGGCCGGATTCGACCCGGCGGCCTTCGGCACGCGGAGCTAGCACTCTAGAACGTTAATGTTCGGGCCTGGCATTCGATGGGACGCGGTTTCGAATCTCTGTCCTGCCATGAAGATTTCGGTTTCATCTGGTTTCCTGGAAACACTCCTGGCTAATACCTAAATGTTAAAAAAAAAAAAAAAAAAAAAAAAAAAAAAAAAAAGACGGGGAAAAAAGGCCGATGCAGGATTCCTTCTACTCCCTTTTTTCTCCAATAAATGGCGTCTCTAAATATATCGACGTCGACGACGCCCTAGGCCTCAAGTGATAAAATAGTGGATCTAATTCAGGTTTGATGTAGTGTGACATTGAAATTCTTTCATTTTCGACCATGCCAGAATGATTGCCTTCCTTATAAAAATTTACTATTCTATGTTCGCTCTCATCTGGCGCGTCAAGGTCATGTGCTCCTCACCCCGCACCTCACCTCACCACCCCCTCCAGTTGCCTTCCCCTCCGAGCAGACCGCTGCCTACAGGCATTGTCGTTGGTCGCAGTATTGTCGCGTTTATTCCAATTCACCGTTATAAAACGCTGTAAGTGAAATGGTGTCAGTCAAAAACAATTATTTTTGAAGTGTATATTTTTTTTAAGACGCTAGAAAACTCTGAAGAGAAAGTTAAAATTCTTTTTAGGGAACCACAAAAAATGACGCAGAGGTGCGTGGCATATCGTTAAGAACAGTGCAGCGAGGATTTAAACAACGTGTTTCGAGAATTAACTTCTACTGGGAAACACATCTAAAAACTGGATTTAATCCTCGAAATGTCTTGCGTGACTTTAAAACTAAAAATAATGACTGGAAGCAGTAAGTTTTATTCATTGATATGTAAATAATTTTTATCTTTATTAACATATGAAATTGTAGTTGGTAAACACGCAATTTCTATGACATACGATTCACTCATTTCCGTCACGACAGATAGCTCGATTTTACTGAAGAAATCATCAAATTAGAAGTAATATATCGTACCTCATACCTTATGATGATGTTCATGCACGGCAGCTGTTTCCCCTTCGCCTGTAGGGGCTGGGGCAGCGGAGTGGGAATAGAGCAAAGTGGCATTGACCCGCCTTTTCTATCTGAACATAGTATAGTTAGTTGAATACGCATCTTAGGACATGACGTGCCTCTGAGTTTACTTTTAAAAATCCGTTTGATGTTGTTTCGGTCGATTGCCCCCGTATCACGCAGGTCGTAGCAGTGAGGTGTAGTTCGTCTGCTGCACGCGCCACGAAGCCGGTGTTAGGATGCGACACCTCTCAGCTGAGAATTACCAAGCCGCAGCGGCGCAGCGAGAGCAGTAAGCCGGACAGAACAGGCGGCCCGCTGTTAATTCCCCGTGTACACGCTGCGCGGCGCCACCGAGCGAGCGTCGCGACGGCTCGCTCGGGGGCGCCGTCTGTCTCCTCTCCTCCCCCACCACCACTAAGAGCTGAGCTGAGCTGAGCTGCCGTAATTAAAGTCTCTTTCTTCTTGACGGCCTCTCCGCTCCGCGCTCACCGCTGGACTGTAAGCACCGAGCGGGCGCATCCAGTTTATACTGCACGCAAAAAGTAACTTCCCGAGCGAGAAGAATCTGCTGCTTTTGTCCGTAGAAACTTACGGCAATCACGACCAGAAACAATTTTATCAGTGATGGTAAATGTACTGGAATCTTTTTCAGTTAATATTATTACGTCGACAAAGAATAGTGAACACAATAAGACAATGTAATATCACTATATAACTAATAGCATTCCATGCAGCGTTAATGAGAGTTAGGTATAATATTTGTCTCTACAGTTGGTATCATACACATTCCACAGTGGCTTTGGAATAAAATGCGGTTATTTCCAGGAACCTTAACAGCAATATGAAATTTTTAGCTAAGATTTATTACGACTGTAAGAGTAGTAGCATCACGAGTTTCATATAAAAAATATGAAAGACTGAAGGTTACTCTAAGAAACGATCGTTGTCATGGGAACAACAAAAAAAAACAAAAAAAATCGTGCGAGCGAGGTATACCGTTAGGGTATGTATGAAACGATGCTAGTAAGCCAGTTATTGCCAACAAAGATCCTTATATCTTCGGATACTTGAATTTTCAATGCAGCTTGAATAAACAACAAGGAATGATATGGAAGTGTGTTATTATTCAAATACAAAAGATTAAGTTAACAAATTTGGAGATTCAAGTTCTAAACGAATTAAAACGGGGCTTGTATCCCTGCCGACCAAAAACATAAAGCTATAAAGAATTATTAAGTCCGACAATAATCAAATGCAACAATTACCCTAAAAGATAATAAGTAAATGCACGATGCCAGTTAATCTATTTTATTTGGCTCCGCAGTAATGTGACAATAACGGAATGCTTCTATTTTTGGCATATACATTCGCCAGTAAGACCGTATGCCACAACATCATGATTCCGTCACCTTTAGAATATTTGTGAAAAATTTGTAGAGCACGTATATTACAGTGTTCAATAAGTTTTATATTATGATTATTTTGTAAGGGTTTGGGAGAGGCTATACTAGCCTTTTCCAACCAAATGTCAACCTCTCCTTCACGTGGTGCACCCTGTTTGCACGGACGAGGCTCTGGCGACTGAAAGATTCCCGGTAAAAGGAGTCACCCACTGCTTGCCAACGGCCTCCGAAAGGAGGGCGGAGTAGTTGGGAGTGGTTCAGGGCACCCTCTTGCCCTTGGGGTTGAAACGGCCCCTAAAGATGGATGAATCAGAAATGATCAACGGCATGGGGATGCAGAAGACAACGGAAAACCACTGCATTAAAGACCCAAAGGTATCCCGAGGACATGTAATCCTCTCAAATTACATATATCATGATAACTTCTTCCTGGCTACAATATTCAGTAGGTAAAATAGTCCCCCAATCGGATCTCCGGGTGGAGACTGCTCAGGGAGGAGTCATCAGAATGGATAGAAACATTCTACGAGTCGGAGCGTGGAATGTTAGAAGTCTGAATAGGGCAGGTAGGTTAGAAAACTTAAAAAGGGAGATGGTACAACTTAAGTTAGATGTTGTTCGGATTAGTGAGATTAAATGGAAGGACGCACAGGATTTCTAGTCTGGGGAACACAGGATAATTAGCACACAGGCTGTAAATGGAGTCACTGGTGTAGGATCTGTATTACAAATCCTACACCAGTGACTAAGCCCGTCCCAACCACATTAGTACAAGTGTATATGCCAACGTCACCGGAAGATGACGAAGAAATAGAAAAAATATACGCTGAAATTGAAGAATTAATCCAATATGTGAAGGGGGAGGAAAATGTAATAATCATGAGTCATTGGAATGCAATAGTGGAAGAAGGAAAAAAGGGGAATACTGTAGCAAGTTTTGGACATAGAGAAAGAAATGAGCGAGGAAGCAGCTTGCTAGAATTTTGTGAAAGATATATGCTAGTAGTGGCAAACACACTGTTCAAGAACCATGCAAGACGAATATACACCTGGAAACGTCCTTGGGATACAGGCAGATATCAGCTAGATTATATCATGGTCAAACAGCGATTCAGGAATCAAGTTCTAGATTGTAAAGCGTACCCAGGAGCAGACATATACTCTGACCATAATTTGATAATAATGAAGTGCAGGCTGAAATTTAAGCGAATAAGGAAGCAGTATAAGCATAACAGACTGGAAGTGAATAAACTGAAACAATCTAGCACAAGAGAAAAATTTGCAGAAATGGTAGACTTAGGTCTAAGAAATAACTCTGAAAGGAACTCAACCGAGGACGAATGGAATGCATTAAAGGCCGAAATAATCAAAGCTGGTAAAGAAACATTAGGATTTAGGCAACAAGCTGCCCGAAAACCGTGGATCACAGAAGAAATTTCGGAGCTGATGGATCATAGGAGAAGGCACAAAAATGTTCAAGATGAAGCAGGAAGAGAACAATACAGGCAATTTAGAAATCATATAAATAGGAAATGCAAAAAACAAACAAAAGAAAAATGGCTAGAAGAAAAGTTTGAAAAAATAGAAAAGGAAATGGTCGTAGGTAAAGTAGATATTGCATATAGAAAGATGAAACAGAATTTTGGAGAAATGAAGAAAAGAGGTATGAACATTAAAGCTGCCGATGGGAAACCTCTTTTATGCTCAGAAGATAGAGCTAACCGATGGAAAGAATACATTGAGAAACTCTATGTTGGGGACGACTTGAACAATAGTGTAATGGAAAAGTAAGGCGATGACGACATTGATGACTTAGGAGATCCTGTTTTGAAGACAAAATTTAATAAAGCTCTGAATGACTTGAAAGCAAATAAGGAAGTTGGAATTGATGAGATCCCTGCAGAACTTCTTAAATCCCTAGGCAAGGAAGGAATCGAAAGATTATTCAAACTGATATCAAAAAGTTATGAAACAGGAGAAATTCCTACCGATTTTAATAAAAGTATCATCTTCACACTTCCAAAGAAAGCACAAACCGACAAATGTGAGAATTATCGCACCATTAGTATAACAACACATGCTTCAAAATTATTGACCAGAATAATATACAGAAGGATGGAAAGGGTAGTAGAAGAGATAGTAGGTAAAGATCAGTTTGGGTTTAGGAAAAATCGCGATACAAGGGAAGCATTTCCATCTTTAAGATTAATACTTGAAGGGCGGATCAAGAAAAACAAAGATATTTTTGTGGCATTTGTTAATTTAGAAAAAGCTTTTGATAATGTTAGGTGGGACAAGATGTTCAAAATTTTAAAGACGTCAGGTCTAAAGTATCGAGATAGAAGAATACTTTTTAAACTATGTAAGAATCAAGTGGCTATATTAAAAGTAGAGGATCATGGGAGACATGCATCAGTTAAAAAGGGTGTGAGACAAAGCTGTAGTCTATCCCCGTTAATATTCAACTTGTATGTAGAAGAAGCAATGAAGTCAAAGAAAAATTTCCATGTGGCATAAGTTTTCAGGGAGAAAAAAATCAGTATGCTACGATTTGCTGACGACATTGTCTTGTTAGCAGAGAGGGCTGAGGATATCGAGAAGTTACTGAATGGCATGAACAAACTACTGAAAGAAGATTTTGGACTGAATATAAATCAAAGCAAGATAAAAGTGATGAAATGTAGCAGAAATGATAACAATACTAGTGGATTAAATATAAAAATAGGATCGGATGCAATAGGAGAAGTAAGAGAATTCTGTTACTTGGGAAGGAAAATTACAACCGATGGCCGAAGCAGGAATGATGTTAAAAGCAGAATAGCATTAGCAAAAAGTGCCTTCATGAAAAAGGGAAACCTTTTAGTTTCAAATATTGATCTAGGAATTAGAAAGAACTTTTTAAAACTCTTTGTGTGGAACACAACACTTTATGGTAGCGAAACATGGACTTTAGGAATACCGGAAATAAAGAAAATTGAAGCATTTGAAATGTGGGGCTACAGAAGAATGCTAAAAATTAGGTGGACAGACAAAGTAAGAAATGAACGAGTTTTGGAAATGGTGGGTGAGGAAAGAAGTTTGTGGAAGAAGGTTACAGAAAGAAGAGACAGGCTGGTAGGTCATATTTTGAGACATGCTGGATTGGTTAACTTGTTAGTCGAGGGAACAGTGGAAGGTAAGAACTGTATAGGAAGACAGAGATTAGAATATATGAAACAGATAATTGAGGACGTGGGCTGTAAGGGGTATGTAGAAATGAAGAGGTTAGCACAGGATAGGAAAGGATGGAGGATTGCATCAAACCAGTCGAAAGACTGACGACAGAAAAAAAAATGATTATATTAATGTCCTGCTCTAAATTTAATACGAATACATAACATTACATTTAAATTACCTAACACATCAAATTGTAATTATACTTGAACGATATTAAACAATATATTTGAAGAAATATGTAAGAGACTTGTAGATAAATTAATACCTTACTAAGCATCAACTAAGATAAGCATTTAGTTCTTATTCCACACTTTTACAGGATAATACCATATACATTCTGTGGAAAACTACTGAGGTTTCGTGTTCTTGGTCAGAGTGTTAAGGTCGTTTTTGATCTTATGGTTTAATGAAGAAGAATTAGTATTTTTCAGGTAGTTGTTAAATTTTCGGAACCTAACTTGTCACGAATCTTGTCGGTGAACACAGACGCATATTCAGCGTAGTTTGTTGTTCGATAAAAATACTTACGGCAAAGCCACTTGGCTGGTTTGTTCCGGTCAGTTATGACGCAAACACACGTTAACGCAGGAACATAGGTGTCATTACTCTCTCTCTTTCTTCGTGTAGACTTGAACCAGTCAATAAGGTTAGCTAATTGATCGCACCGACTGTAGTACCCTAGACGTGCGCTCATTTCTGTCAACCAGGCTGCATTGTCTCACCAGCCATAGTCATTCAATCAGTCGGTCATTATTGGAAGCATTAATTTAGCTTCAAGACACTAGTATTCTGAGTATGCAAGACACGTCGTCGACTGTACATGCACAGTTTTCAGTGGCCATTAAACGGACTAAATACCAGTTAGCCGTCTTATCACTACCAAAGCATAGTTTATATCATCTATTGATAAATCACTCCTAGCCTTCTATATCCTCGGTTCTCCAAACCAGAAAAAATATCCTGATAAATTACCATTATTAGTAGCCCGCAGACGAAGAACTTCACGGATGAGCAGGCTCAAAACCACGAAGGCTAGACGCTCCACTTAAAGTCCACCATTCAAAACGTCCAGAAATTCCGACCCTTACAAGACGACGGTTGAAGAGGTCCTTATCTAATAGACTCCTAAAACATAAAATATTAAACCATGTTAAGAAGAGCCACTGCCTTAGTAGACAATGAAGACAAATGAATGTTTATTCCTCCTATTACTTTTCATCCCAAACGATGCAACGATAGCGGAATTACGATCACAGAACGACTTGAAAGTTTTTAGTGATACCCATCGTTATTAGACGCTGCTGATCCATATATTAATTCTCTTGCCAGATAATCCTTGATGAAAGGGTCAACAATGAAAACTGGTGGGTGAGCGGTTTACGTTTGTGTCTGGCAGTCGATAGGACGCGTCTTTAATCTCCCGACCAGCAAATCCTGGTTTCCTAAATTTACTCCAGGCGAATGACGGGATGACTCCTGCAAACAGATAAGGTCAATGCCGCTGTATAGCTCTAAAAGACTTTAGCAAGAAACAGCAGGAAAGTAAACAAAAAATTAAAAACGAACAAATTGTAGCAAATCTTTATATATAAAGATGAATGTATGTTGTTTTGTTTGTTTGTTTGTTAATTTGTTTGTTCTTCATACAAATCCACAGTTTTCATCCGATCTCTATGAGACTTTGCACACTTATCCTTTGAAACAAGGAGAAAAATACTGTCTACATTTGGTTGAAAAATTATCTGTATAAATAACACATGTTGTCTCATAACTTCGAAATACGGCGATAGACAGACACGTTAGATATGGACGTCTCCGTAACGTGTTAGCTTTCCTGTCATATTATTCCTACTCGATATTGTTTGGGACCAATCCTTAGTTATCAACAACTTTCTATATTTAATTCTGGCAAAAAAAATTTTAATCCACGCGTACGAAGTCGCGGGTACGAGCTAGTAAAATTATATTTTAGTGTGTTACATCAATAAAGGAAAAATGTTTGGAGATCCAGTAAAAAAATAAAAAAATAAAAAAAAAAAAAACAAGCGAAAGATATAAATGTGGAGGAAGGTCGTTAAACTTACAAAACTAATTTTATGATGTTATGAAACAATTTCGATAGTTGCCTTCAAGGGGTAAATTTTTTAACTAAGAGGGGACTTTACTAATCATGAAATACGATACGTTGTCAATAAGCAGAATTTAATTAAAACGTTACGCACCCATTGAATCAAGACATCTGCAACACTGCAATAAATATATTAATGAGAAGTGATTATTAATAATAATCATTGTCCATTAACTAATAACAAATAAGCAGCCCCCATCCCGTTCTGACTTTTTGGAATTCGAAAAAATAATGAACCATTTTGTGATGGTTCCTACAGCTGTGAGCATACGTAATCTTTTCGCTGGAGCTCTGTTATAAAAGTAATAGTGGTGAGTGGGTAGGGATTTACCGTCTGACACTCTTCTTACCTGCTGCTGTTTCATTTCGCCTTGGTTGCTGTATACGTGGGCCGCCTCGCATAACACCGGGGGATATTTCTCATGAATAATTCATTCGCAAAGGAAATTTGTCTGCCTTACCATAAGCGCTGGTGGAAGACCTCTATATGGTAAATTTGCGTCTTTGTGAAAGCTTACCATCGAAGAGTAACGTAGCAGACATGTTATCTTGATGCAAGTTTGGTTAACACTCAACCTTTGGATCCAATAGCATTATACACTCCGTTAACCATAAAAGATAACGAAATGAGTTACAAAAACTGAACTGTAATATGACTCGCTATTAAATTCTATGACGATTTAAGCACTCCAACTTTGTGATGGTAATCTGATTTAAGTTTGTTCTAATAATGTTTCGTACTCTGCATGTGAATGAGAGCCACTATAGTTATGTCTTACGAGAGCTCTGATTCATGACACTAACATTGAAACCCAATGTTTGTTATCGTTCGGAAGGCCACTGTATTCGTAGTCCATAGCTCTTCGTACAGCTGTCTGAAACTGTCGGTAGCTGATCCTCATCCGTAACATATGCTTTACTGAACATAGATGACTGGATGAAACTGCTTCACGATGATAACCAGGTTGTTTCTAAAATGATATATTTCAAAGACTATAGAAAAGTTTTAAGTCATCGCGAAGCTCTATCGGCAAAGTAGTTGACATTTGACTGGATCCGCCCCATCGAAACCAGCTCCCTGATTGCAAGCAACCGAGATGTTACACTGTCCATATCAACTCCATGTCTGGAGCCGACGTCTAGAAAGGAAAAGGAATGAGGAGGTCCACTTCAGCAAATTCTCGCCTCTCTTTTCACCTCATATCGTGGAACCAAGAGGCCTGCTGGCCTCGGTAGCGTAGGGGCTAGCGTGCTAGCTCCGCGTGCCGAAGGTCGCCGGT
>JARYHS010013630.1:229722342-229775017 GCA_031002005.1 Vandiemenella viatica
GTTCTCGTGCCGCTCTTGTTCTCGATATATTCTATCACAGACGTTCATCACGCTGTTCTTGAGATTCTTGCATACGACGCTCAGCTGTCCTGATTCTTTGAACTTCCTTACTTGCCGCGATTTGTGTTGCTGTTTGATGATCTTTCTCGTCGTGCGTCTTGCCTCTCTGCTACACGCATTGTCGAGGTTAGATTCTTTGGCGACATTTCACTGAAAAATATTTGAATTACAGCAAAAAGTGCCTTTCTGAAAGACTTAAAATAATACACTATAATACAGTGGGTCCATTGAAAAATACAGTAAAATGGAAGTTAAGAACTAATGAGGAAATATAAAATAACATTGAATAAAATAACAGAAAAAGGAGAATGATATTTTTTTTTTTTGATACATTTATAGCATGGATGACACCAGGCTTTCAAGAGGTTTAGAAAGATTTGAGACGAAATGATACCAGTGAACCGTATGGAAAGAAAATTTTTTCGATAGCAGACTTTGAATATGGCAGGATTCAAAGGTAGAGAGGAGTGCGATAATGAAGGAGTACTGGGGAGGAAGAAAGAAAAATCAACAGGAGAGGAATTGAAATTAACACGTAGTCTCTAGCTGACCATAACAAAAAGAAGAAGAAAGATGATTAGCTAGCGAGAAATACTTACACGATTCGAATTTATCGTAACGTTTTCTTCAATGTTATATTCATGTGTGTAATCGTTAGGTATGAAGACACACAAACGATGAACAACAATACAGTATAATTATAACACAATACACAGCACAATTAAAATTGAAGAAACTCACACATATGGCGTGGAATAGACCGTAGCATCAATAAATCGAAATACAACGCCATCTACTGGATTGTTCGATAAATTAACACACCGACATCTGTTAGGAATAAACTGTAGCATAAATAAATTGAAACAGAACGTGATCTACTGGATGATTACCCAACATAGCTAACCAAGTGTTGTATAGATAAGTTAACACATCGCCATCTGTTAGAAAGTTATGGAACTATAATAATAATTACGTGTGGTCGTAATGACCTGGTGACATGGTTTCTACTGGCTGGGCATTCTGCCCCTGTCGTAGCCACCATTACCTAGCCCGGCCATCCTGCCTGGTACAGGGGACCTACATTTTAACGTCGAATCCGAACCACAGTACCGTCCTGGCGTATTTCACCTCATACAGCATGCTGCGCCGGGGGTTAATGTCGGGTTAAGTGTCTATAAAAGTCCTCGCCGAGACAGCGACTCGAACCGGGGACCCTTCCATTTCCAGTCTGACGCCCTAACCACTCAGCCAACAGACCGCTTAGCCTTGGTGGCTTACAAATAATTACAAACCATTGTCCTATGACAAACATTTAATGAACATTTATTTCGCAAATAATAAATATTGAGGTCTATAATTCAGATAAAAACTATCCTATCTTTTAAGTTGGACTAAATTACACACATTAAGCCAAATTTCATCTAAATCGATTATGTAGTTTCGGAGTTCATCCCGGACAAACATCGTGACACGAGATTTTTATATATATAAAGATTTCGAATGGAAATAAAAATTAAAAGCGCAATATCAGCCAAAGTAATTCAATGAACGTTTCTAGACATGGTCGTAGATGATGAAGCTATTTTATAGAATACAGCAAAACATGAAATCACCATAAATTCGGTAGTCGTTACCATGTGCAAAAAGTAAAAAATTATAACCTCATTGTGTAAATTTATTAATGATAACAACATGGAATAACGTATAAAATAATTTATACTAGGAATGACAATATTTCAGACCAGAAAAAAGGAGATTGTGGTGAAACAATCTTGGGAGAAAATAATACAGTGAGAAATTTTAGCTACAATAACGTATCTTGAAATTAATATGTAAAATTTTCGTAGCACTTTTGGATGCAAGGTCTATTTTTAAGAAAATTTTATTAATTAATTATTAAGGAAATATGGCACTTAAAGATGTGAACACATCACATATGAAAGCACTGAAAATTATCGCAGTGATAGAATTTAAAGTAAAAAATCACTTAGTGCAGAAGTAGATATATGCGGGAATTTTGATATTGAGGTATAGAGTTCCTTGCATCGCTATTAACAATAATAAACAATTAATATCAAGGGCACAGAATTATAACAAAAATGTTTTCCGACGAAGGTACGGTCACGTTGAAACTATAACAAAAATTATGCGAAAAATAATAAGGAAAAGTTAGCTAAAACTCTAAAATAATTCATAAGACAGTGAGACTTCTGTTTGAATATTAGGGTCTACAGTGTAATCAACCGGTAATTTGACAGCCCCCATAGTAGGTGGACTGACAGATACATGAGTCTAAATCCCGCCCGTGATTGACCTTGTTAGGTTTTTAAAGGAATTTTCATAATAAATTGAAGTACATATCACACACTTGTACAAACTTGACACAAGTTGCATAAAAATGGCGACGATAACATCTTTTCCCCTACCATAAGAGTTACTTAACGACCCTAGCTGTGGGCAAAAAGTTATAGTGTGAAATGAAATAAGGCTCTGGATATTAAGAAAGGAGTCTTTGAATCTAGAAGGCAAATTTCATTGCTTATTTGTACTGGAGACCAATTATGGTGAAAGTAAGGAGGCTATCGTTTAAGAAAGAAAAGCTTTTGTGAAAAAGAACCTGGTAATATAATGATACAAATTCAATGTTTGGCATTTTTCATTTAAAGTGTCTGGTGTGGCTTCTTTTCCATGCTTAACGTGAAAAATAAGCGGATAAATAACTGAAGCCTTTTAGATATTGATTAAGAATAAATATCGGAAACACGAAAGGACTCAATAAAATTTGGAGAAGAAAGTTTTGTGGAGCAACAACACGTTTGAGACAGAGTAATTGATTACTGATCTAAGCAAGATAGCTGAAAAAATGACTTGTCGTAACATTTAGACTGATATAGATTATGTGTGATGTATTCAAGTAGAGATGGAAACTCTGAAGTAGCTCCATCTGAACAATCTACGGACTAACGATCCGAAAGCGAGTAGCAGAAGCTGTGCCTCCCCTGCTGGCGCGCTGCGCGCCGCACACCCTCTGCTAACAACATTAACGCCGGCCCGGCCGCCTGTTAAACAGCGACCTCTACACTGTTCGCTGCTTGCGGTCGACTACAAGTGCACCAGATTGCTCCGCTGGGATCAGCAAACAGTTTGTACTACACTCTTGCATTGTCTGTCAAATAATGAGCTTATTTTGGTGCCTGAAATATACACCTCAGACAATTAGCAAGTCCTGTCCTGCTTCAGCGAGACAACTGCAGTGTTTAATCGGTTTCCCCACGCTCATCTGGCGCACAATGTAATCGTTATTCAATTAACCTTCCTCACTTCACACAGTTTAGAGATACAGTATTTTGTATCGATCTATTTCAAGAAGACCTTGGGAACAGCTGATATATCATCAACAAAATTTAAATGTATAATTCATATTGATAAACGCTCAGTGGAACATAATTCGTCACTTAATAAAATATGCCAATCTCATTTTCCTATTTATTTAAACAAATTAATAGGTTATAAATATTACAATATTGTGCTATACTTTTATACTACATTTGATAATCAAACTTTTACTGCGCATCTTTGAAAAGAAAATGGTAAAAAAAAACTTAACTGTGATTTTTTTAGACTACCGTATGAAAAAAAACACCATTTTTTATACTTACAAACAATTAAAAATTCTTTATATTTCTTGCCGGTATTGTTGGAAATTATTATTTACAAATTCTTATATCATGAAAACACTTATTCTTGGCCGTCGCTGAAAAATTCTATCACTCTTATCTTGCACAATCCTACATCAAGAAACAGTAACGCAATACTGGCTCGTCAGTATTGCGTTACTGTTTCCTGCAATTCACGATGTTGTTTGTTGCAATTCACGATGAGGCAAACACAATACGAGGAGAAATTAAAAAGCTGGAACTATTGAAATATTCAGTTTATTGTAAACTGGTTTTGATTCAGTGAGATAGCAAGCACACACTTCATTAAACTGTCTCTAACAGTTAATTAATATTTAGACTCTTCTGCAGTGGAAAATTTTGAATGCAATTTATAGAGCTACTTTTTCGCACAATCACTTCCTTTTTATTATATCTTTCCACGCAATACCGTCAGTAGTTTAAAACTGTATACTATTAACTGATAAAAGTAAGGATACACAGAAATTGCTCGTTGGGGAACTCAGAACCAATGCAAAACACGTGACACGCACCAGAACTGGCAACAATAAGCAAATTACTGACGTTAGAAAGAACGCAATAGAAGAGAATTCAGTGCATGTGTGCTGCAGCTACAATGGATGACAGGACATAGGATCATCAGAACGAACTATACAGAAAAACTTGGGATTTAGATTTTCTAGAACTGTGGGCATTGCAATTTATGGAAGTGAAGACTAGCGTCGATAATGACAGAAAAGCATCTGAAACACAGTGCGGTACAAGAATGCACGAATCAACTGGAACCTACGAAATGAAAATGAGAGGCGAAATATGAAGCTTAGGTAAAAAAGTAACGAAATAAAAAAAAGTAATATGTTGAGTATTAGTGAAGGATACAGGTTAAGGGGAAGGACTGTAAAGGAAATCGAAACACAAGACATTTGAAATAGAAATGTGAGGGTGTTGCTTTGAATTGCATGGAGCTAAATAACTGAGTGCAGCACTGATGACAGAAGTTATCATTTATGCTACAGCTTGCTTGTTCCCTTTAATCACCAGAATCTGTAGCCAATAAAACTCAATTTGTCAGTAGATTCAAACCATCATCGATATTAACACACATCACAGATGCAAATCAGTCAGAACGAAGGTAAGAAATAAGGTAAGCATGAGACCCGAAATTTAATTTCTGGGCCAAGTACTAGATCGTCCGCAAGCGGACACCAGATTTTCATTCGGCAACGATGTTTCCATGCTGTATCTGTTTAAGAAACCCAATTGGTAAAATCAACCACGATTGCGTCAGTAATAACAATAAAGCGTTCTTCTAGTAATCAGTCTCTCGTTGTGATCTAGATCTTAAACATATTCACGATTTTCCATAAATTATACTTAGCAACGCAGAACCATATTCACAGTTTTAGATAAATATTCGTTGTTTTCAGATCTTAGCCATGTCCATATGTGATAAATAGTTCCTTGCCATTTTAGACATGATCAAGGAACTGCTAAGGTCTTGAGGATAGGCTCGCAGTGGTCACTATGTGCCTCAGGCCGGTGATGATATTTTTTCCCATCTGTAGAATGAGTCGGCACATCTACCACAATTGATCATAACTCTATTAAGAGCAGATCAAATTTTACGGCTGAGTTCAGACCCTAGCGGTTTGGTTGTGATGCAGGGCATTTTGAGGAGGGAAGGAGGAGCATTGTTTTCCGTACTTCTATCCACCGGTCAGTTGGGCTTAAACCAGTATGGCGGTGTAGCTGATAACATACTGATGCGAAATATTTTCGTACAATTGATAAGGTAGTCAAGGAATAAACGATTTTTAGTAAAGAAAAAGAAAAGTTTAAAGATTTTACCTTTTGTAATAAAAATCTGAGTTTCATTTCTCTAAAAAAGTTCCACTTAAAAACTTTGTAGATTTTTCCTTTTTTAATAAAAATTTGATTTTCATTTCACTTCATTTTTTCTGAAAAGTTCGATTAAAAGCAAACTGAATAACATATCAAACAGGAATAAGTTGCGAAAAACATTCATTTAACGTCTTTGCACTAAGCGAAATGTGTGGTTACAACTTTTAACGATGTGTTGTTTTCCCTTAATTAGCCTCTTGGGTTTTTTTTTTTTGCTTTCGGCGACTAAACCATTCAGCCAGCTCAATGCGTTTACAATATCTCTTCATGTGAAATAGTTTCTCCAGTAAGTTTTTTATGATTCCTAAGTATAGACACCACAAGACGGACAGGACATTCACACAGACTCACAACACTTAACATCCATGCCCGCTGCTGGATTTGAACCGGCGACCTTCGGCACGCGGAGCTAGCACGCTAGCACGCTAGCCCCTACGCTACCGAGGCCGGCAGGCCTCTTGGTTCCACGATATGAGGTGAATAGAGAGGCGAGAATTTGCTGAAGTGGACCTCCTCATTCCTTTTCCTTTCTAGGCGTCTGCTCCAGACATGGAGTTGATATGGACAGTGTAACATCTCGGTTGCTTGCAATCAGGGAGCTGGTTTCGTTGGGGCGGATCCAGTCAAATGTCAACTACTTTGCCGATAGAGCTTCGCGATGACTTAAAACTTTTCTATAGTCTTTCAAATATATCATTTTAGAAACAACCTGGTTATCATCGTGAAGCAGTTTCATCCAGTCATCTATGTTCAGTAAAGCATATGTTACGGATGAGGATCAGCTACCGACAGTTTCAGACAGCTGTACGAAGAACTATGGACTACGAATACAGTGGTCTTCCGAACGATAACAAACATTGGGTTTCAATGTTAGTGTCATGAATCAGAGCTCTCGTAAGACATAACTATAGTAGCTCTCATTCACATGCAGAGTACGAAACATTATTAGAACAAACTTAAATCAGATTACCATCACAAAGTTGTAGTGCTTAAATCGTCATAGAATTTAATAGCGAGTCATATTACAGTTCAGTTTTTGTAACTCATTTCGTTATCTTTTATGGTTAACGGAGTGTATAATGAACTATTGGATCCAAAGGTTGAGTGTTAACCAAACTTGCATCAAGATAACATGTCTGCTACGTTACTCTTCGATGGTAAGCTTTCACAAAGACGCAAATTTACCATATAGAGGTCTTCCACCAGCGCTTATGGTAAGGCAGACAAATTTCCTTTGCGAATGAATTATTCATGACAAATATCCCCCGGTGTTATGCGAGGCGGCCCACGTATACAGCAACCAAGGCGAAATGAAACAGCAGCAGGTAAGAAGAGTGTCAGACGGTAAATCCCTACCCGCTCACCACTATTACTTTTATAACAGAGCTCCAGCGAAAAGATCACGTATGCTCACAGCTATAGGAACCATCACAAAATGGTTTATTATTTTTTCGAATTCCAGAAAGTCAGAATGGGATGGGGACTGCTTCTTTGTTATTAGTTAATGGACAATGATTATTATTAATAATGACTTCTCATTAATACATTTATTGCAGTGTTGCAGATGTCTTGATTCAATGGGTGCGTCACGTTTTAATTAAATTCTGATTTTTGACAACGTATCGTATTTCAAGATTAGTAAAGTCCCCTCTTAATTACAAAATTTACCCCTTGAATGCAACTATCGAAATTGTTTCATAACATCATAAAATTAGTTTTGTAAGTTTAACGACCTTTCTCCACATTTATATCTTTCGCTTGTTTTTTTTTTATTTTATTATTTTTTTTACTGGATCTCCAAACATTTTTCCTTTATTGATGTAACATACTAAAATATAATTTATTTACTACAATTTGTTCGTTTTTAATTTTTTAAACTAGTAAGGGTTTTTTGTTTACTTTCCTGCTGTTTCTTGCTAAAGTTTTTTAGAGCTGTACAGCGGCATTGACCTTATCTGTTTGCAGGAGTCATCCCTGCATTCGCCTGGAGTGAATTTAGGAAACCAGGATTTGCTGGTCGGGAAATTAAAGCCGCGTCCTATCGACTGCCAGACACAAACGTAAACCGCTCACCCACCAGTTTTCATTGTTGACCCTTTCTTCGAGGATTATCTGGCAAGAGAATTAATATATGGATCAGCAGCGTCTAATAACGATGGGTATCACTAAACACTTTCAAGTCCTTCTGTGATCGTAATTCCGCTATCGTTGCATCGTTTGGGATGAAAAGTAATAGGAGGAATAAACATTCATTTGTCTTCGTTGTATATTAAGGCAGTGGCTCTTCTTAACATGGTTTAATATTTCATGTTTTAGGAGTCTATTAGATAAGGACCTCTTCAACCATCGTCTTGTAAGGGTTGTAATTTCTGGACGTTTTGAGTGGTGGACTTTAAGTGGAGTGTCTAACCTTCGTGGTTTTGAGCTTGCTCATCCGTGAAGTTCTTCGTCTGCGGACTACTAATAAAGGTAATTTATCAGGATATTTTTCTGGTTTGGAGAACCGAGGATAGAGAAGGCTAGGAGTGATTTATCAATAGATGATATAAACTATGCTTTGGTAGTGATAAGACGGCTAACTGGTATTTAGTCCGTTTAATGGCCAATGAAAACTTGCATGTACAGTCGATGACGTTTATTGCATACTCAGAATACTAGTGTCTTGAAGCTAAGTTACTGATTCCAATAATGACCGACTGATTGAATGACTATGGCTGGTGACAATGCAGCCTGGTTGACAGAAATGAGCGCAAGTCTAGGGTATTACAGTCGGTGCGATCTATTAGCTAACCTTATTGACTGGTTCAAGTCTACACGAAGAATGAGAGAGAGTAATGACACCTATGATCTTGCGTTAACGTGTGTTTGCATCATAACTGACCGGAACAAACCAGCCAAGTGGCTTTGCCGTAAGCATTTTCGTCGAACAACAAACTACTCTGGATATGCGTCTGTGTTCACCGACAAGATTCGTGACAAGTTAGGTTCCGAAAATTTAACAACTACCTGAAAAATACTAATTCTTCTTCATAAAACCATAAGATCGAAAACGACCTTAACACTCTGACCAAGAACACGAAATCTCAGTAGTTTACCACAGAATGTATATGGTACTAGCCCGTACCCGCGACTTCGTACGCGTGGATTAAGAATTTCTTTTTGCCAGAATTAAGTATAGAAAGTTGTTGGTAACGAAGGATTGGTCCCAAACAATATCGAGTCGGAATAATATGACAGGAAAGCTATCACTATATCATTGTACCGTCGAACCTGTCTCTTGAAGAGAATCAATTTCCAACATATTTCTGTCACCATTCGATAAGGTCTCAAAATTTCGTGACTACATCTGTTAATCATACTGGAAAAAATATCCTGTGCCCTTCATACAGATTTCCTTATAAAATTCCATCACAACGATATAGCCATTTAGTCGTCAAAACGTAACAAAAAGAGAGAGATTTACTTCCGTATTTATAATAATATTACTGTGGTTCACACTCACACACTGACTGCGAACAACGCCTGAGCATTGCAAGACTACCTACGATTTGCCTCGCATTGCACCCCTAACTTTCTAATATCTACAGTTTAACAATCAATCCGAATAACCTACAGCTCAGGCCTGACTCTTACGATCAAAAACAATTTGAACCGGAGACCACGACGTTCGTAAGCAAGCGCTTTAACCACTGTGCTGGCAGTCCACTATACGGAAACAGGGTATGGAGGTGACCATATCCAACGTGTTTGTCTATCGCCGTATTTAGAAGTTATGAGACAACATGTGTTATTGATACAGATAATTTTTCAACCAAATGTAGACAGTATTTTTCTCCTTGTTTCAAAGGATAAGTGTACAAAGTTTCATCGATATCGGATAAAAACTGTGGATTTGTATGAAGAACAAACAAACTAACAAACAAACAAAACCAACAAACAAAGAAACATACATTCATCTTTATATATAAAGATTATCCTGTAAAGGTGTGGAATAAGAACTAAATGCTTATCTTAGTTGATGCTTAGTAAGGTATTAATTTATCTACAAGTCTTTTACATATTTCTTCAAATATATTGTTTAATATCATTCAAGTATAATTACAATTTGATGAGTTAGGTAATTTAAATGAAATGTTATGTTTTCGTATTAAATTTAGAGCAGGACATTAATATAATCATTTTTATTTATTTTTTTGCTGTCGTCAGTCTTTCGACTGGTTTGATGCAATCCTCCATCCTTTCCTATCCTGTGCTAACCTCTTCATTTCTACATACCCCTTACAACCCACGTCCTCAATTATCTGCTTCATATATTCTAATCTCTGTCTACCTCTACAGTTCTTACCTTCAACTGTTCCCTCCACTAACAAATTAACCAATCCAGCATGTCTCAAAATATGACCTACCAGCCTGTCTCTTCTTTCCGTAAGCTTCTTCCAAAAACTTCTTTTCTCACCCATCATTTCCAAAACTCGTTCATTTCTTACTTTGTCTGTCCACTTAATCTTCAGCATTTTTCTGTAGCACCGAATTTCAAATGCTTCAATTTTCTTTATTTCTGGTATTCCTAAAGTCCATGTTTCGCTACCATAAAGTGCTGTGTTCCACACAAAGAGTTTTAAAAAGTTCTTTCTAATTCCTATATCAATATTTGAAACTAAAAGGTTTCTCTTTTTCATTAAGGCTCTTTTTGCTAGTGCTATTCTGCTTTTAACATCATTCCTGCTTCGGCCATCGGTTGTAATTTTACTTCCCAATCCCAAGTAACAGAATTATCTTATTTTTCCTATTCCATCCGATCCTATTTTTATATTTAATCCACTAGTATTGTTATAATTTCTGCTAAATTTCATCACATTTTTCTTGCTTTGATTTATATTCAGTCCAAGACCTTCCTTCAGTATTTTGTTCATGCCATTCAGGAACTTCTCAATATCCTCAGCCCTCTCTGCTAACAAGACAATGTCGTCAGCAAATCGTAGCATACTGATTTTTTTTCTCCCTGAAAACTTATGCCACATGGAAATTTTTCTTTGACTTTCTTCATTGCTTCTTCTACATACAAGTTGAATATTAACGGGGATAGACTACAGCCTTGTCTCACACCCTTTTTAACTGATGCATGTCTCTCATGATTCTCTACTTTTATTATAGCCACCTGATTCTTATATAGTTTATAGAGTATTCTTCTATCTCGATACTTTAGACCTGAATTCTTTAAAATTTTGAACATCTTGTCCCACCTAACATTATCAAAAGCTTTTTCTAAATCAACAAATGCCATAAAAGTATCTTTGTTTTTCTTGATCCGCCCTTCAAGTAATAATCTGAAAGACATTGCTTCCCTTGTAAGGCGATTTTTCCTAAAACCCAAACTGATCTTCACCTACTATCTCTTCTACTACCCTTTCCATCCTTCTGTATATTATTCTGGTCAGTAATTTTGAGGCATGTGTTGTTAGACTAATGGTGCGATAATTCTCACATTTGTCGGCTTGTGCTTTCTTTGGAAGTGTGAAGATGATATTTTTATTAAAATCAGTTGTAATTTCCCCTGTTTCATAACTTTTTGATATCAGCTTGAATAATCTTTCGATTCCTTCCTCTCCTAGAGATTTAAGAATTTCTGCAGGGATCTCATCAATTCCAACTGCCTTATTTGCTTTCAAGTCATTCAGAGCTTTATTAAATTCTGTCCTCAAAACAGGATCTCCTAAGTCATCAATGTCGTAATCGCCTTCCTTTTCCATTACACTATTCTTCAAGTCGTCCCCAACATACAGTTTCTCAATGTATTCTTTCCATTGGTTAGCTCTATCTTCTGAGCTTAAAAGAGGTTTCCCATCGGCAGCTTTAATGTTCATACCTCTTTTCTTCATTTCTCCAAAAATCTGTTTGATCTTTCTATATGCAACATCTACTTTACCTACGACCATTTACTTATCTACTTCTTCACACTTTTCTTGTAGCCATTTTTCTTTTTCGATTTTGCATTTCCTATTTATTTGATTTCTTAATTGCCTGGACTGCTCTCTTCCTGTTTCATCTTGAGAATTTTTGTACGTTTTCCTGTGATCCATCAGCTCCAAAATTTCTTCTGTGATCCAAGGTTTCCGGGCAGCTTGTTCCCTAAAGCCTAATGTTACTTTACCAGCTTTCATTATTTCGGTCTTTAATGCATTCGATTCGCCCTCGGTTGAGCTCCTTTCAGAGTTACTTCTTAGACGTAAGTCTACCATTTCTGCAAATTTTTCTCTTGTGCTAGATTGTTTCAGTTTATTCACTTCCAGTCTGTTCTGTTTATACTGCTTCCTTATTCGCTTAAATTTCAGCCTGCACTTCATTATTATCAAATTATGGTCAGAGTCTATGTCTGCTCCTGGGGACGCTTTACAGTCTAGAACTTGATTCCTGAATCGCTGTTTGACCATGATATAATCTAGCTGATATCTGCCTGTATCCCCAGGACGTTTCCAGGTGTATATTTTTCTTGCATTGTTCTTAAACAGTGTGTTTGCCACTACTAGCTCATATCTTTAACAAAATTCTAGCAACCTGCTTCCTAACTCATTTCTTTCTCTAAGACCAAAAATTGCTACAGTATTCCCCTTTTTTCCTTCTCCCACTATTGCATTCCAGTGACCCATGATTATTAGATTTTCCTCCCCCTTCACATATTGGATTAATTCTTCAATTTCAGCTTATATTTTTTCTATTTCTTCGTCATCTTCCTGTGACGTTGGCATATACACTTTCACTAATGTGGTTGGGACGGGCTTAGTTTCTAACCTCATCAAAATAATGCTGTCACTAAACTGTTCATAATAACTCACCCGTTTCCCTACTTTCTTGTTCATTACAAATCCTACACCAGTGACTCCATTCACAGCTTGTGTGCTAATTATCCTGTGTTCCCCAGACCAGAAATCCTGTGCGTCCTACCATTTAATCTCACTAATCCCAACAACATCTAACTTAAGGTGTTCCATCTCCCTTTTTAGATTTTCTAGCCTACCTGCCCTATTCAGACTTCTAACATTCCACGCTCCGACTCGTAGAATGTTTCTATCCATTCTGATGACTCCTCCCTGAGCAGTCCCCACCCGGAGATCCGATTGGGGGACTATTTTACCTCCGGAATATTTTACCCAGGAAGAAGCCATCATGATATATGTAATTTGAGAGGATTACATGTCCTCGGGATACCCTTTGGGTCTTTAATGCAGTGGTTTCCCGTTGCCTTCTGCATCCCCATGCCGTTGATCATTTCTGATTCATCCACCTTTAGGGGCCGTTTCCAACCCCAAGGGCAAGAGGGTGCCCTGAACCGCTCCCTGCTCTTCCGCCCTCCTTTCGGAGGCCGTTGGCAAGCATTCAGTGACTCCTAATACCGGGAATCTTTCAGTCGCCAGAGCCTCGTCCGTGCAAACAGGGTGCATCACGTGAAGGAGAGGTTAACATTTGGTTGCAAAAGACTAGTATAGCCTCTCCCAAACCCTTACAATATAATCATAATAGAAAAGTTATTGAACACTCTAATATACGTGATCTACAAATTTTTCACAAAAATTCCAACGGTGACGGAATCATGATGTTGTGACATACGGATATGAAAAAAATAGAAGCATTCCGTTATTTTCACATTGCTGCGGAGCCAAATAAAATAGATTAACTGGTATCGTGTATTTACTTATTATCTTTTAGGGTAATTGTTGCATTTGATTATTGTTGGACTTAATAATTCTTTATAGCTTTATGTTTTCGGTCACCAGTGATAAAAGCCCCGTTTTAATTCGTTTAGAACTTGAATCTCCAAATTTGTTAACTTAGTCTTTTGTATTTGAATAATAACAAACTTCCATATCATTCCTTGTCATTTAGTCAAGCTGCATTGAAAATTCAAGTATCCGAAGATATAAGGACCTTTGTTGGCAATAACTGGCTTACTAGCATCGTTTCATACATACCCAAACGTTATACCTCGCTCGCTCGTTTTTTTGTTCCCACGAAAACGAACTTTTCTCAGAGTAACCTTCAGTCTTTCATATTTTTTCAATGAAACTCGTAATGCTGCTACTCTTACAGTCGTAATAAATCATAGCTAAAAAATTCATATTGCTGTTAAGGTTTTTGGAAATAACCGCATTTTATTCTAAAGCCACTGTGGAATGTGTATGATACCAACTGTAGAGACAAATATTATACCTAACTCTTATTAACGCTGCATGGAATGCTATTAGTTATGTAGTGATATTACATTGTCTTAATGTGTTCACTATTCTTTGTCGACGTAATAATATTAACTGAAAAATATCCCAGTACATTTACCATCACTGATAAAATTGTTTCTGGTCGTGATTGCCGTAAGTTTCTACGGACAAAAGCAGCAGATTCTTCTCGCTCGGGAATTTACTTTTTGCGTGCAGTATAAACTGGATGCGCCTGCTCGGTGCTTACAGTCCAGCGGTGAGCGCGGAGCGGAGAGGCCGTCAAGAAGAAAGAGACTTTAATTACGGCAGCTCAGCTCAGCTCAGCTCTTAGTGGTGGTGGGGGAGGAGAGGAGACAGACGGCGCCCCCGAGCGAGCGTCGCGACGGCTCGAGTGGCGCCGCGCAGCGTGTACACGGGGAATTAACAGCGGGCCGCCTGTTCTGTCCGGCTTACTGCTCTCGCTGCGCCGCTGCGGCTTGGTAATTCTCAGCTGAGAGGTGTCGCATCCTAACACCGGCTTCGTGGCGCGTGCAGCAGACGAACTACACCTCACTGCTGTGACCTGCGTGATACGGGGGCAATCGACCAAAACAACATCAAACGGATTTTTAAAAGTAAACTCACAGGCACGTCATGTCCTAAGATGCGTATTCAACTAACTATAGTAAATTGTTATAAGGAAGGCAATCATTCTGGCACAGTCGAAAATGAAAGAATTTCAATGTCACACTACATCAAACCTGAATTAGATCGACTATTTTATCACTTGAGGCTTTGCGCGTCGTCGACGTCGATATATTTAGAGACGCCATTTATTGGAGAAAAAAGGGAGTAGAAGGAATCCTGCTTCGGCATTTTTTTCCCTTCTTCTTTTTTTTTTAACCTTTAGTCATTAGCCAGGAGTGTTTCTAGGACACTAGATGAAGCCGAAATCTTCGTGGCAGGACAGAGATTCGAAACCGCGTCTCATCGAATGCCAGGCCCGAACATTAATGTTCACCAACCACACTGGGTATCGGTAGCTGCTAGGTCGTATTACAGCATGGCATTTCATTCAAGGCTTTCACTCGTTTGCGAGTGTAAATATGTCTTTCCGTGTATTGTTTATGGATCTTTGAGTCGCTAAAAAGTCAGATTTTTGAACCGTTGGATGTTTCACAGAGATGAAACACACTGAAAACACCAGGTTGGGTTCGTGGCGAAACACTCTTCTAATCTTTTCCCGTGCCCTCTTAGGATTTCTTTTGAGAGATTCTAGTCGTCGACGTTGTTATTGAAAGTTTTGTGAGCCCCCTGAACGATTCGCCGCCACGCAGATCGATCTGAAGCTACATGCTCCCAGTTGTTTGTGTTTATTAGACATTTGTTAAGATTGATCTTAAAATCAGTACTGTATGGTTTCATTGGACAGTACTGCATATGTTGCTAGACGCAACTGAAACCTTACCGCTGTCAGAAAATCATTTTATTTTGCTTATTTCTCAGTTTTTCAAATATTTCGAAATTATCGGTTGCGATGGTGGGTATAATGTAATAGCGACTCTTTTAATTTGTCGAAAGACATGTTGCTGATCATCTGTCATAAATTAATCGCTGCAACCGTGAAGGGGACTTTCTTACAACTTCACTACATTTTTTTCCAGTTCGACACCATTAAAAATTTCCTCCATTATAGAAATAATACTAACAACACAAAACACACTCTAAGCCAGTGCACCGGCTGGCAAAACAAGAAACAACAGGTAGAAACTTGCCCCAAACAGAGTAACACACTTCAAACCACAATTTAATGGTTAAAGAATTTAATTATTTCTGCTGCAAAAATTTCATACTTCTTCTATTACATGTAGAGGGAGTATGGCTTCTGGAAACTTTCTGGAAACAGTATACCTGCACTGTGAAACATCATGTTAGTTTTTTAATATTGGCATTTAGCTTTTTTTGCCCAAAGGTTTTGCTATTTAGCCAAAAATAATATAGTCATCGTAAAGATGAGGTACACGAGACAAGGCTTTATGCAGGATGTATACTCATTGAAATCATTACATCCAGGCGTGCCCGGGGAACGGACTAGAGCGCTTCCCTGGCGACTGATTCTCGAACTCCACGAGTACGCGTTCTTCAACAAGGGCCATGCAGAGAAGTGGAGTACTTTGAGGGCACTACTAGGCGTATGATTAACCTGAAGAAGAGGGCCATTCCCCAGGAGTCTCTGGTATGCGAGTGTCGAGACACGCTAACTTCGGATGATCTGATTGCAGTGCAGTTTATGTCCAGCCAGTGTACAAAGAACCAACTAACTCAGGTAATTGTGGCTGGTAATCCCTGGTCTGCCATGATATGAATATCACCATCTACAGGTGAAACAAGCTTTGTGTTAAATTGTTTTCTGTTATTTTGCTTAGTGTTGTAATTTTTTAAGTTGAAACTGGAAAATCCCTTCTTTTCCCTTTTTCCCATAACGCACGCCTCGCATATTTAGCATATTTTCTTCATTCGCACGCAATCTACAATTATTTATGTTCTATATGATTAAAAATTACAAATATTTCGTGAAACGTTTTCATGCTGATAAAAAAAGAAGATATTTAAGCACGTCGGTGATGTGTTGTTTGTAAGTCCAATCGCTTGAGCATGAACAGGTGTTTGTCTCTCTGTCAATTTGCCGAATGCTTTCTTTGTCGCGTTTCCTAAGGTCGCTCGGATCGTCCTCATTATCTACCCCTCTTCTGAAGGCAGTTTTCTTTCTTCGGAAAGATGCCATGACTGTCCTCTGATGAGCAAAGAGCACACCTTACGGATTATTAGCTGCACTGCTACTGTGAAATTTTTCACTCTTGGATTTATGTTATTCCATACAATATGGAGCACTTTCACTTGTAACAAACTAGTCTCATTGCGAGATATAAGAAACTGTGGCGTAGTTTCCGTTACTATCTTGATCTTTAATGTATCTTATACAGCAGTGGGTCTTTCTTCATTTTTTCCTCAGTACATTGGCAAGACGAGTAGATTGTTATTGACATATCTGTGGTCATGATCTTCGCTCTTGTGCAATATTAAATCCATCTAAAAACGTCATTCCTATTCTGAAGTCAGGTATCCTGTAGCTTTGCTTCAGTAGTAGTGTTTAATATAAAACTGAAGTCGTGAATTTATGTTATGAACTATAAACTATTTTTTCTCACTTTTTTCTGGATAATCTCATAAACTATAAAAACAATAATCATTGCCCTACTCGTTATGGATAGCAAAAACTTCAATTCTAATCTAAACATTTTTTTTTTTTTTTTTTTTTTTTTTTTTTTTTTTTTTTTTTTTACTGTTAGCTACATCGACCGATCAAAACACGAAAACCATTAAAATCAGAATCATATAGTCCAAATCACAAAATATTAAATTACAAACTTGAAATTTATATCTTTAACACACTGGGTGACTGTTATGAGAAATATGGCAACAAAAAAAAATGATAGTTGTACAGAAACAGTAAAACACAAAGTCATTAGTTTTCATTTCGACATTAATTATGAAAATGAGGATGTATAGGTACTGTAATTCCGTCAAAAATTTATTAACTCTACGCATAATATACATTCCCACATTTGAGAAATGTTTACAAATAACCCCGTCTGAAAATGTTACGTATTATTATTGGTGGATGAGCGCTAATGCTCTGCCGTCGCATTAAGCAGAACGCGGGTTCGAACCCTGTCTGTCCATCCAGATTTGGGTATTCCATGGTTTCCCCAAATTATTCCATGCCATGGCCGGGATGGTTTCTTCAAAAGAACATTGAAATGTATTCCCAAGAAAAGAAATTATTTACCACTACAAATATATCATGACAGAACATTGTCAACGAATACCAGGTCTTTAAAAACGGCTACTATTTATAAATCAAACGAAAAGAGTTCTAATTGGAAGATTCGAAAGAAACAAGTGAGGCCATGTTGGTCTGACAAAAAAATTTTGGTGGGAAAAATTTAGCCGCATACCCTAGAAGTATTTTCAGAGTTAATTCATTCTAAAGTATACGATCAACCCCATACGTATTATCCTGGTTCTCCTGGTGGAGCTGCGTCGATTTAATAAAACCTAACGTTTCAGCCATCGTGCTGTGGCTTTCATCAGCATAAACGTTAGGTTTTAATAAATCTACGCGATAGAAGAAAAACTAAGGTGAAACACATCATGTATTAAATGATATTGCTTAAAATATGCTTACAGTTATGGAATTATTACTTCACAATAATCAAAGAATGCCAAGAAAAGTGAAAATAGTAAAAACAAAATTAAACGAAGAACTGTAGATATTTTCCTCTTGGAGCTTAATACAGAGTATTGAAGAAAAAAAAAATATGTGCACCGCATGAAATATTGTTTCTGGTATTGGAGTGCTTGTTTTTAAATTCGGAGAAGGAGGTGGGAGAGAATGAAGACGCATATTCATAGAGTATTAGAACGCTGGATATCTACTTACAGAATTAAGACATTAACACAATGCAAGAATTGTGGAAATTTCGATAGCAAAAATTATAGTTCTGGTTGAGAAAAACCTGGTGATGTAAGAAACTGTTCAGAATGTAATTAATATGCCTGGTGATTGAACTGACCGTGTTCTTAATTACGCTCCCCCCTGACTACAGCGTCCGATATGACCCAGTTTTTGTCTCTCTGACGCTAAGCCACTGACAGAGAATAAAGTATGTTAGACTGTACGCTTGTTCACCACACTGAATGTTATGACGTCAATTTCAGTGCGGGTAAGTTCCCCTTCTCAGGCCGTCCCCTCTGTGGGAAGCGGAGGGACAACATCGTATCTTGGAGAGGAAGACTCAAAGACAGAAATAAAGATGTGGGATAATATTTATGTGAAAGCCAGGGTGTGTGAAATCGAGAGGGATAAGATGAAAAGGGAAGACAGGGTGCGCGTGGCACTTGAGAGGGGAGTGAGCAGAGATTAAGGGACGCCTCGGCGTAATGCAGGGAGGGGAGGATACTGCGCTCTCCCCTTGTCGGTTATGACTCCTCCGAGGACATTACTGAAGCACGCAGGTCGAATAGCTTCACGTCACTGATTACTACTACCACCAGAAACAGGGATAGAAACGCATCATTAATTTCATCATATTTTACTATCTAAGACTTCTAACAACATCAGCCTGACGACTCGTAAGAATCTCCTAAAAACATATGTTTGGAGCATAGATCTATATGGAAGTGAATCATGGACCATAGATTTTGAGGTGTTAGAGAAGAATGCTGAAGATAAGATGGATGGATTAAGTCACTAATGACGAAGTATTCAGGAGAGTTTCTGAGGAACAAAAATTCTGGAAGGACTTACAGAAAAGAAGAGACCAAATGAAAGGCCATGTTTAGTGTCAAAATGGTTTGCTTGAGGTGATAATTGAAGGAAAGGTAGAAGGAAAAAACCACAAAGGAAGAGGAAGATTAAGCTATATGAATCAAATTACGAATATCTTGAAATGTAGCAGCTATGTAGAATTAAAAAGAAAGGCAGAGAAGCGGCATACATGGAGAATTGCTACAAACCAATCTTCGAATTGATAACTAAAAGAGGAAGACAGTCCCGGAGAAATAATGTGAGGCTTTTTGGATGAAGCTCTCATACTTTGTACGCCACGTTCCTGTCAAGTGCGTGATAGGCACCCCTACTTCGCAAAAAAGAACATAGAAAACATGACTTAAAATATCGCACATCTCATATCACTTTAGACAGATAGAAGCATAAAAAAGTGTAGATTCAACTGGTTCATCAGTATCAAGAAAGTAGTTCATCATCGAAGCAATTAAGTTCAGGTGTGGATTGTTTTGGTTGAGTTACATGATCTCGCCCGCTATTAACCCAGTGTACCAAAATTACTACCAGCTAAGCTATATCATTCCTATCCACTACGCATAACAAACTACTTAATGTAGCAATGCCGCGTTGTTGTGTATTTGCACATACTTGATACTGTGCTGATCGCATCAGCTCTTTCTTGGCTACAAGTCCTTCGACCACTTGTAGTTCTTATGAGGCCAGTTTTGCACCATTTTCTACTGTTCTCAACTTATTGTATTTCAGCATAGTGCATAACAATCTACCTGCCACTACAGCCTTGAGTCTTGATCATAGACAAGCTACTTTAAACCATTGGACGTGGTGATGGTTTCGATTGGCTTATAAGATATTTTTTTTTCCTGCTACACGAGCGAAAAAGACAAATTTTCGTCTTTTGTTCTAACAAATAGCTTGTCAACTCGTATTTCTTTTTCTTTCGATGACTCTACGTTTCGTCTAATCGTAGATGGGTGAGAATTTGGGACAGAGAGAGGGTTGGAATTCGGCTATAGTCTTTAGAAGGATAATCCAGTCATTAACCTGCAATGCTTTCGGGAAATCATAGAAACCGAGATATGGATGGCCGGACGAGGATTTGAATCTGCGCCCTCCCGACTGCTAGGGCCGAACGCTACCGCTATCACACGGCTTGATTTCAGATGCATGTTGGAGGACTATAATCCTGTTTTCTTTATTGCTACTTTGCCTCGAATTTGTCTTTGGATACACGGAAGTCTCCTTTAATATAACGCACCGAAGTATTTGGTGCTGTCGCTCTCTTCCTGGGGTTCTTATCTTTGTTAATACGCAAATTTACATAAGCTATGAAAGCAATAAACAATAATATCAGTAAACTAATGAAGGGAGAGAGCGTGATGTTACATTGCATAAATGACAATTAAAATTAGCATATCGTTTATTTAAAAAACATTCTTAGTCATTTCTTTTAACAATGACTAGTAATGTTGGTATAAAACAAGCTCTCAATAGATTGTAGCATGGGTTATTAAGAGTTCTCAGGATATCTTAAATATATATAATGTTTTCATGACATTTTATGTATCACTTAATTGACGAGAGCTCGATGGAATAGCATAAGCATTAGCTGTTTCAGGATAGCACTGGATTGTAACACATATACACTTTGCGCTGAGCAGTTTAAAGATGTGTCGTCGCCATTACGTTGATGAGCGCAGCTAGGACTCGGTTGGATGCTGGCGGCTGACAAAGCCGGAGTCGTGACGTCTTTACTCAAATGCATTAGCGCAAGCATTGCATGGACTCAGCAGCTAAGCGATCCATACGAGCTTACACAATCGATCATATACCACCATCGATTTATCCGGACCCGTCCCAGTCCACAGCTAGTCTTTTCCATCGTTTGCTACCTTACTTCTTTCACTCGGCGAATTGCTGACTACATCTCGCGTTGGCCCTGCAGTAGAAATATAAACGTTAACACTGAACAGCCATAAAGGCGATCGTTTATTGGGCGGCATGCGAAAGTCCCGCACTGGCTTTCTTCATGTCATTTTTTCGCACACAATGTGTTTCGCTAAGAGTCTCCTCTGCCCCCTCCAAGATTGAGAGAGCGTGGTCACCTGCAAATACTGGCAGAGCCCGTCGTTACCTGCCTTCCCACACATCCCGAAATTCAGATTACTGTATGTAAATGTATCAATGCAAGCGATGCACTATAGTAGCTTTCGTATATCTTTCATTTATTTAAATTTAATTCATTCATTTACTATTCCTAAAACGCAGAAATTGAAAATTGAAATTTTGTCTCTATTGCGTATCCTAGTGCAGTCTGATTTCATAAAAGCGCGACAGTGGTGGTGAATGCACGACCACCGAGACACGTCGCAGCAGGTATCTTACCGTGCTGCCTTCCGTCGCTGGTGGTCGGGAGCGGACAGAACCGGTTCCTGCGATCATATCGACGCTGTTCTCCACTTGTGATACTTCAGGTCGGCGCGTGCCCTCTCTCCACTCAACCCATCTGCAGCTTGGCAGGATACGTGACTAAAGCTTTCGTTCCAGAATCTTGTTATCCATCAGTATATCTTGCAATAACAATATTATTTAAACCTGTCCGGTAAAGTAAATGCAATCACGTTTGAGGTGGTTGTTAAGCTCCCAAAACCTGCTTCGTTTTTTTAAATTACACATTTGTTTCTATTAAATCATTTACAAGCGATACGAAAAATATTGTAAATTATCTTATGTGGAGATACTTCGTTCAAATAGAAAAGCATAACAATCTTCCCGATCCCGAAGAATAAGATGCTACGGAAGGTAGTACAATGTTATATGTAGTACGATTTCGAAAAAAAGCTTATGGTATTGTTCAAATGCGGAAGGTGAAAACGATTGCAGTAGATGAAAAAGTGATCTTAAAAGGTAGAGAGCAAATAGTTAGAGTACGTAATACAGTATCTAAAGAAATGAAAGTGGGGAATTCACAGAGCGGTGAATTAGAGTCATCGCTGCTCATTATTTTAATTAATGGAGTTAGGTTGTTAACATATGACGTGATGTTATATAATCGGATCAAACGGGAGAAAAATGTAGACACCCGAATGGTGATCTGGACAGATTATGTAGCTGATTAAGTCAACATGGGTCGAAGATAAATATAGAAAAGAGTCAGCTTTAAGTACACAGATAAAAAAAAACTAAAGGTTGATTATAATTATAGGGTGGGGAAGAAAAAAATTGTTGAAGACTTGAAGTGTAAATATATTGGCATCACATTTGAAAATAAACTCAACTGGCAGAACATATTGGGCTGGTTACAAAATCCTTCATTTATTAGAGAGAGTGATGGGGGGAATGTATCATAGAAGTGAGTGAATTGGCTTACAAAACCTTAAGCAAATCATTGCTTAAATATGGTAGTGTAATATGGGATCCATATTTTTTGAATCAAATACAGTACTAGGAAGGGATGTAAAGAAGGGCTACTGGATTCATATCTGGAAATTACTGCAGAACTTATTCGGTAACTAATATGTTAAATTAACTGTAATGGGTTTCTTTGGAAGACAGGAGGAGGGTGAAGAGAGTGGAGATTGATTTTGGTGGAAGCATTTGGAGTGATACATTAAAGGCAAACGATGACGAAGTTCAAAGCTGACACTATTTTAGGCATAAGAGTGTGTAAAATTTTTCTTTCGTAGGTAAGGTGGGCGAGAATTAGAATAAATTACCAAGTGAAGTAATGAACGATTTACCAATAACGCTGAAAGAGTTTAAAATTAATATTCGTGGACGGGTACGAGAATGGGAAAACATGGATGTGTTGGGAATGCCACCAGAGCCTGCGTTCCATCGCAAGTAAGTTGAATTAAAGTAAAAACAGATTAGATTAATACTTCAAACTACAAAATATGGTCAACATCTAGTACAAGAGGATGGCCAAGGTCTAAAATATTGGCAAAAGTAAACAAATTATAACATTTTCGACGACAAAACAGACAAAAAATAAATAAATTCCAGTCCACCAGAGTCACCAAACAAGTTCTGGACCGACAAGACAAATAAAACTTTTTTTTCAAAATGTGTTCCACAAAAAGAGTACAAATTGTCTTCGCTCGCCCTAATTAAGATTCCCTCTCTTTTAGTAGAGGGTGTAAGAAAGTTTATCCTCTCCTAATGGTGCCACAACATCCTCATGGATAAATAAAATTAATAATATCCTCATGGATGTCCGTTGGGTGACACTTCATAATAAGAAAAATATTTCTTTATTTTTTCATTTCAGAGCAAACGTACGCACGTACGTACCAGCATTTGCAAAAAAAAAAAACAATTATCCCATTATCCCAAATGATGCAATTTTAGATAAAATTCCAAAACGAATTAAATAATTTCACGATGTTTTCACAATGTTATAATGTTTTTTTTTTATTATTAATTAATCAAATTGCAATGGAGCACACGTTCCGGTGGCAATTTCCCTAAACACCCATCTTTCCCCTTTCGTGCACCCACCTACATTTGCCCTCTACAAATTTTAACTTTAAATTCTTTCAACGTTTTTGGTAAATTATTCATCATTTCCCTTGGCAACTTATTCCAATCCCTGACACCCTTACCTAAAAAAGAGAATCTTCCCACACCCTGGATTTCAGGCACAAGGCTATGGAAAGAGTTCATCAGAGGCAGGAGAGGATAGGGGGAAAGGAACGGGAAGGGATTCGGCAATAGCCTTTGAAGGAACAATCCCAGCATCCACCTTGATTGATTTTGGGAAACCATGGAAAACCGAAATCTGCATGAACGGACTGGAATTTGAACCCACATCTTCCAGAATGCCCGCCCCGGGCGTTACTGCTCTTCTGCAAATAAAGTGATGCTATCTGGTTATTTGGGATTGTGGAAGTGTAATGCTTCTAGATTTTCTGTTGCTTCCACAACCTCACAACTCACTCCATCAGACTCTTTTAGACCGCTGCCTAATTCCGCACCTTGAAAAGTTTCTATGTTGCGTTCACATCAAGTCAATTGATGATGTAACACGCGCTGTTACTGCATTGTTCTTAGATCTCCTTATATGAGAATGGGATAAAGGGATTGAAACATCGTTGGAAGAATCGTATAGAGCTCAGAGGGCATTTATGTTGATAAACAGACAGCAACTTTCATACACCTGTGTCAGGTCAGATCGTATCGGACTGAGTATAGATCCCATCCAAATAACAATGTCGGTGGCATTGTACGATAGGATAATGGTGACAATGAAACTTGTTGGTCCATAAGTATTAGACTTCCGCATGGATCTTTTCCTTGCAATATACGTCACAGCAAAACATGAAGCATGCATCCAGCAACAACTACCTATTCTAATCCTAACACAGTGGAATCTTTTTCTGTTACTTGACACCTCACCAGTTCACCTCATTCACCAACTTACCTGCCTTCACTGCACTGCTGCTCTCACCACTCAACAAGTCCATCTAGACGAACCGCCACGGGCAGAAAGTTTATACTGGCAACCCTTACCCTCCAGTGGAAGAACTCCAACAACCTCAACACCTGTTGGAACAGTCAGAGTTTTTCCAGACATCACTACCTTCCTGGAACTCCGTAGATAAAAACTGAACTACTAACACATTCTAGGCACCAGACATCCCTCTCACCTCAAACAACGCAAAGACCACATTAGTAAACGTGTCACTTACATTTTTATAAACATCAAATTTATATATACACTAGACGACCTGTGACAATAATTTCGCGAATAGAATACGATGTGTAGCAATGTTGAAGGTTTGTAGTAGATTGAAGGGAGAATTGGCTCAATTATAGCAATAACCTTCTGATTTGAATTGATTCTGCCACAACCTTCTTTTAACGTAAACACCTGAAGCTATTCCTTACCTGAAGCCAAACCGTCTCAGACCTCACCAGAATACAACTAATTATAAGCTGAAGATAACACACAGTTTATCGATTTCTCTGTGACATATGGCGCTGTTACTTAGCGGTTCGCGTTTCATCCTTATAGACGCCAGTGAATCCTAGCGACTTCACTCTGAACTGTTTCATAAGCGTGACTTCGCTACATAACATTTTTGCCTTTTAGGTATCAAATTCAGAAACATTTCTTTCTTAATTTATAATGTTTGCAAAGCGGAAACCTTAATTTTTTTAAATGATACCTCATTTATTGATTTTGATTAAGTATTAAGGGAGATAAAGGTCGCGTCGGAAAAAAATATTTTTCTTAAATGCTGAAACTTCTTCCCTTGAAGGGCCGAATTTTGAAAAATTCCTTTCTTAATTTATCATGTAATCAAAGTGAAGACCTTAATATTTAAGATGATACCTCTTTTAGCGATTTCGGTTATCTATGGGCGAAGTGGCTCATCACAAAAAAAAGAAACACGTTTTAGAAATAATATAAGTGATATAACTTTTTTAGCAGGTGGAAAATATATTTTAAGAAATTTTATTATTTTACTTCAACCGGTCGTCAAAAGATTACACTTTCCCACAATTATCGTTGGTTAACTTTCTTCTTACCTCCACCACCGTCGCAATCTAACTCCTTCTTCTAGGATCGCAGTCTAGCTGATGCACTCATAGCGATCACTTCCGTGTTCCGGAGCTTAGTCAGTCTCGTAAACAGTCAAGTGAACTTACAGTCCGTCAGTGCAGTGAAGTGTGTATAAAATTTGAATTGCCTAAAGTTATACAAAACTAGGCTTAAATACTTAGCATCCACTGAGAGCCTGGGCCGTGCCCTAACATGGAAGAGCCTCCAAATAATCAACGCGGCACTGCAGCCGTGTTATTTTCCAGAAACAGCCTCTTCAGCCCCGCCGATGATGCACTTCCAACAAGGAATCCAGCCACAGCTATCTCATTTTCAGCCGCTCAACTACCCAGGTAACGACGCTGCTTCTGCAAGCTGCCCCTCGATCGCAGTGTTGAACAATGTAAATTCGGAAGAAAGAACTGCTAAACGTTCTCGCATAGAGGGAAACCCTACCGAACGAGGAAATGTCCACTGAAACAGTAAACAATCCAGTGAGTGTGCCCCAGGAGTTAGCTACCATGTCATCAGTGGTGTTCTACCCAACTACTTCAGCCGCAGAATTAGATCATCAATATGATAGCCGTGATCCAACCCAAACCACATCAAACGAGGGTACGGGCATGGATATCACAAGCATTCCCGCGGATTGTGAAGGAGTTCAAAGTATAGTATCGAACAATCGGAACTCTACTAACCAAAATAGTGTCCCCCAGTTGCCAAGCCCCAACTTAAATTCCAATAAAAACAGAAGTAAGAATAACCGATATAGCCGCACAGACACGGGTCCATACTTAGTCTTTGTGGAAAGTGTGGATAAAAATATTGGTAGACTTCACCCATTGTCAATAGGGAAACTTCTTTATACACATATCCAAGCACAGAAGCATGACATCATCAATATCGTAGCAGCCGGGAGAAATAGGTTAAAAATCGAAATCAATTCAGCGGCCTCTGCTAACTTGTTGGTTCAATCTACAGTTTTCAAGGACAGAAACTTAGAAGCATTCATTCCAAATTTTTTGATAAACAAACAAGGTATTATCAGGGATGTACACACCTCCCTGTCAGAAGAAGAAATCCCACAGGCGATAGAAAGCCCTTACCCAGTTACCGCAGTTAAACGGTTTACCAAGAAGAACTCATACCAAAATAATGATAGGAGAATACCGATACCAATATGCATGATCACCTTTAGATCACAATCCCTTCCGGACCATATAGCGATCTTTGGAGCACGTTGCCCAGTCGAACCTCATGTCCCACAAATTCTCGTCTGTGATAATTGTTTACGATTTGGCCGTGGTATAACTCAATGCCGCAGCGCTCCCCGCTGCAATAAGTGCGGAGGCCCACATACCTGGGAGACGTGTGCCAGCACAGCTGGTCCACAATGTGTGCATTGTCACGGTCCTCATTTATCCAATGACAGAATATGTCCTGTAATTGTTCAACAACAAAACGCACGTGAGGCAGCGGCCCATAATAAAGCCTCTCCCATGCCGAATTGGTATCCCACCCATCGTCAGACATATTCGCAGGCAGCCAGCGCCGCACCGCTCTATTACGACGAAAAGCAATTCCCCGCGCTCTCTCCAATTGCAGTGCAGCCACCTAGTTTAGCCTCAACAAATGCTTTCCAAAACTGTCCTATGATCCCTATCCAACAAAATCAAGAGTCTCGTCACCAAAGTAAAGTGCTCTCTCCAAACCAACCGATATATACTACTACTACCGTCGGCCGCAACAAGCAAAGGCCAGCAACCCCAAAAGCACAAAATTCCAATTACCCTCCTGTTTACCAAAGAATGTATGTACCCCATCATATACCAATAACACCTATCACAAGGAATCCTTACCCTCCCCAACCCCAGTATAAGGAAAAGTCCCCCTTACCCGAAAAAGTAGCACTCATATAGAAGATATTGCAAATTATCCTGAACATGATTCAAGAATGTCAAGCAGCTCCATCTGATACCTCCCAACTCGACCCAATTCGTCACCTTCTTACCAACCTAGCAGGAATCAACCAAAGAACCGAATACTCTCTCTACTTCCTATGGCGATAAAACTTATGCAATGGAACGCTCGATCTGCTATTGCCAATAAAGACATCCTATCTAAAGAATTGCTCGGCAACAACGTAACAGTAGCAGCTATCAGTGAAACCTGGTTTAAGCACATGTCCCTATCCATTTCAGGGGATATAACATCATCAGGGAAGATAGAACTGACGGAAAGGGAGGCGCGGCACTCTTAATAAAGGAAAACATTTCTTTCCAACAAATACAGATAAAATGGGGCGTAAAAGAAGTACAGGCTGTAGCCGCGGAAATAGTAACACCTACGGGTGCCTACACTATATTATCACTATATAAACCACCACATGTGAGGGTCAGCTGTAAGGAATGGAAACAATTGTGGGCGTCACTTCGTACCCCGTTTCTGATCTGTGGTGATTTTAACGCCCACCATACTGCTTGGGGCAATGACACATCGGACGCAGACGGAAGATCATTATTAAATTCTATAGAAGACTATAATCTAGTCATTTTAAATGATGGCTCACCCACACTAATTCCGACTCCCTACAGACGCCCAACATCGGTAGACATTTCTATAGCCTCACCAAATTTCCACGCGGTAGATAAATGGGAAACAAAAAGATATACATTGGGATCGGATCATTTCCAATTTACATAACAATAGGAATGGAAGTAAACCCGCGAACTAGATATCATGCCAGTAGCCCCTGGCGTATCCAGGAAGCCTCGTGGTCTACGTACATTAAGGTCATCTCAGAGGAATTAGCCAATCTTAATCCTAATCTATCTGTAAAGGATTCTTACCGACGCTCTGATATCAATTATAAATAGGGCGGCGATGAATTCGATTCCTCGCCGTAAAACTACTGAAAATTGAAAAAAATACAAAGTGTTCTGGTGAGATTCAGAATGCTCCAAAACAGTAACAAAACGTAGGTTGGCCCTGAGTAGTTATCGTAAAGTACAGACGCTCGAAAGTTATTTGGAATATAAGCGGGTGGATGCTCAGACAAAAAAATTTCTAAAACGGCGGAAGAAAGAGGAATGGATTAAATACTGCAACGGCATAAATAAGGATACAAGCATTTCAGACGTTTGGAAGAAAATCAGAGCATTAAAAAATTAAACTCAAATCGACATGTAGAAGCTGACCCGGTCTGGTTGGAAGAATTTGCAGATAGGGTAACACCATCCTCATGCATTACAGCTCCGATGATCATACCTGAATCGGAAGATGAAGACTCTCATCCAATGATGACCCCTTTCTCTAGAATAGAACTAGAAAAAGCCTTATCAACAAACCAGAACACATCCCCGGGAATTGATAATATCAATTATCCAATGCTTACAAATTTGCCGTCAGAAGCCAGAGATTTACTTCTCCATATTTCAATGAAACATGGACAAAAAATGAGTTAATGGAGGATTGGACAACACAGGTGATTTTTACCGGTGTTAAACCTGGAAAAATCCACTACTACAGGCTTCGTATAGGCCAATAGCTTTATCATCGTGCGTAGGGAAGACTCTAGAGAGAATGATTAAGAACCGCCTGGAATGGTGTTTAGAGGCGAACGATTTACTCCCTCAATCACAATTTGGATTCGCAAGGGAGAGGGACAATAGATAATTTAACTATTTTGCCAACGGATATCACTGATTCTTTTTAAAAGAAAAAACTGTACGGTCTCTCTGTTTTTAGACATTTGTTCGGCTTATGATCATGTGCAAATCCCTATCCTAATGGAAAAATTAAAAAGATTGGGGCTTCCAGAGAGGCTAGTGTATGGCATTAACACCCTGTTGGGGGAAAGAACAATCTTCATACGATACAGGGATCATACCATAGGACCAAGAAAACTCTATACAGGACTACCTCAAGGGGCTATTCTGAGTCCACTATTATATATTCTATACGCATGGGATTTGGAAAGAGTAGTTAATCCAAACACCCGAATTCTCCAATATGCGGATGACATCTGTATATATTGTATGGCGGCTACAATGGAGGAAGCGTTATCCAACCTAACAATTACGATGATGAACATGGACAAATGGTTTAAACGGAATGGGCTACAAATCTCAACTGAAAAGTCCTCAGTGATAATATTCACCAGAAATCGATTAGATCTTAACGAAATCAGAACAGTCAGAATAGGAATCTACTCATTTACAGTTAAATCCAATGTTCGCTTCCTGGGTCTAGTGCTGGACTCCAAACTCAGTTGGATTCCCCACATTACTCAAATAGTTAATTCCTGTAACCCAGCTCTGAACATTATACGAAGCGTAACACGGGTATGGTGGGGTGCAAATCACAACACCCTCTTAACAATATACAGAGCCTTAATTCGATCTAAAATAGATTATGGAAGCATTCTATACAGCAACGCAAATACTCGAACCCTTTCCATGCTGGACAAACTCCAATACAGCTGTATACGAACCTGTCTGGGAGCCATGAGATCGACTCCCACTAACGCCCTACTGATTGAAGCTCGGGAGATGCCCCTGAATATCAGACGAAACTGGCTGGCTAGTAAATATATTCTGGAAAGGCTAGCATACAGGAATCATCCAATTATCTCGAAATGCAAAGCTTTGTATAACCATGGATACATCACAGAGCGTCATAGACTGGCTGAAGTCCTCCACAGTTACAGAGAGTGGGAAAAATTGGCAGACAGAATTATTCCAACGAAGATATTTCCCCCATATGAGTATTATTCCAGCACTAGCATGGTACAGATACCAATATATTACATAACTCCTGAGACCAACCAACATGTCACCTACAAACAAGCAGTAAGGAAATACCTGGAGGACAATTGGAATTATTCGTTTTTTATATATACGGACGGATCCAAAATAGACTCAGGGGATGGAGTAGGCTGCGCCTTTTATTGCCCGAGGACCAAGTATCAAGAAAAGTATAAATTACCATCGAATACATCAATTTATACGGCAGAAGCCATCGCTATATTAAGAGCACTTGAGCACAGCTTGACATTGACTGAGACGAGTTTTTTAATAATCTCTGACTCGCTTAGCGTACTGAACTCCATCCAAAGAAAATTTTTGGGCAAGAAAACCAATCAATTTATAGTTAAGATTGTGGAGACATATCTAGAATTGTCCAGAAGAAATAAATCCATAAACTTCCTTTGGCTAAAAGCACATGCAGGGGTTCCGGATAACGAAACAGTGGATCAAATGGCAAAGACAGCCGCTAGAATAGGAGACACCTTAGATATCCAGCTTCCGTACACTGACTACCTCTTCAAAATAAAAACAAAGGCTCTGAACAAATGGCAAACTGAATGGGACTCCAGCAAAAGCAGGAAGGGACATCATTATGGATCGATTCAACCCCGAATACCATCCCGCCCATGGTTCTTCAACTTTCCGGATCATAGAGGCGTCATTTCCACTATAATTAGAATGCGCTTTAACCATGGTTTATTCCCCCAGCATTTACATCGGATACACATCCTAAATACAGATAATTGTGATTGCGATAGAGCAGAAATAGGGGATATTAATCACGTAGTATTTCATGCCCTAAATATAAACAACATCGACAAAGATTTTTAAAACAACTCGTCAACTATGGAATACCTCTCCCAACAAGCATTAGCTGTCTATTGCACGGTAACAACGTGACCATATACAAGTTGCTAAGTAATTTTGTAAAGTCAACTAATATAAAAATTTAGATGTGAAAAAACTAGTTAAATGTAAGGATTTTAATCATTGTATGTCAAAATAATAATAATAATAATAATAATAATAATAAAACAACAACAACAACAACCTATAAGGAACTAACAATAATTTATATATCTGTATATTTCACTGTAACATTTGTAATTATGTGTGAGCAATTGTATTTAAACATAATGTGTCAAAATGTTCCTTTCTGATTAATCAGTTTACCTAGTTCTATCGTTTATATTTTACTAATCATGTCAAGTCTTGCTCTCTTACCTACGTATATGTAAAATGTTTATATATGTATGTACAAATGGATGTTGGTTGTATAGTGCCTAGGCGCTTAAAGCCAAATAAAAATTAATTAAAAAAAATTCTTCTAGGATCATCTATCATTCGTGTGGTAGGTTTGGATGTGTACACATATTTCCCCTGTCTTAGCTCTAGCGTGATTAAGGTTATTCATAGAAATGCTATAAAATGTGTTCATATTTTTGTGTTATTTTAGCCTTCCTGCCTTCATGTGTACTATCCCTTAGGTCTCTTAAGAACGATTAAAATAAACGAAGCAGCAGCAAATATAGGCTGAACTATGCTTAAGATAATAAGAAGACCGCCCGAAAGTCTTGTTGTTGGAACTATTCTTGGGCTGTTACATTATGTTATTTTTGCAAATTCCTGTTCTCAACCCAAAAGATCAACATGCGTTCGATGAATGGGCAGACGGAGTGGCTGGCAAGTACTAACATTACAGTAAGGAAACTAATTAAATTTGGAAATAAGCCTGATTCTTCTTAATTGATCAAAACAAATAATCACTTTACCGATATATCTGAAATAGAGATGTTAATATTGTGTCGGTGTGACCGACAGTCAATCACATTATTTCGAATTTACGTAAGTACGGAGCCGGCATCTGATATTCATCTTTACCGCTAGAATCCTTACAACAGGCTCATTATCAATTACCGAAAGTCAAATAATTACCACCTGATTCCAGAACTAAAATAAAATTGTAATAGGAGCATAAAAATAGTAAAGTGCTAAACAGTAATGATTTCTGCATAGGAAACTAAAACTGTTTTTAAATAGCTGCGTCATCCGCGCCTCCTGTATTCTCTATTTTCCCAATAACTACACTTTTCCTATTATAAATTAACCATCGTCTAACTTTCGAAAAATGATATTACCTTTTTAAAGAATCTTGAATTAATTCTTTTCTCCGTCAATTAACTTCCAAAATACGTTCGCTTCGTACCATATCATTAATTCATGAATATTTCAACGATCATAAAGTATATTGTACATATTCGTTTAGAAATTAATCGCAATTCGTATGTTGAAGTCTGCTACATTTTTTTTTTATTTTTTTTTTTTAAGAAAAAATGAAAAAAGCCTTATCAGAAAGCTCTGTTAGCCAAAATTCTCCTGCATCTTTTACTACTTCTATTATGTGAGGACGTTAAATTCTGTTGTCTTTCAGGACTTAACTTTTGGTTTTTTGTAAATTTGCTCCAAGTCCACTCCGAACATGTTTTTCATGGTACTCATTGATTTTTTTTTTTAGTTTTTGTTTTTGTACCTAATGTCATTATTTATATTAGTTTACAAATTTCATATGCAACTGAAGCAAAAAAACTCTCTTATGCATAATGAGAGCGATTTTTATATCACAATGATAACAAGCAAACATCAGATTTAACTGGATTTCATAGGGCGCCAGGGAATTAATTTGTTCCCACAAATAATAATCATTGAAAGTTTCCAAACATGGAAGTATTTCAATACAAACTGGAAAAAGAAAACAAAAAAGCACTCGGCTTTTAGACACAACTAGCTCAGAAATTTGTGTCCGGCGGCATAATAACTCTCACTCATCAGACCGTTAAAGGGCTGACTCAATGGTTTGTCTGAGTGCACACTGTTTCTGGAGAAATAATTACCGTGTCTGTCTGGCTGTACGAAGCACCGCAGCAAGGTGCTGTCGTCACTCAACTAGCGCTCCTGTCTCGGAACTACAAGGCACTTGTCACGTCAGCCAGCACATGTGACAACATCGACCGGACTTGGCACTCAGTCATCCAAGCCTCCAGAATGGAACCATCAATACTGCTCTGGCTAGCGATCGTTCTAGATGAAGTGAAGTCTTCTCGCCTCTCAGAGCTCGTCTCTCCTCCTCCTCGGCGTGTATCATGGAAACACAAAATTTATAAAATTTCCAATCACGTGAGGAAATAAACACATTGGATTGGCTTCTCAAAAGTATCCCCTCTTTGCTGGCTAATACATTGCCTCTCATTTGCTAAGTGTTTTCGCGTTCTATCGGTAGTTCTTGGGAGGATTCGTAGGAATAACCTTTCCCCACGATACACCGGGTGGACGGTGCATTTACGGACCCTTCCGCAAAATTCCCAGTGTCCAGCCTTTCTCACCGGTATCAGCGTCGACTTACCAGAGATAATTCCCCCATTGTCTCGACCTACCGGACACTTCCAGCTTAAGTCAGATTGTCGCTCACGTTAACACAACTCTTAGATAGGCGCAGATTTTTGTCTCCAGCTCAAAAAGAATATCCATTTATTTCTTATGTTTATTAAACCAAACAATAATTAATTTAAATTGTACGATATGACCCATGTAGTCATCTTGCTACAATAGTCTGCCTGTAACTTTTTTCCGCGTTTTCATAGCTACGTTGTAGAAATTGATTTTTAGTATTTGTTTGTATTCCCGTGAGTACTGCTAAATGCTTGACACCCTGCCTGCGTCCACAGTGCGGGCGCCCTCTAGGCTGTTCCTCTCCTCCCCCGTGAACGTGTCTGCTGATCCCAGACTTAGCCGGACAATTGGCGGCCCTGCCGACCGGGATAGCTGGGCTTACGGCTCAGCTGTCCTGTCACCATACCGTCACCCTCTCCCCAGCCTCAATGCATTACCTGCACAAACATGCAGTGCACGCATCTAATGACGTATGTTGATGGTATTTGCAATTCGATGCGCACTTGTCTTTGTTTTCTCAACCTTACTTTGATGGCCCTTCCAGCACTTCCATTAAAGAATGGGCATTCAGAATACCTCACATGACAGTACGTGCCTTACGCCGTATCGATATCTCATTGCTCATCAAGGATAAACTGATCAAGTGATGATTCGGAGATGGTAACTCCAGATGTTAACACGAAACCGTAACTGAGATAGCCCAAACGCCCACGTTTAAATTGGAATCCACGGCAGTCATCTCTCCTATATACAGAATAATCTAAATTAATATACTTGGCTATACGGTATGATTGCAGAAATTGATGACAATTTTTCCATCTGTCCACCGCCCGTTCAGTAACAATTAATGATACAAGAGGAACTTCTCTTTCTACTTATCATCCTTTCCATTGGGAATGTAAACATATTGTTACGCATCTTTATGCAGATTAGAATTTCTAATTACATCATTTGCGCTAAATATGAAATTATGTCGGTACAAGGAATAGTAAAAGTGTTTGATTTCGTTTAGCAATTGAACTTATCATTCATACGATGATTCGTTGTAAAATTTATTTGCTAAATAAATGTCACTGAAGGAAATTCTGTCAGAAACACAAGATCAAAATGAAAGTGTTCCATTTGAGAAATACGAAATCTCATTCGACATCATCAGATATGGCGCCCATGTTGCTCGTTCTTTAGATTATTCCATTTCAAATTGAAAGACTCTGGTTCAAATGATGTCGAAGCGGCAGATATATCGCCGTTCGGAGCTGAATGTCCACTGCTTCACGACAGACCCGCTCTGCTCTTTACAGGTAGGTATCTAGGGAGATAAATAGTAGCCTGCAGAGAGTGTTCGGGTGTGAAATAACCAACTAAAAAGAAAATAATAATAATTTACGTTTAAGCGAATGTTGAATTTTAAATTCCTTATGATTTTAAAATTGAATATGTGATGGGATTTTTTCATGCACTTTACAAAAAGCAAATGTGAAATTTCATAATTTGTTATTTATTAAACAAAACGACAGTTTTAAGAAATAATTTTAAAAAAACCACTACAATCATGATTGGCATTTACTTTTGTCATAAATGATTTTCCTCGACGAGGGCGCGATACAATTTGCCAGCTAGAACAAAAAAAGATCATTAGAGTAGTGAGAAACTCTATGAGCATGCACGTCTCACTGCCAAGGCGTCTCAGGTTTGGTCAGAATCGAAGTATTAAATGTTTTCTTAGGATATTTACCCTGATTTTTGTGGTCACTCAGCTCCACAGGTTCCCCCGTTCACCATTCGGCCTATGCAAAATGATAACTTTACCACCAAACACTTTCCTAAGAAACACTTTCACAATAACCACATTGGATTTCGCGATTGGTGAGCCCATCGACATGCAAACTCAGATCTCCACTGAGCCCCGCGCATGACCTCAGTACTTGTACGCAGGTTTCCATTCTTACCCACATTGTACGCCACGGGCGCTCACACCGCATCTGGCCTTAATCGCAGCCACGACTTCAATGTCCTTCTGCCATACAGATGCTGTCGCAGCTCGCAGTCCGTTGGCAGAAAAAGGAAAACTACGAGACGACGACGACAACAAGAGCTGTTTCAAATGCGTGGGGTATCCTAACAAAACTCTGTCGCTCAATTCACCTCACAAAAGTTTAACTTGGATAAAGATATGCTGACCCACGTCCGTCTCAATAGTGGCGTCCTAGCGATACGCGGAATATGCCCCTGGCCAGTAAAAATTTCCTGCTGTGTCAAACACTTAGCTCGCTACGGAACATTGACCGGATCCCAGCCTCCTGTTCTGTGTGCGTACTTGCTGCCCAACAGAATATTTCTACCACTGTTTTGCAGGTACAAAAATAGTTCTATTCTTCTTTTTAAGTATTACGTTTATGAGATGATTCAGTTTTGATCATTTCAGGTGCTACATCCGCCACCGAGCGTGGTGGTGTAACGGATAGCGTTCTGACCTCGCATTCGGGAGGACGGCGGTTCGAATCCCCGTCCGGGCATCCAGATTTGGGTTTTCCATGGTTTCCCCAAATCACTCCAGGTGAATGCCGGGATGCTTCCTTCAAAAGGCCCTGGCCGAATTCCTTCCCATTCCTTGCCCCCATCCTTTCCCGTCTCTATAAGACCACGTTGTTAAAAAGGGACGTTAAACTGTTACAAAAAAAAAAAAAAAAAAATACATCCGCCAGTCACATTCTGAGTGCCTCAGTGGGCTATAAACATAGTCTTTTCCTTTTAGTAAAATTAGTATTTATTGTTGTTATAAAGTTAGCAATGAACGAGAGATTCTTCCGACATTGTTACATTATTGGTTAACATCCAAAAGCTGTTTTTATAAGCATTTCAAGTTAGTACGCTTCTGTGCTTGTTACCCATTCTATTTAAACTAAACATAGCTTTTTGAATATCTTTTTCGCGGAGTTTATTTATTCTTATAAAAATAAAATGTTTAGTAATAGTCTATACTAATGAAAACGAATTTTTTAATATGTTTTATTCATTTTGATAATACACTTTTCGCAGTGATTGACAGTAAAGGTTACACAGTGTCTTGCGCTGGTGCTTCCAGTTTAACGCTTTAGGCTACCATGGCATTCTATTGATCCAAATTTGGGATTCTAGAATATTGATTTGCTAATGACTATCTACAGTGGAATCAAGAAACAATTAACAATGGTTCACTTATGCCCGTAATTGTGATTTCTGTAGGTTTTTATTGTGCATCTGTAAGCTTCAATATGCACCGAGTAAAGCAAACATTTAAAAAAAGCATGTTCGATACCAATTTCTGTTATGTTTTCACTCCAAACTTCAACGAACAATATCGAATATTTTGATTTATTTTCGTTGCGATCAAGCTGAAACGTGACGGGGAAATTCCCTGCAATACTCAATCCAGAACAATAAATTCATAGAGGATATAGCGAGAATACTACCACCAATCTTATGTCTTTAACCTGTAGAAAATGAGGCAACCATTTACTTGATAATACTTCGGTAATGTTTTCTTGGTAGCATCTATTATGTCGGCTACGTACCGTCCTGCCGTTTCTGTTCCTTTATTCGGGATTAAATTTATCAATACTACAGAACTCACATAAATGTTCGCCTCAGATTCTGGAATGGAGACTGCATACACAATTAAATAAATTCTTTTCGGGCTTCCGTCCGCGTAAAATATGAAAATGAGGGCTGAGATAGAAGCCTTCGAAACGTCCCACAAGTGTGACATCTTTATGCGACTGGAAGACCGAGAAATGTTTATTTATATACAACGTCGTGAAAAACTTCGATCTTTCATACATAATTATTCGAGAGAATGATCTTTTCTTTAACGATTGAATATCACTTCGGCTACGGTAACAAAGCAATAGCCTCGAACAACTTTCGGGAGGACGCCGGTTCGAATCCCCGTCCAGCCATTCAGATTTCGGTTTTCCATGGTTTCCCAGACCACTCAACACGAATGCGGGGCTGGTTTCTTCAAAACATCAATGCCGAATTCATTCCCGTTTCTTGCCCCAGTCATTCCCTGCCTCTAATGACTACTGCAGAAAATCCTGTTCGTAGGAATTTTTCAGCCACTCCGCAGGATAATTTAGAATAAATTAACTGTTAGTTTGAGGTTTGATGAATTGCCAGTTGTGATTCAGTTGTTCGTTGCCTTCCTCCTTTCCAGATTTAAGCTGCCATCACAAAGTAGTCTACTTTTTAGAGATCTTCTGTTTAATTAGTTCTGCTCTGGTAGGATTTTCAGCAGGAGGAGTTGCAAACGAATCAATAAGACTCAGCATTACGGAGTTGACTCACGGGTCCTTGACTGGAGTAAGCACAGAAATTCTTAGTGCTTTGTTATTAGAAGCTCAGTTATAGAAAGGTTTATAAAGTTTTATAAGTTTTAAGTGGGGTGTAAGGGCATATTATTCTTTTCCAATTAATTGTCAACCTCTCCTCAACGTTGTGCACGGACGAGGCTCTAGCGACTGAATGGTTTCCGGTATAAGGAGTCGCCCACTGATTGTAATATCGTTAATGGGGGAGTAACTTTTTTCTTCGGACCTACTGCAATGTATCAAATCTATTCCATACAATAATACATAATGAAATTGTGAAAAAGTTATGTTCGTTCATGAAATTTATTTCCATGGAGTAATTGTACATTACTAGTGATAGAGATGACAAAACTAATAAATCAAGAATATTTGTGTCTGTCTGCCTGTCTGCACATCACACAAAAACTAAAGGAGGGATTTTAACAAAAAATTAGTTATATTTGATCTCATGCATGGAACATAGGATACTTTTTATCAAGATTAGTAACATATCCTTAATGGTACAGACGCCTAAACCGTTAATTTTTTAATATTTAAATGTTTGCTTTAGCATAGCACATAAACTAATGGACAGATTTTAACAAAACTGCATATAGTGGTAACATATGTCGTTACTTAACATAAAGGAAACTTTTTGTTGAGAATTTTCAAAGTTTTTGATGATACACAATTAAAACAGTATCTCTTCAACTTTTGTCGGCCTGTCCGCACATCGCGCAGAAACTAATTAACTAATTTCAGCGAAACTTTAGATAGTGATATCTTATTTCATCAATTAACATGTAGGATACTTTCATCTAGACCACTAATATTGTTCTTGACACTACTTTGGCCAAAAACACTAAGTTTTGTGGTCATTGCCTGCGTGGGCACGCCTCACCCAAAAACTAATATACATTAAACAATTACAATACTTTTAATTTCGATTTTGGGATTCCTTTTCAAGCAAAATATACATAGTTGTACTGCGTAAATCGTTAGTAATAGCTTAGGTTATTTTTCTATGTCAAATCTAGACGCTGAGAAGTAATAAAAGTCGCCTAATTTATTTGTGTCGTAACAGAATCTATCAATTTAATACTGATTGGCGCATGCCTCCTCATAGTCAAAATACTTCCCACGATTGTTAACATAGGCGTGGGCACTACTATTCACTATAATGTACAGTCTACGAATCCTTGTAAATTATTACACTTGGTACTGAATTACTACGTCATTCTTGTATACTTTTAATAAATTGCGTACGTAATTATGAATATCGGTATTTTTCTTTTATCCTACTACATTTTATTGATACTTACTTATTCCTTGTGTTGATTAATTTCAAAATTCGTGCTAAATTTTAATACAGTAATGATTATAATTTATGAGTCAAAAGAAAAACGGTCGAAAACTTCTCAGATCCACGTGGATGAAGTCACTGGCTCTTTCCACTTGTACATCCAATAGTTGCATCTATCACGGCCTGTTCTCACTCGGTTCAGTACCGTCCAGGTTTTCCTAGGAAGGTTGAATTCAGGAGGCTGTCGTGTAGGGTCTTAGATTAGCGCATGATTGTCGGGGTTGGAGTTTGTCCACTCAGCGCACCATGCTTCGTTTAAGGCCGCGACACACGTACGGGAAACCCAGGGATTTGGTCGGAATGGTCCCGGCCATAAAAATGGATGTTGGTGTATATATCCGAGATTAATAAACGTCGACACCGCTTGACCTATAACCATGCAAGTTGGTACATACATCTATTTTTTCATTTTTTCTGAACAAAAAAATCCAAAAGCCTCTCCCTTACCCCTTTATATCCCTTAATTTTTATACAAACCCACAATTTTTATCCGATTTTCCATTTTGATGGAACTATGCATAAATATACTTAAAAATAAAAAGTAAAATACTGTCAACATTTGGTTTCTAAAAATCCAACCTCTCTCACCCTTTCCACCCCCCCCCCCCTATAATTTTTGTCAGTGTTCTTTACACAAAGGGGGCATCCATAAATTACGTGAGGTGAAATAGGGGAGGGGGGGGGTCCGACGAAATCTCACCAGATCTCACCAGGGGGGAGGGGGGGGTCTACGGAAATCTCACGTGAGATTTTGCGAAAAATTTGGGGATAGTAGAGCCAAAAAAAAGGTCTACAATTTGCGCCAAAGTCGATTTTAGGAGGGTATTTCGTCAAAAAAGTTAGGGTGTGACCTAAAAAAAACAAAAAAAAAATAAAAATAAAAAAGGTCTACGAAAGTTTCGAGGGCGATTTGTGGGGGGGGGTTCTCAAGGACCAGATCTCACCAGAGGGGGGGGGGGGGGGGTCCGGCCAGATCTCACGAAATCTCACCAGGGGGGAGGGGGGGTCCAGAAATCCGGAAAAACACCTCACGTAATTTGTGGATGCCCCCAAAGCGTTTTGAAGCATGTTTGCAGATGTATGCTTAAATGTAAGCAGAAAAATATTGTTTACCTTTAGCTTGCAAAAGCTCAAACCCATTCCCCCTTTACCCCCACCGCTCTTAAATTTTTTAGTGGAAAGCCACAGTTTTCATCAGATTTCGATGGAACATTGCACACATGTATTTTAAAACAAAGAAAAACATTTATTTATTTATTTAATGGCATTCGGCTACTGGGCCATACAGCCAGCTCAATGTGATTTGTTGCTATCAAGTATTGACACAAGGACACTACAACACGGACAAGACAGACACAACACTAAACACCCATGTCCTCGGCCGGACTCGAACCGGCGACCCTACGCTACCGAGGCCGGCAAAGAAAAACTTATTGTCTGCATTATGTTAACAAAACCAAAACTGTTGCCCACTGCACCCTATTTAATTTTTGCAAATGTACTTTATACAAAGTTACAGTTTTTATCCTATTTTGATGGAACTTTTCGCACTTATACGTTAAAACAAAGATATAAATACTGTTGACATTAGTTTTACATAAACCAAACTACTCTCCCCCTCTAAACACCGTTAATTTTTGCCAGTGTTCTTTATACATATCCACAGTTTTTATCCAATATTGATGGAACTTTGCACACGTATACTTTAAATCAAACAGAAAAATGCTGTCTACATTTGGTTTACAGAAGCCCAACTACGTTTCCCCTTTACCACCGTCCCTTTCAATTTCCAATATTCTTTATAGAAATCCACAGGTTTAAATCTCATCAACATCGATTCAGCTGTTTTTTAAGTTATGCCTGAATATTCATAAAATAAATGTCCTAATGTCTCAACAGATTTTTTCTAGTTGTGAAAACCCATTAAAAATAAGTATTTTTTGCGTGACGCCGGAACATATATATTCCAGATAAAGATTTATGTATGCGGTACGTTTTAATGCATGGACGGTACATGTTTCGATTATCGAGCAGCAACTTCAACAGATGTTGTGATTAGATTGAAATGCAGCCTGGACCAAAATGTATACTGACATTCCATATCACATCATCCAATTCACCCTGTTCTGGAAATTGTTCGGGTATATCAACATTTAGTTTACTTCTTGAAATGGTTGGCACCAACTGAATGAAACTTGATACACATGATACACATCGGAAAAATAAAAATAATGTATTGGTAAATTAGTCCCAATTGACCAGACAACACCGGGTACTCCGCTGTTACTATTATTAATCAGTAAGCAGGCTGCTTCCGTACCACGAAGAAACTATCGGACTTCTTTGGATGAGGTTTTCACAGTTTGAAACATTATGACCATGTTTAAAATGTGAAGTATATCTACATCTACATCCATACTCTGCAATTCACAAACATTGTGGGTGGCAGAGGGTGCTAAGCACCAATCTTAATTCTGCGCATTCCAATCCCGAATAGCACGAGGAAAGAAAGAATACATATAAGCATCAGTACGGCATCTTATTTCTCTAATCTTATCCCTCCGGTCATTGCGACCCAAATAAGTTGGTGGAAGAAGTATCTCACTGTACTCGTAGGTCATTGAATTTCGCATATTCTCCAATATATTTAAACGTAAATGACGTCGTATGTCTTCCAAACTATCCCAGCTCAATCTATGTATCAATTCTGTGACGCTTTCATCGGGGCTGTAACAACCAGTCACGAATCGAGCGGCTCTCCTCTGTACCCTCTCCACTGAGTCAATCAGGCCCTTGCGATACCGATCAAACTCCACAACAGTAATCCAGACGCACTAGTGTTTTATACGCTATTTACTTTGTGTGAGCATTACAATTCCTCAGAATACGACCTATGAATCGTAATTTAGAATTAGCTTTGCCTACGACGGAAGTTATGTGCAAGTCCCATTTCATATTGCTTTGTACTATTACCCCCAGATACTTCAGGGAATAAATCGTGTCAACAAAAGAATTGTTTACTTTGAACTCGTGAGCAAACTGATTCTTTTTGTTACTTGTTCGCTTTGCCTTGTACTTTTTGCAATTAACTGTAAGCTGCCATTTACGGCATCATTCGGAAATAGCATCCAAATAGCGCTGAATTTCTAAGCAATCGTCAGAGCACCTTATTTCCCTATAGATAACTGCAACTAGCATTTAACGGTGTCACCTAGATCGTTTATAAAAATTAAGAATAGAAGTGGTTCTATTACACTTCCTTGAGGAACTCCAGAAGTAACATCTAGCTTAGAAGAGGCTTCCCCGTCAATAACGACATACTGTGATCGACCAGTTAGAAATTCGCATACCCATTCACAAATCTGATCCGATATACAGTATATTCGAATCATCGCTAAAAGTCGGTTGTGTGGTACACGATCAAAAGCTTTCTGAAAATCCAAGAATATTGCATCAGCTTGCGAACCTGCATCGATAACTTTCATTACGTCATAGGAAAATAGGGCCAATTGTTTTTCACACGATCTTTTCTTACGAAATTCGTGTTGACACGGTGTTAGTAACTCGTTCTCATCTAGAAGCTTCATAATATTCGAGCATATGGCATGCTCCAGAATTCTACAACATACAGATGTTAAAGATATGGGTCGATAATTCCTAGGATCACTCTGATCTCCTTTCTTGAAAACATGAATTACCTTGGCTATTTTCCAGCCGGAGGGTACTTTTTTCTCGTCTAAAGATTTACAGAATATATCTGACAGAAATGGTTCAATTTCCTCCGCGTATTCTGAAAATACTCTTACCGGTATACCACTTCAAGAGCTTTAATTGCTTTACAATACCTACGCTATCAATTTCTACCATCCATCTCTAATTCTACACGATGTGGTAAAGTGGGAATGTTTTCCATGTTTTCGCGCTTGAATGAATTTTTAAATTCGGTGTTTAATACGGTAGCCTTGTAGCGGCTGTCGTCAACTTCCCGACAGTCTAGTATTACAACTGGTTTATTGTTGTCACTACAACTAACTTTTTTTACATTCGACCAAAATTTCTTAGGGTTTTCGGTGAGGCTGTTAGAGAGGAAATTGCAACGAAAGTCATTAAAGGCCTCACCCATCGCATTCTTAACAGCTATCCTTATCGCATCTAACTTATCTAAATCGGTCCTCTGCATGTCCTTCTTGATCGTGCATGTATCTTCCTTTGCTTTTTGAGCAATCGTTTAACGTCACGTGTATACCATGGTGGATCATTTCCTTCCTTGATTGTACGATTCGGTATATGCAAGTCCATACCTTCCCTGACTATACGTATGAATCGTTGTCACATCTCTTCAACGGTGCCTCTTGCCACTATGAAGGTATTGTAATTATGCCTCAAAAACGTTCTAAAAACACTCTTTTGAAGCTTTCTCGAATCTGTAAACGATCCTTTCTTTTTCCTTGCGCGTGGATGCTAATTTTAATGTTGCAATTACAGCTTTGTGATCACTTATTCCCGTGGTAGTGAAAATGTCCGTGAATAATTCAGGTCTATTTGTTACGAGAATATATAAAATAATTTCGTTCCTGTTGAGCCATCGCGTTGGTTCAGTTAGGAGCTGCTCAAAATTGTGATCTGAGAAAAGGTGTAGAATGATTTCGCAAGCTGCTTTATCCCTGCCACCAGTAACGTGAACGTAATTAGTCCAGTCGATATATGGCAAGTTGAAGTCACCACCTAGCATTATTGTATGGTCCGGAAATTGACGAGCTATATTATTTACATTATTCCCTAAGGCCTCGGCAATAGTTACACTTGCATCTGGTGGACGATAGAAGGAGCCGATCACAAGTTTTGTCCTAGCTACATTGAGCTTAATCCATAAGATTTCGCAGACAGTATCGACAACTATTTCGTTACATGGGATGTACTTACTAACAGCTATAAATACACCACCGCCATGGGAATGCAACCTATCCTTACGAGAAACGTTCATGCTGCCATTAAAGATTTCCGCAGAACTTATATGTGGTTTTTACCAACTTTCTGTGCATATTACGATATCAGCATCTGTACTACAAAAAAATGTTTTCAAGTTCATGCTGTTTGTTATAAACACTTCTGCAGTTAACTATTAGAACTTTTAATGTTCGAGATTCTTTTAAGCTACCCCTAATACGCGGAGTTACATTCGTTTGGGCCGTCCATATATGAATTTCCTGTTCAGGGTCATGCTCCCTCAGTCTAAAAAAAAAAAAAAAAAAAAAAAAAAAAAAAATCCCAATGCACTCCACACGGCCCCTGCCACCCGTGTAGCCGATTCACGTGTGTAGTGCATACTTGATCTATCCAAGGGATCCCTACACGACTCAAGCCCAGGGCGAAGATGGAGGAATCTGTAGCCATGACTATCATAGAACCGCCGTAGTCTTTGGTTCAGCCCTTCAACACAGCTCTGAACCAGAGGTCCACAGTCAGTGCTATCGACAATGCTGCAGAAAGTTAGCTCAGCCGAAATCTTGCGGCCAATGGCCAAAGAGTTCACCCTTTCTGCAAGCCACCAAAAGAAGAAAGGATAACCTGTAAACCTAGGCGGCAAGCATCATTGGTGCCGACATGAGCCAGAATCCGCAGCTGACTACACCCATTCTGTCCAATGGCATCAGGGATGGCCTCTTTCACATCTCGGATCAGACCACCCAGAATACACAATGAATGGATACCAGATTTCATCCCCGAGCTATTCGCCATTTCCCTAAGCGGCTCGGTAAACCGCCTAACGTTCGAGTTGCCGATCACTAGAATCCCCTTCTGCAGTTGCTCAGACCTAGTGAGCGAGGGGGCTGCCAACTCACAGGATGACTATTGCTGAACTGAATCAGTTCCAGGCAATACGTCGAACCGGTTGGACAGTGGTACAAGCTCACCTTCCTGGGAATCAGGCTTGTACGACTGCCCCCACATGCGGCGTCGACGTCGAGAAACCACACGCCAGTAATCACCAGGCGACGGCCCCACAAATTCAAACGTCTCTGCCTGGACTGTAGGTACGATGACTGGTAGGAGAGAACCTGCGAGCCGCTTAGCTTCTACAGGGTCACCAGTACCACATCTACTGCACTCACTTGCGGTAGCTTCCATCTGTGTAATTCGCGTTGACAAAGCTGCAAGCTGGGTGCGCAGATCAGCCACCTCAGCCAGCGCTTGCACACAACAACCACAGTAGTAGTAAGGATATGTCTGTTTGGATTCAAAATAGGTCACGCGCCCCGCCCCCTCTGCGGCCGCTTCCCCTATAATTAGGCACCTGGCCGACTGTGCGGCCTGTAATTATCTACCTGGCTGCCGGCGCCGCTTACCGTCAAGGTCACCCGCCCCGCCCCCTGCAGGTGTGCAGGCCGCTTCCCCTATAATTAGGCACCTGGCCGACTGTGCCGAATTATCTACCTGGCTCTTTGTAGGTCACGCGCCACGCCGGTGCCGCTCTCGCCGTCATTATCTTTGTAGGTCACGCGCCCCGCCCCTGCAGCCACGCTGGCGCCACCGGCCTGTCATTATCTTGGCGTGCATCAGTATAAAAGAAGCGTCGTAACAGGAACTAAGCCAGTTGTATCTGAACTTACACAGAGACAATGTCTTCGCAAAGCATTGAAGATTTGCCTTCTCTCGATGACGTGAATCTGCAAGGTAATTATTTTTTCATACATTGCCAGTTTTAATTATTTATATTTTATTTATTTAACAAAATTTATGTAGTCTTTTAAACTATGCTATCTTTTTTTTTAGATTTACTGTCTGAAGGAGCCACTAGTGATGGAAGTCTGTTGGTTTTCGGTTCCAACGAATGGAATTGGGAATTATTTGATAAATATCTCAGTAAGTTTTTTTTTTAATTTCATTTAGTTAACATAGCGTTTTATCCTATGTTACCATTTAAACTTTTTGTTTTTACAGATACGCCATCTGACGGACTAGAGTTTGAGGGTATACCTACCACTAGTACTTACGATGTACCCATACAAATGAATGGTAAGTCCCACTTTGTTATTTATTACTTTTAATTTTTCATTTAACATAAATCCATGTACTGTTAAATATTTGATATTGTTGATAAAAATTTCATTTAATTAACATTGCGTTTTATCCTAACTTTTTGTTTTTTTACAGATATGCCATCTGAAGAACTAGAGTTCGAGGGTATCCCTACTTACGATGTACCCATGCAAATAAATGGTAAGTTATTTATTTTATACATTCCTTGTAATTAGATGTCAGCTAGCTTTCTATCGTTTCATGAGTATAATTTTTCATTTAACAAAAATCCATGTACTGTTTTAACTTAATATTGAATACAGTATGCTTAAAAAAAAATTTCATTTAACAAATGTCTTTTTTTTTCCATAGATTTACTGGAGTGTGATGAAATTAACGTGCCCAGTAAACGGAGGAGGACTCATTCCATGCAACCAAATGGTAAGTCTCACTTTGCTATTTTTTATTATTACATTCCATGTAGCTAGGATGCCAGCTTAATTCTAATTGGTTTCAGGTCCTTCTGATCCACCCAGGGTTTTGCAATTTGCAGAGCCAGCGAGTCATGAGACTTTATCTGGTGCAGGCTTGGAACAGGAATTAGCTGATTGTGAGTACATTATACTTTATATTTTTGTAATTACCTTTTTCTTTACGTCATGTTTTTTAACCAATGCTTATTTTTTTTATAGATATGGCACAGTATGATGGTTTACCTACCACAAATGTTTATGACTGGGAACAAGACTTAATTAATAGTGAGTACAATACACATAAAAAATAATTTAACAAAAATGTGTTTAATGTTTTGACCTAAATTATCTTTCTTTTTTAATAGATTTTCTACGGTATGAGGAACCTAGGAGGACTCATTCCATACAACCGAATGGTACGTTTCACTTCATTATTTATTCATACATTCCATGTAATTAGATGTCAGCTTTATTCTCATTGGTTTCTATCGTTACAGAGCCGCCCGCAGACATGAATGCCGCCGTCGAGTCCGGACCTGCTCCGCCTATGTGGAGACCTTGGGAATGCAGGACTCAGCCGATAGGCGAAACCCAACACCCGGACCTAGCAGGCAGGCCGCAGGAGTGGCAGGCCCTAGCAGCCGGGGCTCAGGAGTAGCAGGCCCTAGCAGGCAGCAGCAGCCAAATATATCATGTGCAGCAACGAGGGGTGAGTGTCCAGACGCAACGCGCTTAATCCTTGAAGATAGGCAGAGTGCTTTTAAAAATAGAATCTATACCGGAATCATTCAAAATTCTGAAAATTTTATTGGACCAATTAACTTCATTGATGCATGTTATGATCTTTTGGCAAATAAAGTCCGCGAAATTGTTAGTTGCCGGTCCACCCCGGCTGTAAAGGTTCAGGTTGGGCTGGCAACATCTTTTGCACTTCAGAAGGAGTTAAATATCGTTTCCGCAAATTTGTATTTTCTTACCAAAATGTGTGAAGTCACAACCAGCACTCACCTGCCTGATTGGTATAAGATCTGTGTGAAATCGGAGATCACGACTAAATTGGAAGAGTTTCAGGAGAGAGATTCTGGAAAAACCCTCGAGAGATTAATTTCCCTCGACATAAACATTGCTCATTTTCAACCGTTCTATCGAGGGTCTTCCCATGTTGCTCTTCCAGTTGATATCCAAAGAAAAATGGCTGTAGTCAATGTGCAAAACAATGACGAGTTATGTTTCCTTTGGACTCTCCTTGCAGCTCAAGTACAGGCGCATGAAAACGCACACCAGTGTTAGTACATATAGGGAGGCATTCGCAAGCCATGAATTCGATTTCTCAGGTATTGAGTTTCCGGTAAAACTCGCAGATATTTCCAAATTCGAGAGGCAAAATCCAGGCATTTCTGTAAATGTTTTCGGTCTGGATCTTATTAAAGGTAGGAATGAAGTTGTCGGGCCCTTACACTTAACTGCAGACAAACGCGATAACCACATTAACATGTTGCTGCATACTGACAGCAGTGGGAATTCCCATTACTGTTGGATTCGCAACTTGTCGCGGCTAGTTAGATCTTCATTAACTAATAATACTCATGTCATACACATATGCGACAGATGTCTGCAGCATTTTGGCAGCAAAGATCTTCTGTACCGTCATGAGATCGATTGTGCAAGGGCAGATCCAGTAAGAGTAGATTTGCCCGGCGATGACGATAAAACTTTAAAGTTTAAGGATTTTGCACACAAGCAGCGTGTGCCCGTCGTCGTTTACGCGGATTTTGAAAGTTTATTAGAACCTTATGATTCATGCAGTCCCCCACCCAACGCCTCTCACTCAACCAATGTCCAGAAACACACCCCATTCGCTGCGGCATACCAGGTCGTTTGTGAATGCGTACCTAGTCTGTCACGATTCAACTCCTTCTCGGGCCCAAACCCCGAGAAATGGCTTGTGGAACAATTTGTCGAGCTTGCCGAGGAAGTTGATGAAATTTACAAGGAGTGTATTCCCCTTGTAATGACAGATGAGCAAGAAGCAAAGTTTGCTGCTGCTACTGTATGCCACATCTGTGAGAAAGACATTGAACCGGGGACTGTTAAAGTCCGCGATCATTGTCATATCACAGGTAAATTTAGGGGGGCTGCACACAATGACTGCAATTTGCAGTTTAAGACTAAAAAGTTCATACCCATTTTCTTTCATAATTTGTCTGGGTATGACGCACATTTTATAGTTATGGCATTATCCGACCTCGACGGCGATGGGATGGATGTACTTCCCATAAACACTGAACGCTACATTTCTTTTTCAAAAAAGGTTGAACGTACTTCAATTACGTTAAGGTTTCTGGACTCTTACCGATTTATGCAGGCCCCATTAGACAAACTGGTTGATACCCTTGAGGACGGCGACATGGGCATTACTAGTGCTCATTTTGCCGACCCCGAGAAGTTTCAATTAGTTAAGCGGAAAGGAGTCTTCCCTTACGAATATATGGATTCGTGGGAGAAGCTCGACGAGGCCACGCTTCCTCCAAAATCAAAATTTTATAGTTCGCTGTCGGAGTCTGAAATTTCAGATGCCGATTACGAGCACGCGACACAAGTGTGGCAGACTTTCCAGATCAATACTTTACGTGAATATGCAAGTCTGTACATGGAAACAGATGTGCGGTTACTTGCAGATCTGTTTGAGAAATTTAGGAGTGTATGTTTGAGGAAATACACCCTGGACCCTGCCCACTACTTTACATCCCCAGGCCTTTCGTGGCAGGCCATGTTAAAGAGCACACGTGTTGAATTGGACCTTCTGACCGATATCGACATGCTGCTCCTTTTCGAACGTGGAATACGCGGTGGTATTTGTCAATGCGTCCATAGGTACGCCAAGGCAAATAATAAGTACATGTCGGAGTACAACCGCGAGGCGCCAGACAATTTTATCATGTATTTCGATGTTAACAATTTGTACGGCTGGGCCATGTCCGAGTATCTACCCTCTGGTGGGTTTCAGTGGTTGTCGGCCGAGCAGATTGCGAGCATAGATTTTATGAGCGTTGCGTCTGATTCACCCAGGGGATTCGTGTTGGAGGTAGACCTTACGATTCCTCAGGACAAACACGACGTTCTAGCAGACCTACCGCCATGTCCAGAGCACAAAGCCCCAGTTGGTTCCACGCTCCCCAAGTTGATGACCACACTGGAGAACAAGGTACGGTACGTCCTCCATTACCGAGTCCTCCAGCAATGTGTAGATTTGGGGTTGCAAGTGAGTAAAATACATCGCGCGATTTCTTTCAACCAGTCACCGTGGTTGAAAGACTACATCTCTCTCAACACGGATGCTCGTCGACAAGCTAACACAGATTTCGAGAGAGATTTCTATAAACTGATGAACAATTCAATTTTCGGCAAAACAATGGAGGATATTCGTAGACACCGCGACGTGAAATTGTGTACAGGATGGCCGGGTCGCCGCGGTGCCCGCAAATACGTAGCATCACCCAGATTGAAACACATGACCGTTTTTCGTGAAGACTTTGTAGCTCTGGAAATGGCGAAAGTGCGGATCCTCTATAATAAACCTGTGTATGTCGGAATGTGTATTCTTGACCTTTCCAAAGTGAGGATGTATCGATTTCATTATGAATTCGCTATTCCTCGCTTTGGAAGCCCCAAGCTGCTTTATATGGACACGGACAGCTTCATTTATATGATGAACAGTGATCCATATGAAGTAATGCTCCACAACAAGGATGAGTTTGACACGTCTGGGTATAGCACCGACAATCCTTTCGGGATAGAGTCCCATAACGAAAAGGTGGTCGGTGTTATGAAGGACGAGGCGAACGGCATCCCTATTGTGGAGTTTGCTGGGTTACGATCGAAGATGTACACATTCCGGCTAGAGTCGGGCCAAACCTCTAGACGGGCTAAGGGTTTGGCTCGCTCCGTCACACGCAAGCTGCAGATGGAAGACTATGTAAATTGCCTTCATGGAGCAACGCCAAAATTCCATCTGCAGCGAAGAATAGGCTCCTCCCTCCATATTGTGAATACACAACAAATATCCAAACTGGGTCTGTCTAGGACGGATAATAAGCGGTATATTTTCCCCGACGGCATAGAGACCCTACCGTGGGGGCACAAGTGTGTTCCTGATTCTGTAAATAGTGAGTGAATGTTTGTAAATAGTGTGTGAGTGAAGATAAAATATACCGTTTATCCGTGTATATACATAGTGCACTGTATAGACTGCTGCAAAAAATTTGTAAATAGATGTGTTGTACATAAATGTAAATGCGGTGCACTATTGTTTTGTGCTTAGACCGCTGGTGTAAATAATTTTTTTTTAAAAAAACTTTTATGTGTTGAACAGAGAGAGAAACTTAAATGCAGTGCACTATTGGTTTATATCGAGTCATTTCTATATGTGTACAGAAAATCAATAATCTGTGCATAGCCCGAAAACACTGTTAAACTATAAGTTTGTTGAGCGAAATGCTCTATAAATATTGTGAAAAATCCGTATATTGCAGATATGATCTGTAAAAAAAATCATAAAGTTTGCTAAATAAATTGGTTGCTGCTGTGTTCTAGGAGTATCATTACGATTTAATATGCCGTTTATCCATGTATATATAGTGCACTGCATAGACTGCTGCAAAAATTGTAAATAGATAAATATATAAATGCGGTACACTATTGTTTTTGTGCTTAGACCGCTGGTGTAAATAATTTTTTTTTTTTTTAAAAAAAACTTTTATGTGTTGTACAGAGAGAGAAACTTAAATGCAGTGCACTATTGGTTTATATCGAGTCATTAGTATATGTGTACAGAAAATCAATAAGCTGTGCATAGTCCCGAAAACACTGTTAAACTATAAGTTTGTTGAGCGAAATGCTCTCTAAATATTGTGAAAAATCCGTATATTGCAGATATGATCTGTAAAAAAAAAAATCATAAAGTTTGCTAAATAAATTGGTTGCTGCTGTGTTCTAGGAGTATCATTACGATTTAATATGCCGTTTATCCATGTATATATAGTGCACTGCATAGACTGCTGCAAAAATTGTAAATAGATAAATATATAAATGCGGTACACTATTGTTTTTGTGCTTAGACCGCTGGTGTAAATAATTAAAAAAAAAACTTTGTGTTGTACAGAGAGAGAAACTTAAATGCAGTGCACTATTGGTTTATATCGAGTCATTAGTATATGTGTACAGAAAATCAATAAACTGTGCATAGTCCCGAAAACACTGTTAAACTATAAGTTTGTTGAGCGAAATGCTCTCTAAATATTGTGAAAAATCCGTATATTGCAGATGTGATCTGTAAATTGTAAAAAATTATAAACTTTGCTAAATAAATTGGTTGCTGCTGTGTTCTAGGAGTATCATTACGATTTATATAAATAAAAACAACATTTGTAGATATATATGTTTATTAAAAAGAAATATTGTACATTTTTTTTTTACATTTTTGTGATTAAATCT
>JARYHS010013630.1:229776017-229851689 GCA_031002005.1 Vandiemenella viatica
TTTCAGCTGAGGTAATCCATAAATTTGGGAATGGTTTTCAAGCTCTGTAATCAATGCCTAGAGTTGACACATACACTGCATTCATAATTTACTAAGACAGGTATCAATCTAAAACGTGAAAAGAAATCTTGAGTAACGGTTCCTAGGATTGATGAAATCACTGAAAAAAATGTGTAAAAAAGAACGTTAAAACAGTCGAAATAGTATTGAATATAGAAGGACTATGCTAGTTACGCAATTTTTTTAAACATAAGTCATCACAAAACATAATGGTTAGGAAAACGGAAAAATTATAGCTATGTCTTATTAAATAAGCATAAGAATACACGGCATTTTCTATGATAAATAAAACCAGGCAGAAAATGCTATTACTGGAGGAAGTGAATTCAGGCACTGCAAAAGGATTTTATAGGAATTTTCTTAAGGAGATAATATACTGTTGTCATTTACTGATAAGAAGCAAACTACTAACTTGCAAACTACATTTACAGTAATGATTGTGCCAGCGACCATAATACACATTGGGTAGAGTACAGTTTCGATCGCCACAATTAGTCAGCAATCTGACAAATGCTGTAAGACCCATAATGTAAACATAAAAATATATTAATCTGGGAGCGTTTAGTGATGATTGATAATTAGTTCCGTAAAAGGATTATAAGTGTTTGGCAAAGCCTGTAGTATCAAGTAGAATGTGAACTACAAACAAGCTCTAACAGCATTAAATTTTAACGAATAAAACAATATTACTGTCAGTTAAATCATTATTCCTTCCAAAGGAATAGAATGTGTCAAAATTATTCATAGCCATTGATGGTGTATGATTATTTTTTGTTAACTATAGACAAAATTCTTTGTGAGTAACATTCGATTTTAGAAACTAAGACGATAATTACCTGTTTTTAGTTAACGCTGAAAATTATATAGCATTTGAACGTTAAGTAATTAACATGTAATAAACAGTGGTAGGGTGATTGACACAAAGAGTGGTATGTACTGTTGCACATTGGACCAAAGCAACCATAGTACCTAATCTAATCTAAGACGTTTCACATCGGTTGTTACGGGAGGACATCTTCGAGCTAAACATTGGAAGGAAGTAAAGAAAGGAAAAAAGTTCTTCTCGTATAAAGCAAATGTTGTTGGAAAAACGAAAACATTTTAAGATTTTACTTTTATCTTTTGCCTGGCATCAGAAAATGAGAAAAAAGCAGCAAAAATTGTATTGAACATGTTCCTCAATGATCGTAATACAATACTTAGAGAAATAAAACTTAATAATAAGTGTGAAGGAGAGCACGAAATATACGAAGAAAAGTAAAGATTTCTTGCCCATATCTTCAAAAACTACACAAGTGAAGTTTTTATTTGTACACTGCGTAAGATCATACAAGTAGTTACAATACAGGTGGAAGCCACTATGAGGATAAAATTTCAGCAAACAAGTTTATTGAACAGAAAATATATAAGAGATATATTATTAAAATTATATAACATTTAGGTTTTATTGCTTAAACTGTTCAGTGGTTTGTGAGTCTGAGACGCCATGTTTGCCGTTAGCAGATTTAGAGTAAGTGGGACAAATGATAATCGTGACAGAGATTGACTATCCTGTTTGTAACGCCAGAGAAATAATTGTTTTATCTCCTAAATAGTCTCTTGATTGTTAACATGAAGAGGTCCAGCAAGTATCTACGCAGTGATTAATGCGACCGTCCCAGAGCTAGTAGCTGTTGCCACTTGCCCAGATTCTCAGGGCCGCAAGAAGAACGCCACCTCTCGCGCGGCCCCAACAAGGCGGCAGTATCGGCGACACGTCGATACGGCTCGGCGAATTTACACGCAGACGAAGACGGCTCTGCAAGGACAAGCAAGCAGGCCGCTTGCGGCCTGGCGTCAACTTCTCGCCGCTACTGCGCCGTAAAAGGCTGCCCGCAGAGATAGGCCGGGCGGCTACCAAGTGCCAGCCAGCCGGGCTCGTGCAATATTTAGCGCGCGTCCTCTCCTCTCCAGCAGTTCTCTCCTCTCCTCTCCCCTTCCCACTCCCTCCCCCTGCCCCTGCCCCAGCCAACTCCCCCAGGGCGGCGGCAGCAAATGGAGCCTGCCGTGGCCTCTATCGGCCAGCTCATTCTCCGCACCAGGCCTCGAGAGCTCCACGGCCGTCCTCGTTCACCTTATTTATTTCCAGATTGTTGCTGAACTGCAGAGGACGGGAAGTAACAAAGTTTCCCCTCATTCTATGTATTAATTTAATTTCAAGCCTTAAGTACTCAACGGAAACCATTAAACTGGAAACTCATGTATGATTTAAAGAAAGTAAATAAAAGGAGGGCGATTCACAATATTAGTGTTACTTTCATTTCAGCAGCGCTCAATAGGATCGTTTGTATGAAAGCTAAGGTCCGAAAGGTAGAACGCAAGAAGTTTGTGGTACTAAAAGCAGTAACAAAAGAAGTGGAAGTAAACATGGCAGCACCACAGGTAGCGTATTGAGACCATTGCTATTTGTTATTCTAATAAATGACTGTGTTGGTGGTTTACTATCAGAAGTTAGATTGTTTGCAGATGACATAATATTATATAACAGGATCAAATGTAGAAGACTGTGAACAGCTGCAGCGTGATCTGGACAGGATATCTAGCTGGGTGGGTCAACATGGGATGAACATAAATTCAAAGAAGAGTATGTTTATTACGTGCAAAAATTAAAGTCGGTGAGGAATTGCTTGATGAAGACTGAGATAAATACCTTCGCATAGTACTTAATAACAAACTCAGCTGGACAGGTAGTATGAAAAGGTTTCAAAGTCCTTGTCGGAGAGAGTAATGAGATGCTGACCAGAGAAGTAAGAAAATTGAATTACAAAACTTTTGTCAGACTTTTGCTTGAATATGGTAGTCTAGTAGACATATAGACCCACAGTTTGGTATCAAATACAGGAGTTGGAGATGTTGCAACGAAGGACTGCTAGATTTCTTTCTGGAAATTACTGGAGAATACTATTAGGATCTGATATAATAAAGAAGCTGGAGTGGGATTCATTGGAAGATAGGAGGAGGGTGAAGAGAGTCACGGGAGTGTACAAGGTTTATATTGGTGATGAGGCGTGGAAAGATATAGATGGAAGAAATTAAACAGGTGTATGAACCGGAAAAGATGACCATGACCACAACGTGGCATAAGGGCGTGGGAAGATTTTCTTTCGTAGATAAGAGGGTCGGAGATTGAAATAAATTACCATGAGAGATGAGGAATAATTTACCATAAATGCAGAAAGAATTAGTAGAGGGCAAAAGTACGTGCAAAAAGGAAAGGGAAAAATTATGTGTGTCAATAAATTGCCACCGAAGCATGCTCTCCCTCGCAATGAGATTTAATTAAAGAATCGTGTGAAAATCGATATATAAAAAATTATCTCTAAGTTTGGGATGAAACTGGTCAGATATTTATTCTTTATGTAAAAGGCTCTTCTTCTAACTTTGTCACTTACAGTGCGGTCAGTTACCAGAGGCGTCTCAAAGACAGTCTGCTCTGTCCCCACTTCGTTATCCTTGCGGAGGGGGAAGAGTGCCCACTGACGAATTTGCCTGTCACTTAGTGGTCATAGTGGTCTTCTCTGAGGGGGAGGCAACGACAAAGGGTGGTGAGGTTATAGAAGCGGGGCAAGCAGTACATGACCGTGAGCCAACAGTTAAGGAACAACTGAGTATAAATTATATCTTTGCAGAAAATATGTACTGAAAACTAAAAACGCATGTGAGCACTTATGTCATTTGCATGAACTAAGTTTTCGTGGAATCTTCAACACATTTTGTTAGATCTGTTATAAATGCGTAACACACCTAGCGATACCAAAGCCATATTTTCGTGATTCAGAGCAGCTTTGTAATGGCTTGATGTAGAACGTGAAAGACAGGCTTTAATCGTTAAATTTAAGGTAAAAACAATAGAAAAACTTCAAACTTTTCCGAATTTCGGGTGCATAATTACTAAGTCTGAAATAGGTTTGGTAACAAGAAATGTTAAAAAGAGGGTCGTCTTAGTTTTTCAGCCAATCAGCACAATCAGAACCTGCAGAAATAGTCACAGCATGCGGTCCAAATTTAGAACTTTTATAGTAACGTTATAAAAGAACCAGGAGGCTTTAAGCGGTTTTGCCGTAGCCCTGCTTCAATATCTTTCTCTTCGACTTCTATGCAACAATAAATATGTTTTAGATTACTTTTAGATATTGCCACCTGAGCACATTATGCGTTATATCTAGTACGGTTATGCCTTCTCTCTTATGTTTTGCATATTTTATTCTCGTCTACCTGAAAGAAATATTCTTATCCTTCATATTGCTTATTTCGTTCCACCTTTCTCTTGATAATAAGTTACTACTCCATAAATTATTTCAAATATTTTTAATATAAAAATGACACATTGAATGACTTCGTTAAATCTTAACAACTTTCTTAATGTTGTCGGTTACAACCGATCACGTCTTGTAATGGGCTGGCCTTGTGGTTAGGTGACTGCGTTGGGCGTTTTGACCATTAATTGGGAATGTGGCTTTACATGTGACTGACCTTAGCGTTTATCTCCTCTTCTTATCTTCTTCCGGATACCATCTTGACTTCTTGCAAGCTAACCAATTAATTCAATCAGGATTGTCTGACACCACGTGAAGGTCACGACCCTTTTACTATTGGAATACTATATACTCAAATAATCAAGACGGAATGTGGATAAACGGTTTAATGGAATCAAGCTGCCTATAGTACATTTGACGATGATACCGAGAAGTAGAGTCCACACTTATTCTACTGGATCTCTAGTCTGATCGTAGAAGATATTAAGTGAAAGTCAGTCTATTAATACTGGATGGAACGTAAGATCGTTACGACGTCCGAGGCAGGGCGGCTAAGCTTTAGGCTAGCGGTTCGCTACCCGATGTTGCTCCTAAGCTCGCTGGTAATGAATAGAATGATTTATTGGTTGTACAGAGCCCACTACGACTCAGTTTTGCGTCACAAGAAGGTATTGCTGACATGCTATTCAGCATTCCTGAACGGGGCAACGACTTTGCTTGCGTCTGCGCTGAGTGACTGCAACTCTTCACTCTAGCTTCGCCAATGTCTCCAACATTTATAAAATCATTCTTATTTAATAATAAAGCCCAAAACGACCATTACAGTCTCCATCAAAATTCGTTATTCCTGTTGTATGCCATCTACTTTTATAGGTTTTATTCTCTCGTTGTCTTCTAGTTACTCCTTGCTAATCACTCGATATCGCCCTATGAAGTTCTATATCGATCAGTTTAATTCCTTCATTATTAATTATGTTTGATATACTTTATATTTACTTTAAAAATAAATTTACATATTTTATATTAACCCTCGTGATAGAGCCATTCTGACGGGCATGTATTACGTAGTGGTGTTGCAAATCATGGACGGTCTTATTGTGAGTGAAGCGTGGAAGCCCATCTTCATGATTTGCAACAGCAGCAGGCTTACGTAAGACATGCGCGCCAGAATAAATAAAAAAAGTTCAGTTTCACACCTATGAGTTTGACGGTGCTGGGAAACTGTTGAAGGTCGTTCCATAGACCGAGCCCAGCTAACGGTGTAAACTGACGCCGGGCTGCGTAGGTGTATTTCAGTAAACAGCTCTGCATTTCCCTCAAAAAATGACTGTGACGGAAATAACTGTGGCGTAACTTCACAAACTGTGTCTGGAAATTGTGGCTCATTTTCCTCAGTTGCTAACAATACTGATCAATAAATACTGCAACAGCAAATAATACATTGTCCGTTTATTTGCTTTCCGAATGTGTTTCAATTCTTTCGTAGAAGCATGTACAACGGTTTCTCAGTTAATTGTGTATATATATATATATTATGATGCGGTTATGTCGTTACATTTTGTACACTGAATTTATAATATAAATTATAATTTACATTCCTCTTTGTTACACTCCGTTGCTTCTTTTTTCGAGTACAGGTAGTTAGGTATCATAGCTCACCTTTGTACTTAGAATTACTACCTGTTAATCAGTGTGTCATCCTTAGTACTGTCCTTGAGCATCTTAAATAATATTTACATACTTTTTCCATAAAATAAAGCACATTACACAAATTCATAATTAATTTAAAGAAAAATATACAAAACCATATGCACTCAACTCCCAGTTTGCTACAAATAATTCTTAAAATACAATTTCATTAAAGGTCTGAGTACTAGGGCCGTTATAAGGTCATTTTCTACTTGTTTTTTGTTTCACAACTAAAATAGCACTACACTGCACTACATGGTTTTTTTTTTTTTTTTTTTTTTTTTTTTAATTGGCGATCTACTTTTGTTTGCCTTCATATTATATAATGATTTTTTTTATTTTTATTTTTCTTGTTTGTCTTCCGTCTGAATGTTATGTGATACCATTTTTGAAAATGTGTATGTTCACACAATTAACAAGAGAAACCGCTGAAAATGATTCAATAAAAGAAGTGAAACAGATAAACGAAAAAAATTCAATTGCTTTGCTAATATTTATGTATAAGTATCATCAGCAATTGAGTGAAATGATCAAAACCTTTCAGATATCAAAGCAGCCTTGTCAGGCATTCCCACTGGATCTATACAGCAGGTTCAAGAGGACGCATTTGAAGCTGCGGAAGACCATTCAGAGCATTAAGTTCAACAAAAACTGTAAATTCAATAATCCAAAACCAAATTAATTTTACCTCAGCATCAACAGTTAAATCAAAACAAACTGCCCAAAAACAACGGTCACCAAATAAATTCTACAACTTTATAGCAACAAAAATCAACTAAATAGAGATCTATACAAAACACTCATTGCTCTTGTATCACAATTAATAATAAGCACGATTGAATTCTTAAAATACAACAGACACACAACAAAAAACATGAGCTTTCAAATAGAGAGACATCAAAAACAGCCAAAAATTTCTAAATAAAAATACAGAAAAAATATCATAAAAAACTACTCACACAAGAACAGAACATGATTAACAGTGAAATCAACACTGCAGTAACAAGAGAATTTGTAGCTGACAAGCTGAAGGAAATAATAACACACAATAATAAAAAATACCACAAAAATAAGAACTCAGAAACCCTCAGACAACATAAATCAATTGAAATCAGACCCCACAAGCAGATACCAATCAAGTTTCAAAAAACGCATCAAAGATATTAGTTTTACCTTACTGATAAAGAAATTCAATGCATGTCACAAACGAACCTCAGTGCCCACATTAAGAAGTCAGCCCAAAATGCACAAACCTGGAGTACCATTATGTCCAGTGATAAATTTCAGAAAAGCGTCTACGTATCACATTGTAAAATAGATCAGAGATTTCTCTCACATTATTACACAGTGACAAAACAAAAGAAACACCTCACACCTTATAGAAAACATCAAAGACATACTAAAGACTACAGTTTAATAAACATAACTGAATTGTGATATTTGATTTACGATAAACGTCAGTTGCGCCTGTCCTTACCAAAACTTGGTAGCGTGTATTTTTTCGCAGTTTGTTCAGTATACGCATTTAAAAGTGTAATTTTTTTAACTTAAGTTAACTGTTAAAGGATTGATATAAACCGCACGTAAAATACATTCATTAAAGCCTTAGATATCATCCTATCGTAAGTTAGTTAGATAACAGTCGGTATCGTGTGGATTTTAATGTACAACAATAAACTCTTCTTATTAATGTGGATAATGTTTCATGTTTCTTTATAAAAAATTACTAACCTGAAAGAAAGGAAAGTTTTTACATAACACTAATATCTTTTGCTTCTCCGTGATAATAATAAATTCCAGGGGAAAAAAGGGTAACACCTGCCAAAGTCCGCGCACACTATGTGTTGGTAAATGCGAGTTTGAAATAAATTAACTATACCAGTCCTTTTATGCGTTTTTAATTACATAGCTACTTTCTGATATCCTCAGGTTCTAATATGGTAAAATCCTAGTTTGAACATTTCTGGAAAGGTCGTGTTATAATATTACCTCATTGTCCGTGTATTTAAGTGACTAATTGTATGAACAAACTAATACCTAATATTTATACGTTTTTAATATCTTGATAACATTTTTTCTTCACCCTTACACCGCATTGACTTAATGCCATTCCTTTCACCCAGTTGCCTTACACAGTCCTAGAAATTTTTACTTGCACCATTCGGTGTACCCCCATGAATATATTTTTAATTTCGCTCTTTGTTACTTTTAATTATTTATTTGATGCTTTTTATATAACCTACTTTACTTTATTACGCTGTCTTTTTGGGAACCGTGCTATCTCTTTTAACTGTTCCCACTTTCTCTCAACTTTAAAACATCTATCACATCTTCCCTTAAACATTTCCCAAATCTCTACATTTTTACAATTATTTATAAATCATCTTCTGTTTTGACGACTGACTTATTGAACCCTCTTATATCCATCACAGATACTTTATAATCACTTATTTCTGCTGTCTTTTGGAAACTCTTGTTGTTATCACCATATCTTATAAAGTGTAATGAATAAGTTTTAGAAGGTTCCAACAGTTTTTGTAATGAATTAATGATTTTTCATGCACCACATGATAATGTATTAGTACAAGAGTTCATTCGGCATTAATATTGAATTGACATGTACAAATTGATTTATTAATTTGTGAACAGAATGGGTTCTTCATTCAAAATTAAGCAAGAGAAAACCTGAAAGGCAAACATTGCATTTATTACACGAACTTGATGACAAACACTGATAACAAAATGCAGATTACTTTTACGAGATATAACATGAGTTTACTAGATCTGTATGATTAAAATGGACGCTGAAGTTAATACATTTCGGTAGAATGATACCACGTGGGTATTCGAAGTGGTGGAGCGTTTGAATCATTATGTAGTCAGAGAATATGAAATTCTCGTAACGTAACAGCCCTCATGGTAAAATCAGAGATGCATCGTTCAAATCTCTGCCCGGCCATCCAGATTTGGGTTTTTCATGGTTTCTGCAAATCACTCTAGGCGAATGCCGGGATGGTTACTTCGAATGGCCGTGTTCGAATTTCATCCAGTTCATTTTCCAAACTCAAACTCCTTTCCCAACTAAAAGAAATAATAATAATAATAATAATAAAAATGATCATTACGAGCTTTTGTGTTGATGTCTTTCTCAATCACACAGCACCTCGGACATTAGATAGTGACAAAACCTAAGTATAGAACACAATTTTTTTTAGAAACATAAAGATGATTCTTATAAAGTAATTATGCCATATATCAACCAGGTTTAATAGGTAATTTGTATTAGAAATAAAATATATGTTTAAAAAAATTTTAAGTACCTTGGTTACGCACACTTCTCTTTTATACCAAGAATCTACGTTTCTGTATGGCTCATCATTATTCGCTGTAAATCTTCCCTAGAAGAGAAGGAAGTTCAGTAATAAGACTCTAGTCTCTATCGGATCAAAGTCAGTGTTAATCATAACAGTGTTTGATCGCTTGTCCGATAGAAGTTTCCCTACGGCTGAATACGCTGTCTGTAGCCGGTGTTGCCGCTAACTCGATAAAGCCGTCGCTCACAAATCTGTTAAGGCCGGCCGCAAGCGGGTAGGCGCCACCTGATCCCGTCCTCTACCTGGCGGGAATCCACAGCGCCGACCGAGCCACACTCTGGACTAATATAATTGAGTGGAGAGCCCTCGGCCATCTGTTCGGCCTCACTCTGTCAGCACTCGATGGTCGATCTATCGATCGATTGGTGGGGTCGGGGCCAGGCCGAGTGAGTGATTGCTGCTGCCTGCTGCAGCCAATAACAAGACACACAAAGGTCGGTCCCCGCCGGCCATATCGGATACGATACCGTATCTCCAACAGCTGGCTGTCTCGCTGCGGTGGCACTGAGCAACTCACGAGCCGGCAGCTCGGTGTGACAATGGCTGCATTACAACATCGCCATCTTTTTTAATATACACTCCTTCATCTATTGGTAGCGGGGACTAAGGAGTGTTTGGGGAATATAAATACCTATGTTTATTTCACTCTTTTTAATGCCCACATATTCACAATTTTTGTAAAGTACTAACTGTTACCCGCCATTTCATACGCGTGGAGTAGGAATTTTATTGCTAGAATTGGATAAAATAAGCCGTCTATATACGAATAAACTGACTACGAGAGAAACAAAGCCTTTGTGTCCGATATAACGTTACAGAGACTTACACAGGCTATCCGTCTGTCTGTCGCCGTTCGGTAAGTTTTAAAAATTTCATGTCCTTCCTAATGATACATGATATGTCCTTGTCAAATTTCACGAAGATCGCTTTAGCCGTTTAGTCGTGAAATCGTAACAAGGAGACAGAGTTACTTCCGGATTTATGATATTAGTGTAGATGCAGAAGTAGTATTTCACTGCATTTTGTAGGAACTGAAGATAGGGGACGGCTTATTGATTTAGTAAACTGGATTACGCCAGGCGTTTGTCATCGCAATGCCATGTTGTGTTGGCTTAGCCACTCTACTGAATTTGATAATCTTCAGCAGTGGAAATATGAACACAACATTCAAATTTCCATTTTCTGTAATCATTCCTTTCTGAATCATTGCTACAGTTCTTCCAAAGTAGTACTCATGTGTTGTATACTACTTCTATTTTATCTTCGTTTTAATATTCTACGAAGTTTAAGAGCGTTTTCCATTTATGTTGATCCAACTTGAATCATTCTGTTTCTGTAATGAAAAATCTGTTCGCGGTATTTCAAAGCTATTAAAATATCTTACCCTAACAATTTTATTGTGTTACTTCTTAATTTGTCATATGTGTTCACATTAACAAATATACTGAGGAAGGTGACTTGATATAATAAAACCAAACCAATGGCAGAGGTATTAGATGCCGGTGAACTTAATTTCACAGACAAAACGATTATGTGTAAAAAGGTTTTATTTCAAAAAAAGGTATTTTCTCCCCTAAAGTTCAGCAATAAATATTGTCTCAAACTAGTTCTTTACAATAGTATTATGGCTGCTCTAGACAGTGGCACTGTACCAAGACATTCTGATAGCAAAAAAATGATAGTAAAGAAAATGTTACATATTCACTCGACATTAAAGAAGCGTTACATAAAATTTTGGACAAAACATGAAGGAGTTACGCTGCGAACGAACACTAACAACAAATATGCTCGATATATAGAACTGATAATAAATTACCTAACAGGAAGCAGCTTTTTTTATCTCTGTCGATTGCCAGCGCTCATCAACAAATCACACAATAACAGCAGTCAGGAGAGGAGTAGCAGCAGCACCACTGCTCTTCAACATTTACGTGGATGACTTGTCGGCTCATCAAATAGTAGATACAATGCAATACATCCACTATACTGACCTTTACACTACTAACAACCGTCATAAAAAGACTACAGAGGGTACCAGAAATAGTCACTAACATCAGATGAACATAATTAACACAAACTTCACTTCAAGTAAAAAAGTCATCAACTGGGACATTACGTTAAATACTTTAGGACAGGAATTTATGTAGCATATTATGTAGCACAGGAGGTAAGGACTCGCAATCTTTATTAAGTTATATCCCGTTATGAAAACACTGATCTCACCACAGAACAGAATCTACAAGACTGTAGTCTTGAGTTCCCTCCTCTATGCCTGTGAAGGCTGGGGCTTGGTATTAAGCACGAACGTTGCAAACGTACATCGAATGTGGAATAAATTCCTCTAATGTTGGCTGAATAAACAGAATAGCAGATCAAATTGACACAGCAAATGTTCAACACACTAACAAGCAATAAAAAAATCAAACAGATAAGTTGTTCAACCGGTTTGTAGCAACATGATATGTACACCAATGTTTTATGACTCTCGATACTTATGAACTTATGTTATGATGCAAAGTAAAGTGCCACAGCATATTTTAATGGAGGAAAGGTAAAAACAACACCACCTTGGAGGAGCTACGAATTAAAATCTTCTGCGAAGATCGAAGACTACTTATGTTTCTAACAGTCAAATAAATGTCAATCCTAAAAACCACCATACATTAAAGTGGAAGTTATACTGGATCAATGTAATGGGTTTTCAAAACAAGCCAAGTGACAGAGAGAGAGAGAGAGAGAGAGAGAGAGAAAAGATGTTCGTCTGAAAAATGCCTCGTGCATTTACCTAAACCTGTGATATTAATTAGTTAAAATCCCAACTAAAAATCAACATTTATTTTACAACTGTTTAAGATCTGTGAAAAGATAACTGAAAGAATTATAGTTAACTGTTTGATACGGTGTGCATTATTGGTTACATTTGTTTAAGATTTGTTTATATCTGTAGAGTAACTATCAAATAACTGAAACAATAATTTTTAAGTATTACGAACAACCAACGTAAACATCTATCATAAATGCGGTAGATATATACTTTGCGAGTATTACACCAAGGACTTATATCATATCCAAAGACATTCTATTTAGACTTCATCAGTGTTCTTCACCTCTTAAACCCAGCTTTCGTAAGCTCTTACATATCTCTAAACTAGAAGCTTAAAACTGAGTTTTCTTCCACAGACAAAGGAAACGTTATTTCCCAATGAACTATAAAGTTTTAATTACGAGATTAGTGCCAAGAAAGAAAACTGCTCATATCAAATAATTAATTGGCCATTTCATACTACGTTCAAAATTTTTCTGCTCAGATATATTCATAACAATAAGCAAACTGATGTTTAGCTACCACTTCTAGCGACACAAATGTAAACAGTAAGTAGTATTAGGATTACGTAAAACATTATTTAATAACTTGTGTAAATTTCAATGCCGATGATGACTCGAAAAGAATTGAAACGCGTAAGGCATCAAACTAATAAAAAAAAACCAGTTTCTTAATGATTAAAAAACATATAATGTTTGATTTATAAGCGATATGGAATAAAACGATATTGAAAAATGAAGTTATAAGGTGGACCTGATTGTTAAAAGACTTTTAATAACCATATTAAAATTTCAAAAAAAATTAAGAAATTCCTAGCAAATGTTTCTGTTTGTACAGCGATATTAATCTCAGATTCACTTGCAATAAGCTAAGTAAACCGCAATACATAAAGATAATCGGAGAATAAACTTCAGACATATTAAACGTAATGACAGAACATTACCTTAAAGTTTCTTTCAGGTGGTCACAAGATTTTTTTTCGATTTTATTGCCAAACTGCCATAATTCTTCAGAAAATATTCACAGTATTTACCATGAATCAAACCCGGCACATTCTCATATATTGTACACAAAAACGAATAAACGAGGTGTTTCAATTGCTTTTTGTTCTTCGGATCAATCCGTTATTCCAGCTGTTTTATTGTCTGGCAGCGTTGAATGGCAGTAGATGGTACAAAATGTCTATTGCGCAAGATAATATCGGTATTACTTCTGCCTGAATCTGTTGGAGGAATTCGCACAAGTTATTTCCTTTAACAATTAAGAGTTAGTTTCGTCGGTGATGGCAGGTTTTCTTATGCTAAGACTACAGTTCACTTTCGACACGTTCTTTGGTCACTGTACAAAACTCTCTCCATTTCTAAAGTCTTATTTCTGTAAATATATTCTCATCAAACGATTTTTTAAATTTTGAACACATTTCTGAAAGTTGAAACTTTTTTGTGAGAGATATAAAGATTCTGCGTTTTTTAAATAATTTTGTCTCTTAAGCAAATAGAAAACATTGTCTGCTCAAAGACTCATATAAAAACAATACTTTTGCGGCACACGATAGTCCAATTTTCTTCCTACTATGGTGAACAGGTTACTTTTATTTTCTCTTTTCTTTTCTGTTACTACCAGACAAGGAGACTGTTGAGGGTAGGAATCCTGCTTAGTCAACATGAGAGATAGTTTACTTTAATAACAACACAAGTTATATGTATAACTATACGCATTTATTGAATAATTGTATATTTCATTAACCATTCCCATTAATACGGCTATTGCTTTCAACATGTCAGCCTTGGGTGTAAACTATTGCCTATGGGAACGAAAGTACGGGCTTAGACACCAGTATGTACTAAGTGATCACCCTGAGTCTGTCAAATTCTGTAGCAGGTTCTCCAACTTTTTGTACTACTGTTGATCAGTGATATTCCTCGTATCATATTTTAAATTCAAATTATAATACAAAATCGAATTACCGATTTATCGTCACTAACATTGTTTTGATCTTCTTGTTGGCATACTGTAAATAATGTACCAGTTATTACGTGGTAGAGAATTTAAGATTTGGTAGAGTTTTAAATGTAACAAACGCACGGTAGTAAATAGTTACAAGTAACCTAAATCTGATAACTAAAAACGTAGCAGGCAAGTGATGTAATTATTATGGCATACTGTATTCAAAACGCGCACTAGCAAATCTAGAGGTTAGTTGCTTTTCCGTTATAGTCAACGATAATACTACCAGGTGCCAACAAAGCACGTAAGAATCGAGCCTACCCGAATTACAGTAGGGTCCCCCACTCGAATGATCTTTATAGATGTGTGTATGGAAGGTCATATCGAGGGACCATTTTGGCGCAGAAATCATCGATTGTCATATTTTGAGGTGACGTATCGCACTTCCCTCTATGTCCCTCCAACCACGGCACGCCACGTTGCGGCTCACGTCGATAGTGCAATCGTTCAATTCAAATGAAATTCTTTTATACCTAATGTCTATCACATTCATCAAGACGCAATGAATTAAAAACATTTCAAAATAAATAACATTAATATATGACAGCTTTGCCACCATAAAATATGTTTTTCTTCTTTTACGCATAAGTTACAACCTGTAGTAGGTATAAGTGTTGATAATATTTTTTTTTTTAAATACCGGATATATGGAAATTAGGATAATAGGGTTTTTGAGATAGACCTATCAACAAAAATGGTCTAAAATATATATCTTTGAGGGCCCCTCAAATCTGTATTTTCAGCTAAAAAATAAAAATAAAAAATAAAAATAGTCTTCTACTTCAAGAGCATTGAACAGCAACAACCAAGATACTGGCATTTAATTCTTCTATTGAAATACCGAAAATATAATTTTACAAAAATTTAAATAAGGTATTTGACTCTGGATCAATGATGTATATATTATATATAACTCTGAAGTCTAAGACTTATTCCGTTCAAGAGCTATAAACCTGTGTTAAACGAACAGACAGGTGAGTGAACTCGATTGGACTCCTTTCCATTCTGGTACCAAACCCTCAAAACAACTAACATTGATACACGCTTTTTAGTTCTGAGAAAAGTCGCTTCATTTAAACAGCCCTTTTCACCGATAAGGAAAACTGTTATGGAACACATGATCAAAGAATTCGAATGCAAGAAGAAACAGCACAGAACACATCACTCAACGTTGGCCTAACTATCGCAAAAATAGCATATAACATAAAACTAACTAAGCCAAAACACACATACATTTACCACACAGACTTAAAAAACTCAAAACAACTAAAAAATAGATAATAGAAAAATAATCTAATAGACTCTAAAGCAAGCAAAGGCAACAGCATAGTTCTATTGCAAGTAACAGACAGTGCTGAAGAGACAGAATAGTTTATCAGAAACAACCAGATAACGCTGTTAAAATCAGATCCCACAAATACAATCCGCAAGGACACTGCCTCCAAAACAACACAAACTTTCTCATAGAACGAGAGAAACAATTCTTTCCACAAAAAATTCCCAAGGATTCCAACCATAGATTCGATCGAAAATTCATAAAACAGTTACACTAATAACATCGTTGATAAACTTCAGGGCTGCACCAACGTATAAACTAAGTAGAACCATACACGAATTCTTAGTAAAAATTACGTGTTCCAAAACGACAGAACCATCACAATAACACAGTTCAGCTAATACACATCATACAAATAATATGGATCCCTCACGCAACAATACTGCTATCATTTGGTATCGTTACCTTGTTCTTTACCATATCCCAGTTAGTCAAACGATTAATATCACACATCGCAACCTCCCCACATACACCACAGTTTGCAAGAGACAATCAAGGTGACAGCAGATATCTTGTCACATCAGTAAATTATTTCCATTTCAAAAATGAGTATTGAATCCAAAATGAACGACTACCTATAGGTTGACAGTCTCAAGCACCATGGAAATTTTTTTCATGTGTCACATGGAGCACCACACCGAGCGCAGTGAGAGAGCGGTTAACGCTCTGGCCTCGCATTCGGGAGGACGCCGTTTCGAATCCCCGTCCCGGCATCCAAATTTTGGTTTTCCATGGTTTCCCCAAATCACTCTAGGTGAATTCCTCGATGGTTCTTTCAAAAAAGTCCATGCCGAATTCCTTCCCGTTCCTTGTCCCCAGTCCCATCCCGGCTCCAATGGCCTCAACGTCGACGAGGCGTAAATCCATAAGTTAAAAAAAAGTATCCACTCACACAAAATGCAATATAATTTGCTGATATAGATGTTTAGTCGACGTTATCTAACCAGAAAAAAGATTTCCCTGTTCCAAAACGAAAATTCACTGTTGAAATGAACAAAAAATAAGCTGATGTACTTCCTTGAAACAATAACTAGAAAAGATATATTATAATAATAATCTACCATATACAAAAAATAATGTGACCATGTTTTTACTTTGTTTTATTTTTGGAGGGGTGCAGATGTGTAGCCGCCACAATTCCCGAGTATGCCAACGTAATTTTGACGTTAAAGAGATAAAAGAATATATTATACCAAGCACACCATTTTTCTGCGTGAATTATTTCCCACATAGGCACTCAGATTTAAATTTTGCACAGTTAAAGAACGTGAGAATACATCACAGGTTGTGCTTGTCTAATGTACATTAGCCCTTACTGCAGACATGCAAAAACTTAATTTCACTTTCTACAAGAGTGCACTCACTTCGTATAGAACGTACTTTAAAAATTGCAGCATTTAAATTTCTCACGCAGTCAGAAAGAAAGAAATTTTTATCTCTGCGCGTGTAAACCGGGCGTATATACACTGAAGAGCCAAATAGGCATACGTATGCAAACACAGAGATATGAAACACTCGGAGTACGTCGCTGCGGTTGGCAACGCCTATATAAAACAACAGGTGTCTGGCACAGGCGTTAGATCGGTTACTCTTGCTACAATGGCAGGTAATCACGATTTAAGTGAGAGACTGAAGAGTATCGTTCAACGTGACAGAAGGGCAACCCTTCCGCAAATTGCTGCGGACTTCAATGCTAGGCCATCAAAAAGTGTCAACGTGCAAACCATTCAACGAAACATCATCGATCTGGGCCTTCGGAGCCCTTGCTGAGAGCACGACACAAAGCTTTACGGCTCGCTTGGGCCCGTCAACACCAACATTAGACTGTTGATGATCGTAAACACGTTGCCTGGTCAGACGAGTCTCGTTTCTTTGTATCGAGCGGATGTACGTGTACGGGTATCGAGACAGCCTCATGAATTCATGGACCCTGCTTGTCAGCAGGGGACGGTTCAAGCTGGTGGAGGCTCTGTAATGGTGTGGGGCGTGTGCAGTTGGAGTGGCATGGGATTCCTGATACGTCTAGAAACGACTTTGACAGGTGGCACGTAGGTACGCATTCTGGCTGATCACCTGCATCCATTCATGTCCATTGTGCATTCCGACGGACTTGGGCAATCCGAGCAGGACAACGCGACAACCCACACGTCAGAATTGCTACAGAGTGGCTCCAGGAATACTCTTCTGAACCACCAAACTCCCCAGACATGAACAATATTGAGCATATCTGGGTTGCCTTGCAACGTGCCGCTTATAAGAGATTTCATCCCCCTCGTACTCTTACGGATTTATGGACAGCCCTGCAGGAAGCATGGTACCAAAATCCCTCCAGCACTACTTCAGACATTAGTCGAGTCCATGCCACGTCGTGTTGCGGCACTTCTGCGTGGACGCGGGGGCCCTACACGATATTAGGTAGGTGTACCAGTTTCTTTGACTCTTCAGTGTATAGTCGTCGTTCTCTTGGCATAACTGTGTTTGGATGAATACACACGAGCGACGAAGTACAGAGTAGTGGGCAATAATGTTGATCCGTAGGCACAAGTTAAGGCAATTTGCTTTAATACTTGTAAATTAACCGCCGTAATAGGGTGGGAAGACATTCAATGACGATTTTTATCTTCCATTTGTAATCTCATGCAGTTAATATCTGTTTTCTTCGCAAGATTGTTATTTAAATTGCTCAATTCGAATTTTGATATTTCAGTGTGTTTCCGTTTATTGACAGAAGTGATTAAACGTAATTACCACGCCATCAAATCTTTTCCTAAGTTTCGATTTAAAATATCGGTGGCTACAGCACAACACTGCATACCTCGGAAATGAAATGATGTCTCACAGTTGACGATGATGGCGGGTTTGAGCGTGTTAATTAATTAGAATAGTCGGCACCTGAGGCGACGAGCGAGCTGATCCGTCTCGGGAGTGGCGGAGGCCTTTGCGGTGCAGCGAGAAGGAAATAAGCGACTGCTGGCGCTGCAGAGCATTGTAGCAACTTGAGGCGAATGCTCTCGCCCGCGGGAGAAAGGCGAAGCAAAGGATCGTCGTCCCGCGAGCTGTGTGCGAAAAGAGAAGAGCTCATCCAGGACGGGCTCTTCTTTTAAATTGGCACTAACGGCCCTTTTTCGTGCAACATCCTGGATATTTTACAAAATACAAGCTAACGTGGAAACGAGCATACAGTCCAGCAGTTCTTTAAAAAAATGAAATATTCATACTTCAAGAGAAAGAACTGAGAGAGAGGTACGTAAGGGTGAAACTTATTGCTTATTTTCAAAAGAGGAAAACCTCCAAACGTGGATGTCACTGAAATGTCTACATTTTTAATTTAGAAATATTTTAACCTTAGATTAATTTAATTCTTTGTCATATTAATATTTTTAATTTGATAGGAATTGCTAGTAGGTAATTGTAAGCATTTTAATATCAAAATAATTACAAGACTTACCATAGTTTTACGTGAATTAACGGTTGATTATTGAAATAAAAATTATTTAATCGATTTCAACAGTCTCAGTTTCGAACATGACCGCTAGCAAAAATTAATGAATGTGGAGCAGTACGAATGAATGTAGGGTTTTTGCGGCGTGTTAATTGTAAATGTATAAGATGTCAGAATTCGTACCGAGATGTTTGTTCGATATCAATAGACAACGGAGAGTTTTATATCCACTGAGTTCTTTTTATGTGTACTAACCACTGTACGGAATACACAGCTCCAATAATTAAGAGCATTACAGCTTCCAGATTCGTTCGCTAACGTCTTGCTCACACAGCAAATCTTTTACCCTGCCTGTCAGAGTTCCAGGAAGAAGAATGGTGTCCCTTCAATTGTGGCTGATTCATATTGGCCAAAACCGAGTGACTTCGTGACCTTTGGGCCAGCTATTTTCAAATATTCTCTGTGTTAGCAGCTTATTTTGCTCGATGCGTTTGTATCGTTGCCTGCCATTTTCAGGTTCGAATCAGGCCGCGGGCATAGATGTGATTTCAATTAAGTGTGGTGTTCATCTTGCGCTGTCTTCACTTTAGTGTCACAAATTTCTAGTACAGTAGACGAAAAAAAACTAGAACTGCCTAAATGATCACTTTTTTTTTTTTTTTTTTTTTTTTTTTTTTTTTTTTTTTTTTTTTTTTTTTTTAAGAAATGAAGGAGCGGTCTTAATTCAGTCGAAATAGTGTTCGCAGGTGTTAATATGGTTCATTCTGTCGCCTACTTGATCCGCTAAGCATTCACAGTTACAAGTTAGTATTATTGCTTACACATTTACACTACAACGAAAATATCGATAAACAAGCTACCTCCTTTTCTTAGTATTCAGATCTTTGTTTTGCCTCCAGAGGCTGCGGTTCTGCTCATATATTTCAAATCGCGGAGTAACTGTGTATGGCCGATTTTATCAATGTTTCAGACAAACACAAATATTCATAAGATGTCAGCACATTTTGTGGACCGAGCGTGGTTGATGAACAGTAATGCTCTGGCCTCACATTCAGGAGGACGCGATTTCCAATCCCCGTTGGGCCATACAGATTTGGATTTTCCATGGTTTCCCCAATCACTCCAGCCGAATGCTGGTATGGTTTCTTCAAAAGTGCGTGGCCGAATTGCTTCCCGTTCGTTGCTCCTAGTGCTTTCCCGCCTCTAATAACCTCGACGAGGTGTACAAACAGAAGCAAAAAAAAAAAAAGTCTTTTTACCACAAAGTGCTCTTCTCTGAAAAGGCTTGAGGTTTTTTTTTATGAATCATGAAGAAAAGTAGAGGTATTAATTTCATGATTTACGTGTTGCACTGATTGTGTTTCATAGTTTTGTGAAATTCAAAAATCCAGCCAATTAGTTATAATTTTACTCACACTGTAAGCTCTTTACTAAATTAAATGTCATATTTTATGTCTATTTGAGTTTTACATTGGTGTTTATGACTTTTATAAACATTGGATGGTTACCATTTTACTTTCCTACTATAATTATTGGTAAGCCTTCTATGTATGCAGCTGGTATGCCACAACCGTTTATTAGATTTAAAACTCAAAACAAAATAAAAAAGACTTAACTTTTTAAATATACTTATAACTAATCATTACGTATTTTGTCACTTGGCTGATAAAGCTTGTTGCTTCTATGTCGCCAAATTCTTTCAAATCGGCAAAACGTGCTTATTTTGTCTGTTACGCTTGCGAGAGTAAAGAAACAGTAGATCTCACTTTGATATGGTGTAGTACTGCTGGTTATTTATTGTAGCATCCGGTAGCTGTGTTAGACTTTCCACTTTACTAATATATTTTGTGGCAACTTAATTAATTACTCTTAATTCCGTATTCGCTTGAAGAGATAAATTCGATTTGGCGTAATACGTACAACTGGAAATTAGTTTACTTAATAAAAACATAATACACACGTGTATGCCACGCAGTACATTGTAATTAGTATTTAACATATTAGTCTGTGATGAACGCAAATAATAAATAAAAATAATTCAGTAGTGATTTGTGAATTGATTTTTATTAAGTCCGTTTTTGGCTTAATGATATGAACGAATTCATTTGTTGCCTCTTATCTGGATCTTCCTCTTTCTATTGAGTCTTCTCTGTTCATTAACAATTTTTTTTCTAACCTACCTGTACTTGATGGAATTTTATCGTCGTTATAACTTGCATGACAGGAAAATAATAATCTCATTACTGATAATGGATCGCGTAAGCGGAGTGTGGTAATTACATTAAAGAGAAGATTCAAAGCGGGTAGAACACGCTTTGTAACGGCATCGTAGAAAGCGTGATGGGTTTGATACATCGTTTGCCACATGAGAATCTTACATATTGACCCTGAATAATTACGGAACTGTACGAGTAGCATGTTTGAAATACTGACTGATTTGAAATAATGCAAAAGTATTCATTTTACAACTACTAGATATTATACGACATTTCAATTAAAAACAAGGAAATAGAGCAGCAGTTAACAAGTTTCAGTAGGCTGGGAAATTAACAGATACCTTTTTGTTCTCTCTCTCTCTCTCTTTTTTTGTTTTTAAGAATTTACATGTTCAAAGTCAATCCAGTATTTCATTTGTACAGGTTGATATTAAATATTATTCGTATCAGTGTATGAACGAGCTTATTTCCATTTCGTTTGAAAATTTGCCATATGGTTCCTGAGAGTGTAAACAAGGCAATGACACGTTAGATCTATTGATCTTAGTCAAAATGAATATTTTAATAAATAACGAATGATACTTGATACTCTACACATTCATAATATGAATGTCAAAAGGGTTAACTAGCCCGATGAGAAGGTGTGTTGCATCTTCTGTAACATACAATATATCAATTTCTGACTACTTACATTACCTCTAAAACGACGTTAGTGAACTGTCTTTTATAATGTTCTTAACTCCACCAGTACTAGCGACGTATTTTAAAAACAAAATACAAAATCCGCTCTTGTCTTCTTTGAGCGATACAAAGTTAACAGTTAACTTTTAGCTGCGGTCATCGGTTCGAGTCAGGCTGATGAGTAACGCTCTGACCTCGCGTTCCGGAGGACACAGGCGGTCATCCAGATTTCAGTTTTCTTTATTTCCAGATTTCACTGCAGGTGAATGACGGGATGGTTCCTTCCAAATTCCTTCCTGTTCCTTGCACTAAATCATTTCCGGCCTCCAATGTGTTCGACGTCGTCTTGGCGTAAAGCCATAAACAAAAGGAGCTGTTGGATATAAATAAACTTTGAACTCATGATATCTCTGCTTTCATGAAAATAATTGAATACAGCAATATGGCAGGTTGCGTTTGTTTACTTACGATTACCCTGATCTGCTCACTCAACAGAATATGCGTCACTCAGCCTTTTGTTTTGTCTTTTGGGTCACAGTGTCCACACTATTCTCATCTCCTAGATCAGACAAAAATTTTCCTCAATTAAGATAGTAGACAACGTAAATTTATATGAACAGGGTGGTTATTTCCCTGCTACTTGTATCTTCTATCACGCTGGAGGTCTGGCAACATAGTTGTGTGTAGGGTTCCCAAAAACTCGCTGACAGAGTTTTCATACGCTCGAAGCATGTAACTAACTTATGCTTTAGCTTGCTTTGCGTAGTTTGTCGTTATACTGTAGGCCTCATTTAAGTAGAAAAATTACCATTTCCGTTTCAGATCGATTTAATTGGCAACTTCAAACTGTCTTATGATGTGATAAACACAGTTCTTCACCTCGATATTCTCACTACAAGTATTAAATATATCACATTACGCATATTATAATACAAAATAGCTTTGAACTTTTTCTCCAAGCTGTTCAATTTTTTTTTTACCTGCTTTACGTCTCTCAACAGCGAGGTATTTAGAGACGGGAATGGATGGGGGCAAGGAAGGGGAAGGAATTCGGCCATGGCCTTTTTTTAAGCAAGCATCCCGGCATTTGCCTGAAGTGATTTGGGAAACCATGGAAAACCCAAATCTGGATGCCCGGACGGGGATTCGAACCGCCGTCCTCCCGAATGCTAGGCTAAAAAAGCTATTCAAATCCTTTAATGTTGTGTTTGTTTTATAAACTAGAAATAAGTTAGTTTACCTTTAGAAGCAAATGTTCCTTAGCTGTTGACCAAAACTTTAGTGACAGTTCAATCCAGTTCCAAAACGTGAGTTAGAGTTAATTATACCACAAAACTCGGACAGCAAATAATTACTTTGTTTATTCAGATTTCTTCGTGGGATAATATAGAAGTGACCAGTGGGGTCATCTTCCAGGTCTCACCAATAGCTTCTCATGGTGTGATTCAGAAGACACATCCCTAAAGATAATCCGAAACTAAGGCCGAAACGTATTGATTTATAAAGAAATGACGTAACGTTTGACCTTGAATAAATTTTAATAGTAGCCTACTATGATGACTGCAAAAATACAGTATATATTTGTTTGCTTTGAATGGAGCGCTCACTATAGCAAGCAACTGTACGAATTATTACTAGCGTCATCAATAATCCCATTCGACAGGGAGTATAAAAGCGAATTACAGCGTTTGGCAACACTCTGTTTACTGTTGGTGATTTTTTCCCCCGAAGATAATTATTGCAATGTGCATGTGTTGGGAATTAGACATAAAACTGATTGTGTATTCAGGGACCTGTCCTGAGCGATAAATAACACCTCATTTGAAACAGCTTGTTAAACGATCATGCAAACAGGTCATGATTCGGCGATAAATTTACAACAGACACGCACTGCTGCAAAACAAACCAACAGGCGGGCAGGCGTGTGGGAGAGGTACAAGCGCACCAAATGCGATCCTCAAAACTCATCGCACCTCAGCGGCTCTCTCTTAATACTGGGCCGCAACGTAGAAAATTAAGGAATGTATTTACCCTAGCAAGGCAGAAATTGAAACTCGATATTGGTAGGGTGCTGCAAGAGACATTAAAGTCAGTCCATTAGCAACATGTATGTTAAAAATCGGAATAATATTTTAAACCTCTCGCCTAGCGTACTCAGTTAACTATTTGGACTGATAGGAAACCAATTTCACTCACTGAAATTTTGAAAATTAAAAAAAAAAAAGTTGCAAAAAATTCACATAGCCTGATTGACATGGGAGGTGAATATATTTGGTGCAAAAAGCTATTGTCACTATTTTCTTGACACTGAGAGTGGTGGGTGAGTGGTAATGCTCTGGCCTCGCATTCATTCGGCCTTCCAGATTTGGTTTCCCCAAATCACTCCAGGCGATCATGCGAGCAGGCGAATGGTCCCTTCAAAAACTCCATGATCGAATTCCTTCCCAGTCCTTTATGGGCAATTATTTCTACTTAATTTATATTTTTATTTCGTTTCTTTTGTGTATTAGAACTTATGACTATGAAGTAGGAGTAATAATAAAGAACACATACTTTATTACATACTAAGCGATTATTTACAAAATACCTAAACAATGATTTTCTGACGAACCGTCCCATCCTTCTTCGTCTTTGCCTGCGCCATCTTCTCTCTCGATCTCTTCTTGAGTACTCGGGTCCCATTAAAGAAACATAGTTTCTGGTTTCAATAATTTAGATTTTTGGGGGGGCTTTGGGCCTGATGAAGCTCAAATACGGATCCAAAGTCAATAAAAGCCTACATTTGTGTTGCACTGAACCCGGCTAAATTTTCAGGAGCATTTCTCCCTAAATTGTCGAAAATATTTGTTTATAGCTTCTGCTGCTGCTTCGGACAGAGTGCCTAGCTAAAAGTGCATGCTGTTTTATAATTGGGCCCTCAATCAAAACTTCATGTAGTATATTTGACATTGGATGTCACGAGTACCTGTTTCGTGGCAGTGGGAAGCATTTTTTTTTTTTGTTTCTTTCTTGTGCCCAGTTAATAGTATAAAACCTGTCAATCAATGTTTTGTTAATTCCTGTAATCTCTGCGGATTTTGTTTCCTACAATTACTCAAATCGTCGAAACATTTTCCAGGCCGACCCACATTGGACGGATTGGATTTTATAGGGATTTCGAAATCCTCCTAACCAATCATGGTATTTCTTTAAAAATACACTCTCAGTTCTCTTAGTAGCCTGCCATTTTGTTTTAATTTCCAATTTAAGGCTTGAAAACTTTTGTTCGATCTATTGCATTAGTTCGGCCGTTAATGTCGGTTGATTTAAAATATATTTCTCTATTAATTCCAACTATTGCAAGAAATCATTTCCTTTCTCATGTTTAATCATATCATAAATAACTTTTTGGGTCATGAACTTGATACCAGAAGAGCCAATAACAAAGAAAAATCTTAGTTGAATTAATGTGACAGAAAAAAATTAAGTTTGTTTTATTTTTAAGAATCTAGAATTTTTTCGAATAAATAGATGTTTAGCACATTTTGGCACCTAAATTTCAATGAAACTCCAATACAGTACACTAAACTAAAACCATACACGGAATCAGACCCGGGAAAGGTCGGAAAATACAAGAAAATCACTTTTTAAGACTTGTTGTAATAAAAAAATACGTACAAAATGAGTCAGCTTGCAAAAACGTACAGAAAAAATGTTGTGCGATACTTTTGGACGTATGTTACTATAACTTCAATTCTAAGTACCTGGCTGTACGATATCCATGATTAAAATCACCAATACTCACTTAACTTCACTCACAAATTAAAATGGTACAACTTACAATTTTATTGTATTTGCTTGCCAACAGTATGTGCATGTTGCAATGTGCTCAGCAGACGACTGCTCACAGGATGGGGAATGAAGCTTATCTAAAAAACATAGCGGATTGTTGTTCTATAGACATTTGCCACGAGTCAGGTAGATACGGCATCCTGGAATTTGCTTAAAATTTTTTTGACTTTTGATCGAATTTTTGTTCTTATTTTTTACAAGGTCCCTATGATCTGCGTGCTCAACATTCGATGAATCATCTGTTGTTTCAATTGATTTTTGTGGTTGCATTAATGCTGGAAATGAGTGAGAAGGATCAAAGTCAGAAAGAGCTGTTCAGTACAGGGTTATCTAAATACAGAATAAAAGTGAGAAGACAGAGTTTGTCACACAGACTGTTTGCTAATATACATTGGCATCAGTCAATTGTTTTTTATATGTTCGCACATTAAACGCAGAGCTTTCTGTTTTTCTTTTGGTATTTGCCATTTATTTTTTGCAACACAGCCACAAGAATATTTTATTCGATTTCAGTTTCTACGAAAGAACGGTCTGGTGGCTCAGTGGACTGGAGCTCAAAAGGTGTCCGGTTTGAATCCTGGTCTGCGCTGGGATTTTCAAAGGCCCTTAATCCGACCTTCACCTCTGGGACTGCTTGCTGTGAAATGAGAAGTACACCAAAACGCTTCCGTCGTTAGAAGTCCACTTTAAGTCTTAGGTCCTCTGCACCCTATAGGGTAATGTTGTTGTTTTTGTTTTTTGTTTTTTTTTGTTTTTTTGTTTTTTTGTTGTTTTTTTGTTTTTGTTTTTGTTTTTTTAACTGCTGTACGTCTCTCAACAGCGAGGTCTTTAGAGACGGGAAAGGATGGGGGCAAGGAATGGGAAGGAATTCGGCCATGGCCTTTTTAAGGAAGCATCCCGGCATTTGCATGGAGTGATTTGGGAATTCAAGGAAAACCCAAATCTGGATGTCCAGACGGGGATTCGAACCGCCGTCCTCCCGAACGCGAGGCCAGAACGTTAACCGTTCACCCACCACGCTCGGTCTGGGTGATGTTAACTGCATTGCGCGTTGAATAAAAAAACAATATCACTTGTCAGCTGAACAATTCTTCAGCCAACAATGCCATACCATCATTTTGTTTCCTACGAAATATTTTTTTGCATTTAAGCCTTAACATAAAAATTAGATAAATAAAATAATTCTAAGAAATTAAGCTGAATCTTTGTAATGCCTGTATTTGCAATGTTCTGTTTACAGTTGATTCTTAATCTCCAACAACAGCAAAAGCACATTAGTGTCATTTTTGTTAACATCAATCAATCTACAATTTACCTGTACAGCTATTAATCTACTTCGTTACTTACTATGGTAGAAACCTGTGGGAGCTACGTTGTAAACGGAAGTTTATGTGTAAACGTGTTGAAGTCCGTCGGTAGTGTTTGATCGCAACTGCACGGTATCTTATTTCTTCAATCTACTCTTGGTGCAGGCGTTATCTTCTGGGAAAGAACAATCCAATAGCTTCATGTTAAGAATTTATCATCTGGAACGTGCACTCCACCACGAGTTTTTTTTGGCTTACACACACAAACCCAGCGTAAGTCATCGACCAAATCTTGTGTCACATGGGCGCTATATTTAAGAGCAACCGTCTGTACTAACTGTTGTTATACACGTTTACGAATACAACGAATCTACGAGTGACATGTTACCCCTGCCAAACACATGTAATTACTGATGTAACTTATGTTAACTCCATCACTAGCATGTCTTTATCGCTCCCGAAACAGTTTACACAGTGATTCACATTATGGATTTATAGTAACTTGGATCGTCCAGATCACGTATTAGTCTGCCGCTGCATCTATTCCTCCTTTGGTTGGGAGTTAAGGGACTGCTTTCTGGATTTTTCACTGCTCAGCCTGTTGAATCGACGAAATTTCTTTGCCTTGTGATTGTACTTTTTTGGGTAAAGACTCAAGCCACTTTGCCTCGTAGCTCAGACGGTATATCGCCTGACTGCAGCCAGGATGACCGGGATTCGATCTTCGATGAAACCGAAGATTTTTCCTCGAAGCTGAACGTCCAGAACGGTTCCAAAGGCCCACCCAGCCTGTTATCCAATGAGTACCGTGGAGGAACATCCGCGGGAAGGTAAAGAACGGCGTCACATCCATTTCAGTGCCGAAGACTGTAAAGGAAGTGCGGAGCTCTACCTCAGTGAATCTTACGGGAAGCGCCAGGAGCAATCTGAACCTCGTGACCTGTACCTTTACTCAAGACAATGCAAAAAATAAAAAAATGTCAAATCGCCTTTATTTCAGACTTACTACATAATCTAACAGATTTTCTGTAATTTAAGGACAGGTTAACTTAATTGAAACTAAGGTATTCACGCCATGTCACCCGGAAATTGACTGTCAATTCGTTGTTAACATTTAGAGAACGGCGCTTACTACAGGGAGATAGGAATTGCTGGTTTCAGAGGCCAGTTACCGCAACAACTTTTTTCTTCTTCCTATATTGGAGAGTGATAGCATGGATATAAATTAGTAATGGTATCATGACTCTTGAATATCAGCCAATAACGCATATTTATGCCAAAATCCACTTTACTAAAATGCGTTGAACCTGGAGACTTGACGTGAAGTGAATAACCCAGCAAACTGCGGCGAGTCTCGATAGTGCCCAAAGTGTTGGTAACAATGGCAGCCACCACAGCGCTGCTTGGGTTACAAAGAAATTTCACATAAATAACTGAATTTAATTTCATGCAGGGCCGGATTAAGACAAAGCGGGGCCCGTAGTAATTGTGAAGAATAGGCCCTAGATTTTTGCCGTCCGGGGGAAAATTGTAGAGCTAAAAAAAAAAGGTCGACCATCTAGGCCAGGCGCGGGGGCCCCCCTAGAAGGCGCGAGGTCCCCCCAGAAGCCGCGAGGCCCGTAGCATTTGCTACCTCCTGCTACGTGGTTAATCCGATACTGATTTCATTTGAACTCATGTTGTTAAGAGGAAGTAGAACTATAAGGCAATTGTCTGTTGAGGAAGTAAGTGCACACAAATATGAAGGGCAGAGAAAAAAAATATAGTACGAGGCAGAGATATATGCGACGTTCGTTTTGTTTCGCATGTAGCTATTTGTTTATTTACGACTATTAAATGCATGAATTCATGCAAGGAGAAGAGCATCTGATGTTTACGTTCTATAATAATCTTTAGCAATTATTAGAACGACATCACAACATAAACTAAGAATTTTTTGACAGAAGCTAAAGAAAACGGGAAAGTTTATTAAAAACTCAGAGAAAGTTTACACGAAACGCGAGAAATCAAGAAATATCTCAATCAAATAAAATAGTTATTCGTTTTTGTACTTACGCTTTTCTTATAAACTTTTGATAACAATAAAAATGATAGTAATTTTTGATGGCCTTTCATGAAACAATTACAAGTAAAAATTGAAGGCAAAATTAAAACATATTATAATGCCAGGCAGAGATGCGATGTTGTTTTCCTCACTGCGAGTCTGCTTTATGTTTTGTGTTTACCTCCCATTGCATGTTGAGAAGAAGCAGCGAAAAATCAGACGGCAGTGAGGGATTTGATTATGTAGAAAGTTTTTTTTTTTATCACAACTTACGAGGTGGTTACCAGTGTACATTTAAAAAAAAAAAAATTCAGCAGCCGCACGCTTCCCGGTGTGACGGGCTTTATTCTAGTACATTAATGAGGAGGATGACAGGTGTTGCTGTTAAACTTAGGCAGCGTTGATTACGAGTTCGTGAGATCGCGGTGCGAAGGAGTTGGTGAGTTATTTAGTCGTATCACTCTAGGGCGCTGGATAGCGGTTAACCCTTGCCTGCAGCCAGTCGATGCGGAAGCCCCTTGCCGCTGCTCTCGCCTCTTCCCCCTGTTCCATTCCTCTCCGCCGCTCCTTCGCCAGCTGCGACGAAAATCTCCTCGCCCGTGCCGGCAACCTTTGCTGCTGGTAATTTAGCCAAGCCCCGCAGACCGAGCAACAAGGTTACCGCGTCGCCTCCTCCGCCCGTCACACTAGTGGCGGTATCCTCAACCGAGCAGCTACGTGCAAACGGCTCTGCGCGTCGCTACGTCGGTGAAGCATAAACACGTCATCATATTATATTATAGTAACTACCTGTGGCCCACAACGGATTAAACCGATCATATCGTAAAAAGTATCTTAATTACTCGTACGCTGAAAGCACGGTCTACATTTCGATTAACTAAATCCAACGAGTGAACCGTGTTCAATGAAAATATATATATATATATATTTATACTAATTTGTGGACACTTTTGTCTTAAGTTTCTCGGTTTCAAAATAAAAAATACCTTATTTTTCTCCGGTACAACTTGGAAGCCCATCAAAATTCCACCAGTAGCTTTTGTGTTTATCGGGTTCAACAAAAAGTTTTTACTAATTTTTGTACTCTTTTATCTTAAATTTATTAGCTTTCCGACTTCACATCGAAATGAAATACACCCTATTTTATCTCTAGAAGCATTATTCAAAATTCCATCAAAATACTACAAGTGGTCCAACTCAGTCACAATTCATTGGCCACTAGCAAGTCTTGTGCATTTAGTCAGGAAACTTTCTGGTTCCAACCTTACGTTCGGGAGCGCTCGCTCCGTATTTAAATAGCGCCAAAACTGGAACTTTTCCTTAGCATCTGGCACACTTTCATTGAACTCTGATGAGTTACCAGTTTCACTTTTCAGTCAACAAAATTATTATGATTCAGTTCTAAAATGGCTTATCGTGTGCATGACTATATTGTTTCTACGTTCACTCAATTTTAAAAGTTTGAAACAAATTATTCGGAGCGGCGGTGTAACAAGGCCTTTGAATTCAGTAACAATATGAACAATGTGACGTTTACATCTTTCTTTAACTGATATTTAATGATGAGTATCTTCCATTTGTTCACATATGATCTGTTTATTATTTTTGCTCTGGCTTCAAATTGCAAACCTGTTATGTAAAGGAGCCTAGTGATGTTTACGTCCACTTTAACTCAACGGAACGCAGTATGTTTGACAACGTTTCTTACAAAAACAGTATTCATTTAGTATGGAACATAGACTGGTTACCTACAAATAATAAGTGTGTAGACTGGTCTTCACATTTAGTTTTTTAAGGAGCTGTTGTTCGCATATTACATTTTTTTTTTAATATTGCTTAAATTAACTGAGATAACTCTTATTTGCCCTACAAAACTGACATCCCCCGTACCAGATATATGAAAGAGATTATTACTGAATAAACATCAAATCACTTACTTCACCTAGAACACGCTTTAGTTTCAATTATAAAACTATTCAACATACATCTTCTTTTAGGTCCGTAATAACTATTCATTTTCTTTCCATTACCAGTGAAAAATAATTGCGTTCATGGTATCATAAAAACTGCTGATGCGTGATATCATTTAAATGGAATTATTTTATGATTGGGATAAATTGATTTTCAAAAAATGTAAAATTCAGTTATCTTGTTCGAAACATGGCTGAAAATCGTCACCGATAAAACGTTATTTCTTGTACTATGACTTTGCGACTTTTCTACAAAAGAGTCATTACAATAGGGACAGAATTGTTACCAAATAATACGTTGAGACTTGCCCATGGTGCGATTAATTTCGATATATTACGCGTAAATGTGAAATCTTTTATTTCGGAGACTCCCAGGACTGGCATGATTAAATCATTCTGGTTAAAATCATGATTTAAATCAAATGATTTCTTTAAATAAAAATGAGTGATTTAATCAAATTGTCATTTATTGAACTTGTCAAAGTAAATACCTAATCAATGTCTGAATTGTAAAAGTTAATAAGAAATGCTAATTTTCCTGCTTTCTCTGTCCCCAACCTATTTAGTAAATTAGACTGGACAAGTCTGAATGAGGGAAATACTCTTTCCACTGACGCTGATGATGCTACGGCTCCAACTAGTTGCGTGAAAATTGAGTATAAATTGGATTGTTCCTCTCCATTAAAAATATGGTTTTGCTATTTCCGCCACTCCAGAGCTGTAATATTTTTTTAAAACTTCTTCAGTAAACATCACTGATTTGAAGGGTTTTGATTGTGACTTTAATTTTATAACTATTGGTGGTAAACCTGAACCACTATATTGAGTTCTAGCTTCATCTAACGCACTTTCTTCCTCTTCTTCTGTCACCTTAAGTTCATTTTGACTAGGGTCTAATAAATACGCCAAAAAGTGGCTGGGCGTCAAAACTTGGTTGTATCTCTTTTTAATCTTAGATATATGGTCAATGTTAGTTTCATAAAATTTGACTTCATACTTTCCATACCATCACTGTATTTGACAGAGGCCCATTACTTTTTGAAAAATAATATCTAGTGTGATTGATACTGGTTTCAGTTTCTCAGAAATTCTTCAACAGATATTTTTTTTACCATGTTTGACATTAAGAAGTAAATACTGCAAAATAGAGTGATGCAACGAACGGCTTGTGGCAACACCAAAGTTTTTCAATCTTCTTTTTTTAAACAGTTTGTTTCGGAAGTATTTGGTAATTTGTACAACATGCTCCTTTGTATTGCCTATTTCCAATCCCAAATCCTTTGATCCCAAGTTCAGGAAGTGTCCTGAACAACCTTATATTATAGTATTTTCATTTTGAATGTCTCTTCTCATTTTAGCCATATTGGAAGCGTTATCTATTAGGAAACTCGTAACCCTACGATTAAACTTAGATTTCAGAAGCTGTATTAAATCTATAGCAGGTTTAGTGAGATATTCAGACGTGTGTGGCTTTCCGGATGTGTATATAGTGTCAAATAGAAATACCTCGTAATATATAGGGTTTTTTTTCGACAACAGCTGCTAGGGGAATCCCCTTTTCTCAGTCACCAACAGATGCGATCGTTTTTCATATATAATAGCTAAATTATTGAGTTAAAAACATGATGATTAATTTGATTTTGATTTAAATGATTTTTTATTTTTATTTTTTTTAAATCGTGATTTTTTTTCCATCCCTAGAGACTCCTAATATTTCTTTTGTCTGCTGAAGTTATTACAATCGAGAAGTTGCTCAGTCATGTCACGCTACAGTAAGATATATTTAACCGCATAATACATTAAAAATATTCATTACTCAAAAACTATGTTTTTGTTTATTTTTTAGATATGGGCTCATGGTTAATCATAGCGATTGCCTTACAAATTTGTTGTTTTTGTTGTGTTTCTAAATTCGGGAAGAAATTGAAATTTCGTTTTAAGAAATATTCCCCTTGAAGCCGTAGTGGAGCTGAGGCGGTGGAGCTCATCTTTTTATGATGCAGTGAAGCTGGCCTGAGGGCCGTTGTACAGGGGCGAGCGACTGCACTGAATACCCTCATTATCACGAGACACATTAATTTAGAGCACAGTGTGCATAGGACAGACCCTCACTGCCTCAGCATACTACTTGTTTACATCATCCAACAGCATTACGAACGAAGAAACTAGTCGTAACAATCACAGACAACTGGACAAACAGTTACTCATTAGTTAAACTGAAGCCATTAACTACAACTGATCATTAGAAATTTCGGAACAGTTACTGTTTTACTAACAAATGCCAAAGATACCGTCTCAAAGACGTTATTTTAAGTCTATTCCTTACTTCAGTTTTAAAAATTTTAACTTATTTAAGCGTTATTTAAAATTACAGCGAAAAGGTAAAAATCCGTTTTGCATTCACACGCGTTACACTTAAACATGAACCACATAAGTACATTATTTACCTGTTTTTCAGCTTTCACCACTGGCTTAGATTTCATTCAATGTACATTTGGGAAAGATAAAATCGTTGTGCACTGCTAGCATGTGATAACAATATACGCGTAGAAGCGGGCGGGAATAATATATTTTCAGTTTGATCTTGGGAAAGAGCAGTGTCATGAATATTGAAACAATATGTCAATCTGTAAACACGAGTTAATAAAATTTTTAGTTAATTCGAATGATTCATAACAACACCGGCTAAAACTCAGGCAATAAAATTGTTTAATTGATGGAAATGTTATTACTTTGTTGGTATAAATGTCTTAAAAATTCTATAATATGTTTCATGTGTATTACATTTAATTTTGAATTTAAGTAAAAAATATGCATTAGTCCCTATCACAAATAAGCTTCAGTAACATATTTTTTTCCTAATCTAAAAGTTTTACGTGATTTAAAGAATTTTCATATATATCTTCACACGACAGAATTTAGAATCAAAACAAACAACCTACTAGTCACCTAGAGCAACATAGGATATGACGATTTCATTTAAACCGTTAATTATGTTTACTTGGATGAAGTTGATAATAGCCTATCCCCGCAGAGTAGGGAAGCTTGCTTCTTGTTGCAGGGATCGCCGGCTCGAGACCGTCCTAGGACATGCGTTGTTTTAATTAAGTGTTGCGTTATTTTTTTGTCGTCCTTATAAGAGAAAAAAAAAGTGACACTGGTAAGAACTTTACACAGTAGTAAAAGTAACATTGCTAAATACTAGCCTCCTTTTATAAAAAAGATTATGATATTAATTTCTTCTTTTCACTTATCCATTTCATTGTATAATATTTTGTAGTAAATCTGATAAGTTGCGTGTTTTTAACACTAAAATTTGAGTTGATATCATTAGATCCTTTGATTATATTGTCCAGTGTACCGTTCACTGTACATCCGTTTTTTTTCTGATGCTGTTTTAATGTTACACTTGAGTCATAAATAGAAATCATTTTATTTTAAATACTACCTAAAATCAATGAAAAAAAAATGATTACGTCAAAATTACGCCACGGCCAATAATTGCTAGTTGAGAGAAATAGATGTTAACTACTCCCCATGATAGTTTTATATATAATGAAATACATTATTTCTGCAATTGCCTACTTTTGTCAAAGTATGATTTAAACCTAGTCCTAAGTCGATCGATAGTGTACTAATTTTTCCAGAATAATTTAAGGATCAGCAGATGGATATAACTAGACAACAGAACCATTCATGCGATTTACTTTGTTATTTCTTCATCTAGCTCACTAAACGGTATTAGCTAAAAAATCACGAAATCTGATTATAGTGAGTAATTAATTAATATAATCATCATCAAGGGTTCTCTGCTATACAGCAGGTCCACGCATAGTGACAGCCCTCCACGCCTCCCTCTGTTCCGCCATTCTTTTAGTTTCTATATATCTCCCGTTTATCATTATATCATCCATCATTTTCATCCTTCGCCGACCTCTTCTCTTCTCTCCGTTTACAGTCCCCTCCAGAGCAGTCTTAAGCAAACTTTCGTTCCTCAGCACATGCCCAATCCAGTTCTTTTTTCTGTTTCTTATTGTTTTTATGAGTGACCTTTTCTCTCATATTCGTTTCAGCACTTCCTCATTCCTTAATTTGTCCTCCCAACTTATTTTCTCCATCCTCCTCCATACCCACATTTCAAAAGCTTCCAACCTCTTTAGATCTTCTTTGCGTAGCGTCCATGTTTCTGCTCCATACAAAACATTTAGCTAATTTTTTCCTCAAGGTTTTGTCCAGCCTTCCGCATAGTAAATTTTTCTTTTTATTGAAAGCTTCCTTTGCCATTGTTATTCTAGTTTTTACCTCCTTCTTGCAGCTCATATCACCACTCACAATTCTCCCGAGATATTTAAAGGACTCCACTTGTTCAATTATTTCTCCGTGCAGCGATATCATCATTTCTTTCCTACTCTTTCCCACCATCATATATTTAATTTTGGTCCTATTGATTCTCATCCCGAATTCCTCACCCCCTTTGTCTAAAGTCTCTAACATTCTTCTGAGTGTCTTGACACTTTCTGCCAGCAAAACCATGTCATCAGCAAACCTTATGCTGGTAATCCTACGTCCACCCATGCATACACCTCCTTTACCTCTTAAACTTCTTTTCATAATTTCCTCCAAAAATATGTTAAATAATATGGGTGACAAACAACATCCCTGTCTTACACCTCTTCCAATTTTTCCCTCTTCTGTAAGATCATTTCCCACTCTCACTCCTTGCTCGATGTATAATTTACTTATTAGCCTTCTTTCATTCCAATCAATACCTTTATTTTTTAGAATCGTCATTAACTTCACCCATTGTACTCTGTCAAAAGCCTTTTCCAGGTCTATGAAAACCATGTAACAATCTCTTTCCCTTTCATTGTATCTTTCTCCTATTGTTCTTAGCAAACCAATAGCGTCTCTTGCACTTCTTCCTTTTTGATATCCAAACTGTTCTTCACCAATTAACATGGACAGTTTGCTAGATATTCGTCTATTTAGCACTCTTAGTAATATCTTAGCAGCGTGGCATAAGAGACTAATCGTTCTGAACTCTTCACATTTTACAGCATTCTTTTTCTTTTCAATTGGTATCAACACTGTTGTTAAAAAGTTTTTTGGACATTCTCCTCTTTCCCCTCTTTCATAGTATAATAAGTGTGTTTAAACTGTTTACAGTATAGTTTTAATAATTCAGTGGAATGCTTGGAAATAATGTTAGTTTATAGTTTGCAACTGAGCCAACTCTGATTTTATGCGATTTGGGAAAACGATCAACTGTTCCTTCCATAAAAATAGAATATTTCTTTATATTACGAATAGATGACAGAAATAACCTTTAAATCACAACAGACCACAGACACAGTTCTTGTGTGAAATTTTGTTTTGAGAATTATGTATAGCAAAACTGGAGTTGATTAATTGTGGATCTTTATATTTTTCGTGTGATTAATTGTGAGTTTGTGTATATTCGAGACGTAAATAAACATTATCTAATGGGAAGAAACTGTGTCAATAAACAATATTTTATGGAGAGAAAGTGTGTAAATGATATGTAATATGTTCAAGGACAGTTTTATGCATGGAACGTTAGTTAAAAGTTTGTTATCGTAAGTGTTGATGTGAGGTACTATGTTTGGAGGACAATTCCCAGTGGTTTGGACTGGTTTATGTTGGTAATGTGTGTAAATGCCTGTAAATAACTTTAATTTTCATTTTCATTTTTTCATGATGATTGTAAATGATTTTGTATTAATTCTCATTGTTTTAATGTAGTTCTGATTGTTGGCTGCATTGACGCGGTTGGAGAACGTCGATCTTTGTGCTGTTCTGGATTTTTCTGTAGCGTCTGTTTCAGGGAGCGGCAGACGAGTAGTTAGTTGTTAGTCGTTGTCAGAATTTTTGTTTGCGAGTTTAATCGCTGGGATATTTGCATGTTTGCTTTAGTATCTTTGGAGAAGTCTGAAGAGCTCACGGAAAAATAAATATTAACTGAAATGTTATTCGTCAGTGTTGTCATTTGGTAGAACTATTAGACTCAGTCAAGAACCTTTGGGGAAGGTAAAACCCCCTGACGACAACCGACAGTGAACTGTAAATTGGAGAACGAAGTGAGTATGGAAATCAACATTCTAGAGGACGAATTGGTTAGTTGACGAGGAGCCTAACACGTATCCAGTTTTCCACTCTCAAGAAAAGAGTATAGTGTTAGTAAAAGTCTGGAGTTTTTTTAAAATGACAAGATACTTGATACAGTACTCTCATTTCCGATTTTCATCAGTTACAGCTGATGGTATTGTGTGTTGCACAAGGATTAAACGACGCAAATCGGCAGAAGTTAACGCCTCGCACACTATAACCACGCCATCTATTATCCTCCGGAGCGAAGCACAGTGGCGGCGGAGGGAAATTCATAAATGAATAATGCAGCTCGGCGGGGGCCGGTACACTAAATTAGCCGACGAGTTGAGCTGCAAAACAACCTCGAGCAATTAGGCGAAGCGTGAAATAAAAACACTCCTCCATTCACCGATGCAGACGGGATCGATTTCTTTTAGAAAGACCATTAATCACAGCTGAATTAATAAGTTGGCTAGCGTAGGAGTGGCGGTAGCACGACGCGAATCTGCCTCAAAGGCTGTGCGTCACTACCCACGTCTGTGACGTCGTCGTTAGAGTAACTGGTTCTCTAAATATGGACAACTCTTACCGCGAATGGAACTGTCGTACTGTAATGGATGACTGAGTGGTTTATCGCTATGACTATTCTTTGTTGGCTAAAGACTTGCACAGACTATTTTCTATTTTTATCTCTTCTTTTCTTCTACTCTCCGTAATTAATTCTGACAGCTAACTAAGCTAACTATTGACATAATGCGAGCACCGTGAATCATATTAGCGCCCTGGATACTTTGTAGGAGAAGAGTGGACAGCTATAGATTACTTGTAATTGGAGAGAGATGCAACTACGGAAATCGTTTTTAATCTGCACTAGAAAACTGCATCCTGATTACAGTCGATGATGTACAGTGAAATCGTAGCATCTCTGAACCCTATAAAGTTAAACAGAGAGATGAATATTGGCCCTACAGCTAACAGAGATGGCAAGGTTGGTGTAGCGAATAACAAACCCGAGGCCGTGGCGTTTAGGCCTCATTCACATGTCAGACACGACACAGACATAGGTTTTATACGACAGTAAACAATGACGTCGTCACACAAACTAAAAAGTACACGCATGTAACTACTCCTAAAATGCTCCAAAATTTTTCAATGGAAGAACTAGCTGTAGTAGCTATTTTGCTGGAAGAAGAAGAATCGGGTTATGCAGAAGTTTCGTTTGTAAACGGAAAAATCCAGCTCAAACCCGAAAATGCTGATAAAGTAATATTGACTACATGCATTCTACACAACTTCATAAAATGTAACCATACCCATGTAAGTTAAAATGCAGCCGTTAGTAATTTGAGTAAATTACCAAGGCAAGGCGGGAGTAGTCAATCTACCGCTTATGATGTCAGAGACAAACTTACTTTGTATTTTGAGTTTTCTGCAGAAGCTATGTAAACAAATTGTAATAATATTTTAATAAATAAATACCTGCTTACCTTGTACTTGGAGCTTTTTCGCTATTTCCTACCATGCGTAATATATCCGTTTACTGTCACTATATCTTTTGTCACTCAAGTCGTATAGAAATTTATATTCTCTAACTAATTCAATTAATTTTTCGTTGTTCATCTTTTTTAATTAGATCACGTAGTACGCTGTCTGTGCTGTTACGTTGTTGTGTTCATACTAACCGCACAGACACACTGACATGCTCAGACACGAGCCGGCACAGACAAAACATTCTCGCCGACAATGCTGGCCGGTGCCGGCACGTGTCTGCACGGACACACTTCGCTCACGCGCGGTAGATGTGAATACGCCCATATATAATGTATGCAATCATGTTTTTTTGTCTGTGCCGGTACGTGTCTGACACGTACGGTGTCTGTAGATGTGAACGAGGATTTACTTATGAGAAGAAGTGAGGAAGTGAGACCGGTCCATTGATTCTGGCTCGCTGGTATACTGTTGAGTTACGTGCTCAGCAACGCACAAGTTACTTGTATTTTGAACTGTCGATCGGCAGACTCCATACCTAACAAACAACTCGCGCTGGCTCAACTTCTGCGCGTAGCTGTGTATCCTTATACTGTAAAACTTGTAAGGAAACATGGTTACCTTTGACACTGAGCCAATGAGTGACATTAAATATTTTCAGTATGATGCATTCCATGTTTTATTTCTTACGTGTCACTTAAATCGTTATGAGTGGTATTGCAAATTGTTTTTGTTAATATATCGGAGAGAAAGTATGTGGTTTAAACTAGTCAGTGTGTCTAAATATCTTTGGAAAGTGATGTAGTACACTCGCATAATGGGTGTACTACATTCTCTTAATATGACGACAAGAAAAGCAGCGTGAGAATTTATGAGCGTGGAGATGTATGGACAGCCATTGTAGCGTAAATGGTATTTTAACCAGACTATATGTTGCTACATTTCCTTTTATGTACCCGCGACGCCGAGTGTGCCCACTGGAGGGATGTGCTCCCTTTTGACAACGCTGTTGGTGGTCGCTGGAGGGAGGATTTGCATGGCCGGCATTGCGACGGCTGACCGGCACTCCAGGACTCGACACGGACAGGTGGAGGAAGAGAGACGGCGGACACAGCGGTCAGCAGGGTGTGCAAGTGAAAGTGGTTTTTGTACTCCGGGGAGAGTACCAGTGTTTTGCGAGGGTGGCCGTTTTGTGGTTTCGGCTGCAGGGTGGATCTAGCCAACAAAAGACGGTAAATGCTCCGAACATGTTTTCTCTTGTTGTTCGTGGAAACTGCATATCTGAAGATTTTGATAAAACCCGTTGCGCCCCTTTGAGCTAACACTCTGCTCGAACAATAATTGAACTGAGGCTAGTCGGTGCAGCATCAATTTAAAAACAAGTACTGTTTCTATCGAGGGCTCATGTTTTGCAATTTATTTAGTAAATGTCCCTTTTTGGTAATACATTAATTGAATCTTTTGTAAGAATTATATCTGGATTTTATAATTGCCATCTTGATGTTTTGATTGTAATATAGAGTAAAATAAACCTGATTACACTTTATAATTTTTCAAACAATCAAACAGTTTTTATTATATTTCAGTAATTTTACTAATAAAGAATTCATTATAATAACAGTAGAATACCGGTAGGTATTACAGTGAGAAGGAAGAGAGGCGATTATCTTTGAGAGGAGTTCACTAGAAGAGGAAGAAATGGCGGGTGAAGGCTCTTGTGGTGTGGTGTGCCTCGCTAATGTTATAGAGACAGTATAATTTGAAAAAGTTTATTAAAAGGACACTGAGAAAACTGGATGTGTATAAGATAGTAGTGAACAAAAAGTGATTGTGTGAACAGTGTAAAAGATATGTGAGAAGTACACGGCGAATATATGTGAATTCAAACTTGAGTGAAGTATTTTGATTTGTTTAGAGTCCGATTAGCCAATACCACCTAGAGGAGAGAAGGTCCAGTGCCTACGTCGCAAAACCGTTCTGACATGACATTAGTTAGGCATGGCAGTTGAAAGAGTCGCCATTTGTTAGTTGTTGTGCATCCGAAGTGAGAATTGTTTTTTCGAAGTTTACTGCTTCATACGATAGTTATTAGTGAATTGTTATTCTGCACAAATGGTTTACACATCTTGCATTCTTAGATGCAATGGAAATTATCCAATGGGACCGAAAATTTGGTTATTTCCGTCTTCTAAAGAGTATGGATTACGCCGGCAATGTATATCTCCAATGAATAGAAACTTTACACCACAGTTTATTCCAAAGTAAGTATCTTTCTGCTTTAAAATATCACATGTTTCTTTCGTCTTGTATTTTTATTGTTAATTAACTATAACATTAGTGGTCCGTCAGTTCTATAAACATGAATACACTTCTATAACACTGTTCATTTGTATTAAATTTTAGAAGTAGTTTGACTAGTTCGTTTATACATACAATATTCGAAAGTAGTTTACATCGCTATGCACGTCGTCAATAGCAGCATTTACTAATAATAACCAAATTCCTCGTATCTTATGCTGTAAGGAGGTCATTCCGGTCCAGGCTGCATTTCAACTTAACCCTTATCTCCGTTAAAAAATCAAACAATACTCACACACACTAAATCCACACTTCAAATAGTAGCAACATTTTCTGCAACAGGATCTCTCGTTTGCATAGCATAAATGATTAGGGGACTGCACCACTTTGGTAACCTTCCAGAAACAGGAACTAACCTGTTGAAATTTACATCAGTCGCTTCGTCAACATGTCCTCTTCACGTTTTGCGATCATACATAATTACAATTTCACTATACACCTTCAGTGTAATGCAATAGGACTGAAGCAATCGCAATAATACATTCACTGTATCACGATGTAAACTTGATCCCAGTATTTGCAGCAGCACGCTTATATAAGAAATTAGTCAGAACTTGTGAGTATTGTGTGGCGCAAGAAAAATATTCAAGGCGGGCCGCGGGTTGGCCACCCCTGTTCTAAATGATTATATGATCCTTTTTTATTTCAATGGCTAAAATGGATTTGCTGTTTATCAGTTATTTTACTCAGCATTGTGCTTATGTGATATAATGCATTTGTGGAATCTTGTTAATTAATGCTGCACTTCCCGTAAAGAATAAGCCAAACTCATTTGCTTACTCTTACTGTGTGTGAACGTGTGTAAAATTTGAAAAATTGTCATTTTAAAAACCGATGTATAAGTGTCCGTTAAGGTGCATGCTGATGAAAAAACAAGGTACTGGTTTTTCGACAGTATGTAGAAGGGGAAAACAAACTCTCTATCAATTTATCTAATGGAAAAGAAATTTCACTGAAATTGTCTTTATCAATAAATATCCATAAATTTTTTCTGATTGAAAAGAAAAATCACTGACATTATCTTTATCGGAAATAGTAAAAGATTCGTTCATTATGCTAAAATGGCTGATAATTGTTCACCAATTTATTTTCTCTTGAATAAGAACGTTGGAACATTTCAAAGTTTATCAGGTCATAGTGATATTTTTCAAACACTTTTGCTTCTATTTAGAAAAATGTGAAATAGTGCCTACCAAAAAGTCTTTGTAGCACAACAGAAAAATAATTACTGTAATATTTTGCTCGTACTGATCTGTCGCGTCTGACGGGAGCTTATGCCTAGCACGCGTGACGTCACAAACTGAGAGGCCAGGCCTGCTCTCTCTAGGTGGTGTTGGATTAGCGCCTTACGCTGTGTTCCCACTCCTAAAATCTAATTCTTTGGAATTGTAGACGGAGTATAACCAATTTAAATGACAAGAAAATCAGTATATCTCGGTATAAGGGAAATAAGTAAAAAATTAACAAGCAACAGTGTTTTTTATAAACTACAACATTCAAGTAGTACTCTATTTAATGTCCACTTACAATACATTAGACATAAAAATTGCTGGGAAAATCGCTGTTGGAGAATTTAGCGGGTATAAAATTGTTACCGGACCTACGACACAAAAAATCAGAACATCCATCATCCGTTAATTTATATTAGTAATTTATTATCAGTGATTACAGTTTTCCAAAGTGATGTAGTGGTCATAAAGTTGTAAATTCGTTACTGCACTTGTTTCTTGCCACAATTCGCCTTAGAAATGAGTAAGCCTGTTGTAAAGTTCATCCTGTTATTCTGTTGTAAAATAAGTATAGTAGTCACTTGTACAAAATAACGGATTATGTCACCAAATTTCTAAGCTTTTACAGAAAATTGGCATCAGTTACAACAAGAATTGCTTGTTTTTAGACAAGATTTGAGCCTGTGGCGGTCTCATAAATCGTTTTTGAAATTTTACGCTTAGCAATATTAAGGTTATAACTCAATATTGTTTTAAATACGAATGCAGGAAATTGATAAAATAAATAGCAAAGTAACGCTCTATAATTCTGTGGGGCTAAGTGAATAAATTATAACCTCAGGACCTGTAATTTTGGTGTAATGGCCCTAAAACGAAATTAACAGCATAAAATTACTCTCACTCTTAATTAAACTGATCTCCGAGTATGGGGCAGCGAAAAATCCAAAAATTTTGAATGAGATGTATTCTTTTTTCCAGTGTAGCAGCATTTTTGGAACCGAAAAAAATGAGGATAAACTAGCTTTACAAAAAATGTCGAGACATTTAAAATAAATAATTAAATTATATTATTTAGTAATAAACAATTATTATTATTATTATTTGTTTATTTAATTATTTATTATTTTTTTTTTTAGAAGATCGAGTAAAATATGTATTAACTGAATAAAAACAAGATAAAAGTCTTTTCTAGCGATGAAAATATACAGCATTTTGGACTTCTGTAATTCCAGCACATGGATACACGAAGCCGTAATGTTTGTGGACCATGTGTGAAAATTTCTCATATTCAGACCACACCCAGCTACATCATAGATCAGTTAACATAGAGAAATTTTTATTAGGAATTGACCTTACGGCCATTATTTAGTGACTCGAGTAGAAGATAGGATGATATGTATTATATTGTACGTCAACATTAAATATCAATCATTACATATTAACAGAAGCAGTGGTTCATTGGGCTGATTCTAATCAGTGTTTATTACATTACCTGAATACACACAACTACACAATGTATTCCTGAGAATACAGTAGGCCATAATTACTTAAGATTATTACCTTGGAATTTAAGTTATAATTTTGCACTATCGCTTTAAATTTCAGTTGTCATTTCACACAGTTACTGGATGGCAGTCACTGTTTTACATTTTGATTTGAAAAGATCATTATCTGGTAACTCATTTGTATTTAAGTAATTAATTGATATTATTGTTTTAAGAATTTAATAATTATTTCATTATGTTTTGATGTTTCTAGTATTATTTTGCTTATTGTTTTTGAAAATTCATTCAATAATTTTGTGGCTGACTTATTTTATTATTTCAGATTAATTAAAGTTTTATTCAGTTTCACATAATTTTAGCTTTATTGGCGGACGTGCAATCGATTGTAAAAAACCTCCTATCACGTCAGCTCAAGTTCCAACGCGTGGCAAATACCGCCCTTATCAGGGTTATCCCTCATTCCATTGATTCTGATTTACAGAAGCGGCAATTACTGTACTTCTTACGTCGGTCCGCCTACCTAGCGATTTCAACTAGTACCCGCCAATTCTCGTCTTAACCATATGACTTAACTTTGAAGTTTATCAGTCAAGGAAACTACTGCTCGCTCGCTTTGCAATGCTTAAAGTTCAAAGCTGTATCTCACTTGCCACGCAATCCACATATAGGTGTCGATTAGCGATGAAGAGCTGAAGACAGAGCATAGTGGGTAAGCATTTAACTCTCTGGCCTCGCATTCGGGGTCCGGGCATCCAGATTTGGGTTTTCCATGGTTTCCCAAATCACTCCAGGCAAATGCCGGGATGCTTCCTTCAAAAAGTCCATTGCCGAATTCCTTCCCATTCCTTGCCCCCCATCCTTTCCCGTCTCTAAAGACCTCGCTGTTAGAGAGACGCTAAGCAGATAAAAAAAAAACGCATTCGGGAGGACGCCGGTTCGAATCCCCGTCCAGCCATCCAGATTTGTGTTTTCCATGGTTTCCCGAAATCACTCAACACGAATGCTTGGATGCTTCCTTCAAAAGGCCATGGCCGAATTCATTCCCGTTCCTTGTCCCCAGTTCCATCCCACCTCTAATAGCATCGACGTCACCGAGGCGCAAAGCCATAAGTAAAAATTAAAAATAAAAAGAGTTGAAGACTCTAAAAAAGAAGAAAAGAAAGGAATTGCAAGTCTTAGGGAAATTAACAAATACACGCATTTACAGAGTAACATAACGCCCACTACAGCCATCCAGAAAATAGGGACATTACATTTTACATTTTTGTTTTAATATTTAGCTATCAACTTGTACTGTTTTGAATCACAATCAATGTTTTACATTCATTCTCGTTGACAGCTCCCAGCCATTGTGCCGTTTCTGCTTTTCGCAAAATCCTCCTAATTTTCTTCTCTCTTCCCAACTCTCCGTCACCGCCCTTGTCCAGTCCTTTCCTCTTTACATCACACTCTCCTCTCAACTATCTCTGTTGGTTTTCCTCTGGGTCGTTTACCTTGTATGGCCACCTCATGCATTTTCCTTGGTATTCTTTGTTCCTCATTTTCGTAACATGCGCAGACCATTTGCCTTCTCTATCCTTTATTCCATGGTTTCCTGTTTTACTGTGATCCTATCTATCCGTTGCTTATCCTCTCCATTTTTGTAACTCGTTTGATGCTTCTCAGAACTTAATTTAACTCTCATGTATCTTACTGATATACTTCCTCCTTCGCCTTCCGAGTATCAGCAGAATAAATGAGAAAAGGACGTACTCGATAAATTACTCCCTTACTTCTCTGTCGTACATTAGGTTTCTGAATCTTCTTAAAAATGTTTCTGCCTGCCTACCTCTTTTGTATCTCCATTGTTCCTTCCACTTCTCCACACAACACTTCCATGTTGTTCATCTCGTTCAACTGTTCTCCTGCCACAAAATTCTGCTTGTGAACCTACAACATTGTTAGCAGGTCAGTAGTGGTTTCATCGTTGCTTCAAAACTACAAATAATAGTCTGAAAGGACAGTTGTAAAGAAAAATGGCGTGGATATGGAAACGGACTACGTATTTGAGATTTGAACATACGAAAACTGGCTGGGAAAGCGGAGAAAATTTTCGATTTGATCGAAAGAATAAATCTGGATATCTTGGGAATGGAAGACGGGAATTAGAAAAGACAGGGTTAAATAGAACTAAGAAGAGGTTTCGAATGATATCGGAATTGAAATAATCAAGGATAGAGAAATGTAGCGCGTATAATTGTGAGAAGAGGACTAAAGGAAGAAGTAAAAAAAGTAACAGGTTGACAATAATTAAGGTAAAAGTAAGTTTCTCGTCGCAACATGAAGATGGGTTTCAGAAGGATTTACAGAATCAGTTGAACCGTCAAAATGTTATAATAATGGGACACATAAATGCTCATGACAAGAGTTTGAGTAGGTATTGGTAAAATAAGGAGAGAAAACAGGAACAAGAAGAAAGATGGCTACTATACTTTTGCAAGAGAAATAGGTCAGTTGTAGGTATTCCTGGTACAAAATCTTGAGAGTCAATAACTAAACAGTTACTATAACTGACACAGGAGGCGTGTAGTGGACTACATTATTTTTAATCGAGAATTAAGTAGCTAATGTAAATGTAATACCTCCAGACGCATTTAATAGTGGTCGTTGGCTAATGGTGATGATGCTAAAGAAAGTAGCACAAAAGAAAAAACGGAAGAGCTGGATAGGAAAATAAAGTTATGGAACCTAAAGAGAAGTAGAAAAGAGTGGAGTATCAGGGTAAATGGGGGAAAGTGAGAGAGAATTAGGAAAGATTTAAGAATAAACATTGTGTAGAAGGACTAGCAGAACGTAAATATGGAAGAGACTTCATGGTGGAATGGTAAAACTGAAAGAAGCAGCAGCTTGGAATAACAGGACTTTTAGATAATGGTTCAAGGGGAGTACAGTGGTAAAAAGGGGAGAATATAAAAGGAAAAATCAGGAGATCAAAAGGTTTTATCTTGGTTGGAGCCGCGTCGATTCATTAAATTTGCCGTTTCAGCCATTTTATTGTGGCTTTCATCAGAGTACTGTCCTCTGATGGGAATGAACTGTTAAGAAGTGAACTATCAATATGTCGGAAAAGACAAAGGGTTTACAAAGGCAAATATATGTAAGGTTCCACTGCCGACGCAGTCGTGGGGTATACTTCGGTGTGTGCACACCTCCCGAACCTGGTCCATTCTCTTCCCTACAACACGAATGAGGATTTTAAACCGAAGTATTGATGTTTGTATTCGTTCAGCTTTGGTTAGTGATGGGTTATTTTCCATATCCTTTTTTTTATTTGTATTGGCCGTCGTCTTTTTTCCTTAGTATATTTAATGTTGCTGGCTCTTTATGGGGCAGAGACGCGGACACTGAGGTGAGAAGAGGAAAAACGGTTGGGAGCTTTTGAGATGTGGATGTGGAGAAGAATGGAGAGGATAAGCAGGATGGATACGTAGTTTTGAAGTGATGGATAGGGTTGGTGAAAGAAGAAAACTACTGCAAGTTATAAAAGAGAGAAAGAAGAACTGTATGGGACACTTGCTGAGAGGGGAGTGCTTGCTAAAAGACGCCTTGGAAGGACTAGTTTGTGGAAGGAGAATGAGAGGAAGAAGGAGGTACAAAATTACAGAGGAAATGGCAACTACATGGTCATGAAGAGAAAGGCAGAAGAGCTTGGAGAGCAGCCATGTGAAAATCTGCCTTAGGGCAGAGCACTGATAATGGTGATTAATGTTGCTTAGCGGCCATTTTAATTCTTTCCCCCGCATTTTTATATCTCGTATTCTATTACCTTTTATTTCTATCTTTCTCTTGTTTTGTCTAGCTGTTTATACCTTTGACCAACTCTTTGTATTTTCCTAAGTTCCCGCCGCTTGGTTTGTTCACCTCCGCCGTCGGATACCAACCCCACAGTAGCCACTTGTCCAGTATTTATTCATATATATGTTCGTTTTACCTCTATTTTTAAAATCTTTCATTACTACCTCACAAATATTTGCCTTTCTAAACCTCTTGCCTGAGTCTAAGACTTTTCAGACATATAGTTCACTTCTCAATAGTTCACTCTTTCCCCCACCCTATCCCCAATACCGAACCAGTCATGCGTTAAACTTCAGTAAACCAAATGGCTCATTCTCTTTCCTACTAAAGGAATAAGGTTTTAGACCAAATTATTATTTGTTTGTGTTTGCCTCATGTGTTATTCACTTGTCACAGCCTTCAACTTTGGTGACTGATTGGTTACATCCCCTGTCATTGTTATTTATGTTATATCTACATTGTCTAAAAGCCGTTTCCTTTTTCATTAGCATCATTAATCCTTAATCTGTGAGTTTTGTTGTTAATCGGTACAGCACGCAAGAATCATATTGACAGAACACCAGTTCATAATCCCTCTGGTAGGCGAATAGATCGCTCGTGTTGAGAGCGAGTGATATGTAACTCTCCCCTAAACCGTCTTTCCACCACACTTTTCCTCTGTCTGCGGCACTCTCGGGGTGGAGCTCCTCTTCGCTGTGTTTATTGGGCATTTCCCATAATTTCCTGAGCGTGTGTAACACTTAACATGCGCTCGACTCTTCTCGCCCCTGCATGCGTATCAATTCCGGCCCATTAGGCGATGAGCTGGAAGTCCTCCCCCGCTCGCCGGCAGTTAATGTGCGTCTGGTCCGGACTGGGGGGAGACTCCCCTCAGACTGAGCCAGGGCCTCGCAGAGCCGCAAAAAATCTCACGCATTGTGTCGCTGCGCTGGATGCTGCCGACAGCCAACCCCGGTTATAACTGCTGGAAACAGCGAGGTCCAGCTACCACTGCTTTCATTTATACGGATCATTGGTGGTATTATTCTCTCGATGGAACTTACTTCATCTACTGCTTATCTTACATGATTTCTCCGTGTTGTCTTAAATACGACATCTGCCACATCTAGCATAATAGATAATTGATGATACCGTTCGCTCGATGGAACTTAGTTCATCTACATCTTTTTTTTATTTTTAACATGAGTGCTCCATATTGTCATATATACCACATATGACACACTTAGCTTGATCGTTTTTGTGGTTGGATTCGTGGAATTAGTAGGCACTTCTTTATTACTGTGTGAATTAGAAATTCAAATATCATTAAAGAATTAGCTTCTAAATAGGTTGAATGTACGAAGTTAGCTATTTACTACTTTTCAGGAAGTGTTAGACTATGTAGTGGCGAGTAACAAAACGCTTTTTGATGACGTCCTTACTGTATTGTGAATGAAGAACGTCAGTGAATGAACTGTGGTGTAAATTAACAATTTAAGACAGTTTTCAATTTTTATGATTGCAGAAAACAATCACGATTCACATGCAAATTTCTTGATTAGGACATAGATCCCCCAGAACCTTTTGCAAGGTGACATTGTTATGTTCTGTTTTGATATATAGATACCGAACTCGAATGAGATTATCGGTAATCAACTGTTGTCAGCTAGTAATCGTGGTAAAAGCTATGGCTGAGTAGTGCAAAAAAGATACCAGTGCAGTGATTCGATTTTTAGTGATGAAAATATGGGCTATTACGGAAATTCACAAACAAGAGTGTTAAACTTATGGTGGAAATGTCATTTTGAGGCAAGGAAAGTTGACGAAAGATGTTTACATTTGTTTGCACCGGTGAAAAATGAACTGATGAATCAGCGGTTGCACTGAGATCACAAGTAAAATTGGCTGCTTATAAGAACGTGTTTCAATATTATGTATTAAAAATAGTTATTTTGTATTTCTCAATGGAAGAATTTTTTTTCTTAAATTTGTTAGCCTTGTTACCTTTGGCCACTCCTCTTACTTAAATTTTCTAATTAGATGCCATGAAGTAGTGTTGCTCCATCTGATTTTGATAAGAAAAGAATCACGATTCACATGCAAATTCCTTGATTAGGACGATTTTTAAACTACTCCAATATAAATTATAGTATAGAATCACTTTCTTGAACCACGTATTCTCCACGATGGTTTGGTGAAAACATTAACTCTTGCAAGTATCTTCCCTAGATGCTAGCACTGTTCAAGTACAAAACAGTCTGCATCGTACCATTGTCCAACTAATCTGAAATACTTTGACATCATAGTTAGAACGGTATTGAGAGCTCAAATCGCTCCGCCTAACGCCAAGCTGAAACTGCAGTTGAAATCAAAACTCCGACACCAGGGGCGATACTGCATTTCGACCCGATCTCCAGTTTGATGGCAGATTCCTGTGAAGTGGTCGACAGCCATTTTACTATAGAGCCACCACGAACAAATAACACCATCAACAGACCCCAGGCCAGATCAAAGCATAAAAAAATGGATCAGTTTATAATATTTGCATTGGTGTACACAGTTATTTAATTAGGCAACAGAATGGCATGTTGTACTGTACGTTAATTGACACTCATAAATATCTTCTTACAACTAGACTTTTCTTTTGATAGTGACATAATTATGAGGTTACAAACGTACACGGCCTGGTTGCTGTTTTTACATATTTTGATACATTTCTTTGTTATTATTACAAGCTGAAGTATTGCAATAAGTGTTATTTCATTTGTAAGTTTCTGGAGCGTCACTTCACTACCAGAAAAAAAATGTTTCAATCGGCAACTTTCGGCCATCGTCTTGTAAACCTGAGTGGTGCCTCCAACGCTGCATTGTTACAGCCATAGCTCGCCTTCAGCGCAGCTGGAGATCAACGTTAGATTATCTAATTTTTTAAATTTGTTCTTGAAATATATCATGAGTTACAGTTTAATTAGTGAAAGATTGAGTAGATTTGTAAAACGTTAGTTTAAGTGCTTGCTTATTTTCAGTTTTCCTTCAATTTTTCCATTTGCGGAACTAGGAAGGAGGGCCTCAAGTCAATCAATGATAAACAAAGCAAACACCATAATTAACCTATTCGCATACACAAGATCTAGAGGCGGCATAATGGAAGGCGAATTTTTAAGCTGTGTGCATATAATTCTAGTTATCAAGGACGTTTAATACGTAATAATTCCTAGCATCAATAATGCACTTAATGTTGTGTTCTTCCGGTCACATGGTGGAAAAATATCATAAAAGTTGCTTTATTAAATTGAAAGTTTATCGATAGGAGTACAACAAAACGTTCTCCGACTTTTTCTTTCTCGATAAGAGCAGTAAACGCCAAATTCATGTTTTAGGTTCTCAACGGTAGGAAGATAAACATAAGATTCTGTTTTGACGCAAAGTAACAGCAAAAACAAGGAACTACAGTAGTGATTTAGATATTTCACTCATGTACAAAGAAAGTGAAATATCCGAAACAGTGAATAAAACCTTGTAGATCAGATCCAGATCTTGGATCGGGATAGATTGCAGACATTGTCAAAAATACATTCATTGAAACAAAAGAGATTCGGAGCATGTCCGAACATCTAGGTTACCGTTAAGATAAAGCTTACTTTAATTCTTATGAAACCAATGAACGGATATACAGCACTTTTTCTTTTTTTAAAAAAAATTCTGCAGTCAATTATCAAAAGCACATAGTAAGCTAATGACCTCGCTGTTAGCGCGCCCTAAAGCAACAACAACAATCAAAAGCGTATAATTTTTTCCTATAAATTACGATATTTATCTCGGATGCCCAGTAACTGTATGTTTGCAGTGTCTTCAATTACTCAGACTCAATTAGAATTTTTTTTTTGAAAACATTATTCATAAAATGGTGAAAATTCAGCTGAATGAACATTCTTCTCGCGGAAAAAGAATGGCCCCGGTTATATACTATACTGGTGGTAGATCAGTGCCAAGTATGCAAAGAACTGTAGCTGGTTACTTTTTGTGAATTCCAATTACCAGCTGAGGAAGTGATTAGAAATTTCTTACAGGAAAAGTCTGCAATGGAACAACAACGATTACAACGTATTGTTATTTATCTGTTTTAGTGCTGCCGTCACAACAGCACCGGAGAACTAATATACAAGCAGTCAGCCTGCTGCGGTAGCCAGAAAGAGGCTGTTTTTTTCTTTTTTTTACTTATTGCTTTCGGCTCGTCTACGTCGAGGTCATTAGAGGTGGAATTGGGCTCGGGACAAGGAACTGGAAGGAATTCGGCCAGGCCCTTTTAAAGGAAGCATTACGGCATTCGCCTGGAGTGATTTGGGGAAACCATGGAAAACAGAAATCTGGATGACCGGACGGGGATTTGAACCGGCGTCCACCCGAATGCGATGCCAGAGCGAAAGAGGCTGGGTAAACTGGCTATTGAAGATAAGGCTGCACAACATGAATGCTGCCTAATCAGGTTAGGACTGTCTTAAATGAAAATAATTGGCAATGCCGCATCCTGTACTACGGATTACTCTTCGGCAACAAAGGTGCTGATAATAATGATTTCATTTGGCTTTATTTAACTTTATATCCTCGAAGGTTTGGGCCACCAATTGACGGTGTTTTGATTTGCCGCGTATACGCCTCTGTCGAGTCTATCTTAAGCTAGTCCGGTAATCCTACCGAAAGCGTTATGGCGTACGTTACATTGGACAGAAATTGTATCAGACGGAAAGGTGGGGTTAAGGACCTTTGAAAATCACCACCAAGACAGGGATTCGAACTGGGGACCTTTCGATCTCCAGTCACACGCCTTTCCAACTGAGCCACAAGACAATTTAAAGATGCTGATGATATTATCTTACAATGAGCACAACCCGAAAGATTTATCACAGAATAGTCGACTGCAAAGTTTAAGCACACACTCTACCATCTCATGTTTCCAGATTGACTGACAATATTAACATTCTTACGGTTCGTGTCTACAGACTGACCATCGAAATGGAATGTTCCTTTTGTCACCATGCGACCTTGGGCACCAGTATCTACTTTCATGCCTGGAATAACAGAAAGGAATCATACAAAAGACCTACCTGCTTCTTTTGGACTCACCATACTCTCCTGGTCAGCGCTGCACCGAATGGCAGACGTTTAAACTAAAAGAAAAATATCAGTATTGGTATTAGAGATTAAATTATTCTAGCGGTTCATTGTTTCCACATACTAACAGTGCAAGGGAATTTAGTCGTTGAGTCATCCCGTACGTTATAATTGACTGACCATCGAGCATCAAACAAGTGTTTTCAGCATTCAGTGCTATTTCTACAATTTTCCAAAACAGTTTTCTCCAACTCAGTAAATTATACAAAGAACTTCGAAGGTATCTAGACTTACTACTGTCTGTCAGAGACTTTTCTCGTAATCGGAATAACTTTGTTTTGCCAAACTTACCTTTCTTGGTTTTTATTTACGCACTGCATTTATTCACTCACTTATATTTCTTCCTCGGTTTTGTCCTTAAGGCAGTCATTTTTCTCTGCAGGAGGAACGCTCCTATAGACCGCAACATATGACTTAAGGTTTGACCTTTCAACAGTATAATTAACGTATAGCAGCAATCTCAATACAACTCATGTATTTCTAACTCACTGACTCATTCATACAATATTAAAAATTTAATACAGTTCAACAAAAACCTGAGTCCCTTTTCGATAACTGTGCGCATACAAGCATTCCCATTATGTTCAGTGATTCGGACGGCCAAGCCGTGCTGTTCACGTTACACGCTGTATATTTGGTACTCTCCCGGCATTGCGCACTTGTTTGTTCGACGCAATTAAAAGCCTCGATTTCCAGTTTTCATTCGACGACTGTTACACATTTGTGGCCAACAATAAATAGGCTGTTGGCAAGCGCTTTTATGGCAGCGTTGACTGTGATTAACAGTGGTATTGCGTCTGACAGAACATTGCACCGCTGCATCGTACAAATAATGCGAGTCCCCCAGATAAAATGCGGTGCCACGTAATAACTGTTGCTGCCAATACCGGGGAACGTGTTGCGGTCATCGACGTGATTTGTTTCATGTGAAATAATCGGCGAAGAAACGCGAGGCTTTTTCCGAATCACTCTGATTTAAATGCACCTGCCTCCAGAACTTACATGTATTTCGATGGTAGGTAGGGAGAGCCGAACATCTGATGTTTCATTGATTGTCTTAGTAGCTTTTTTTGTCAGCTCGTTTATAAAATACAGAAAACCTAGTTTTCATTGTTTGTGCTGTAAGCTAAACAGTAAAAAAAGAATGTACGGAATACTAACAGATATGCCTTTAAAACAAGGCATTAAAAAGGCTACGAAATCTTGAAGACCATAACATGTCTGAGGGGACGGGTAAGGTGCACACACAGCTCACCGTATTTAAAATTTTGACATATATATAGACCCCTATATATATATATATTTTAGAGAAATAAAGGGGGAGGAGTGGTCGGTGAAACGCCAGTGTGCCTTAAGCCGCGTTCCCACGACGTCTTGTATCGTAGGCGGTACGGGACGAAGTGTATGGACGAGCACGCGCCGCAGGTTAGCCCTTGCTTACCTCACCACCACCTCCCCACCACGTTGCCTAGTGTCGTTTGGTACAGAGCACTTTACAGCAACAGAAGAGGTGCGCACCTCTGCTGCAAAAAGATGACAACAGCGCACCCCTACACACGCCTGTGATGTTTAGCGACACAGAGTGGGTCGCTGCGTCTCATCTCCGCTAGCAGAGGCAGCCCTGTTCCCATGGCGTGTTGTTGAGTATTCGTCCCGTCCCGTCCCGTCCAGTCCCTTCTCAGTTACCAGAGATCGTGGGAACGCGGCTTAAGTGTGCTGAGGCGCCGCACGCTGGATGGGGGAGGTACAAATGGCCGGGCACGAACCCAGGCACTCGCGAACCGGGCGCCCTGACTGCGGTTTTTAGGCGGTTTTCCGCAGCCATGATGGCGATTGCCACCTCATTAACTACACTTTTCACAAAAAATTTCATATGGGAATAGTTATACATTTTACAGAGGGATGGTAACATTTCATTTCCCCTATTAGTAGTTAGTATGACATGGAGTAGGGTTAAAATGCTTGGCACTTGCAAGGGCATGGGGCTGTAAAACCAGAAGCTCCAAATTGTCGAAGCCAACGATGAATGAAACTCATCGAAAGCAGTCGACCCAAGATGTTTGGAAAAGGTGGCGAGGAACTCGAAGAAAAAAGGGCGTCGGAAAAAATAGTGTTCCAGCATGTGAGGAATAGGTATTCAGAGTAGAGATGTAACGGATCTCCGCATCGGCATCCGCAAGTGCGGAACTTACGCATGAAATCCCACATCCGCTTTCGCATCGGCATCCGCAAGTGCGGATGTATGGCGGATGTTTTGTTTACATTGCAATATATATTATTCTTATCTCTTTATACGAGGTTCTGAACATCGTCTCTTAGCTCACAACAATGTGGTTGGTTTTTTCTGACGATCTTGAAATAAAAATAACAATGAGCTAAATAGTGTTATTACCTAAGCGACGAATTTACAAGTCTAAACTTGCATGTAAAGTAAAGCGCCACCTTCAGGGTCCAACTTACAGGACGTCCGTGTAGAACTACCGCAATATACACTCATCCATTCACGCTAGTAAAATGTTCCAAGCAATCCTTTCCACTCGTACTTTCTCTCTGCTCATCATGTGTCCTTATCGCACACTCGCAGGATTTTTCTTCCAATCATAATCTAACACCATAGCTTGTTGCACAACAAGGATTCGTGTTGGTTGTTTGAGAGTACCAGCATAGACAAGGTCCTGCATGTAGTTCTCTAACCTTTTTACGGCCCATCAAGGTTCATTATCGAAAATCGGATGAACGTAGATCCTACGAGTTGTACCGTGAAAGAGCCGCTAGAGCGGTGTAAAAGCAGGTGGCGGGCACGGAGATGTGTGGTGGCGTGGTATTGTGCTTGACGGTTGAATTAGTCGAGCCGCAACTCCGCAAAGTACACATGAAAAAGATTGCTTTATTAGACGCGTGCGTCGTTATGCAAATAATTTAATTAACTTGTGAAATCATCCCATGTTTTTTGTTGTTGAAAGATGAGGCAAAAATAAATAATGTGGCAATATTATGTGGAAATAGACGTTACTTCTCAAAATGTAAAATTTGGTATAAGAAAATATACTTAATTTGATTTTAAGTTTATTTTTGATAAAATATGAAAAGCTAAATAATTATACATTTAATTTTCCACTTCCACATCCGCAAAACATCCGCATCCGCGGATGCCAAGCATTGAACATCAACATCCGCATCCGCAAAGATGACTTCCGTTTTAACGCTAATTCAGAGTCTCTGAAATAAAAAAGTAAGATTTTTTAATGTATTTTCATTTCAAAACAAATTCGTCAGTTTTAGGTCATTTTTGATACTGGATCTGTTTAAAAAGCAGCATTATCTAGGAACATGAAATTTGTCAACAATATCTATTACATTCTGAATTTAAACGAAGCATGTTAAAAAAAACTTACATTTAATATACTTTCGAAATTTTGAGCAAAACTTTTTACTTTGAGGATATTTGGCAACATTTTAATATTTTTTTATTAAAAAGTGTCCTCAGTTTAATGTAGACTGACCTATAATAAATTATGTTGGAACCGAAGTACTGCACTAGCGATATGAGCGGCAACTACGTGCTGCGCTGGGAGTCGTGGAGCGGAGTCCAGTCCCTGTCTGAAAACGAGTCAAGCAGTGATTTTTGTGCCAACCGACTACCATGTGACCTACCAAGCGCAAGATATCGGATTACAGTCGTTAGAGTACGGAACCATAATTGCGCGAGACTCAACTCGCACTTGTTCAGTTAATAAGGATTATTTACCGTCCTTAGAAACAGGAGGGGTCTCTAGAACTTTGTTACCAATTAATGTTCTACAACGATATTCAGGTTTACCTCTTATTTTTATGAATGGTAGGTGCAGATAACCTTTTTTGGCTTCATCGTGTAATGCAGTCTTCCTCAGCCAATGGTCCGTAAAGATGTTGCAGGTGGTCCGCAGACAGAATATTAATAATCTAGATAACATAGTTGTACTGCATAAAGTTATAAGCGAGTATAAACTATAAACACAACTATTTAAAAGCCATGAATATTTCAACCATCAAGAAGAAAGCTGACATTTCCAGGATCCTGCGGTAGCGTAGTCGGTATGAAACGTTCGTTTAATGAATATGTTAATGACCGTTATGTGCATGTAGGTCGCTGATATCGTGTAGCATCCTGCCTTTAGTAACAATACTATTTATTTGATTAGTGAATATTAAGAGTCAATATGTAATTAACTTTAAACAGGCGCGTGGGTGACAGAGGGTGCTCAGCAGCAAAGCTAATCTCTTTGTTGTGCATTCCAATCCCTAATGGTACGAGGGAAAAAAGAATGCATATAAGAATCAGTGCGGCGCCTTATTTCTCTAATTTTATCTTTCCTGTCATTCCGACTCAAATAAGTTGGCGGACGAAGTATTTCACTACACTCGTGAGTGAAAGTATGAGAACACACGTATACCAATAAGTTTAAACGAAACGTGCGTCGTCTATCTACCAGAGACTCCCAGTCTAGTCTATTAATCAGTTCTGCGACGCTTTCATAAGGACTGTAGCAAGCGGTCACGAATCGAGCGGCTCTTCTCTGTACTTTCTCTATACTGTCGATCAACCCCTTACGAAACGGATCCCAAATGGCACAACAATGGTCCAAATGTGGACGCACAAGACATTTGTACGCTATTTCCTTTCTTTGTTCATTACAATTTTTCAAGATTCGACCTATGAATCGCAGCCTAGAATTAACTCTATCTACTAAAGAATTAATGTGTAAGTCCCATTTCATGTTCCTTTGTACTGTTACTCCTAAATATTTCACAGAATCAACCATATCAATAACTGAGTTGTTTAACTCGTATTTCTGAACAATTGGATTATGTTTGTTAGTTATGCTCATTGTTTTGCACTTTTTACAATTTAGCGTAAGTTGCCACTCAGCGCACCATGCCAAAATAATATCCAGATCACGCTGAATTTCTATGCAATCGGCCAAATTCCTTACTTCCCTACAAATAACCGCATCATCAGCAAACAATCTAAAAAAGCTTTTCACTTTGTCTCGAGATCGTTTATAAAAATTAAGAAAAGAAGTGGTCCTATTACACTTCCTTGAGGTACACCCGATGTAACATCTAGATTAGAAGAACTTTCTTCTCCAACGACGACATACTGCGACCGACCAGTTAGAGAATCCTTTATCCATTCACAAAGCTGATCCGATATACCATACGCTCGAAGCTTCGCTAAAATGCGGTTGTGTGGCACAGAGTCAATGGCTTTCTGAAAATCTAAACTTCCAGTTTGATTACTGTGTTTCCTTAAGAATTCAAAACATGTTTCTAGGTTTATTATGTTATGATTGTAGAATACAATTTGTCCCAGATCTTAATAATATACACATAGAAAAAAACTAGGCCCATATAAGTCAGTGGTCCGTAGCATTATTTTTGTCAAATTTTTGGTCCTCCGGTTGAAAAATAGAAACGCTGGTGCAACGTGATCCTGGCTAAGCAGGTATAGAGGGACGTAATGGAGCGCCCATAAACTACGTGATTCCAGTTTGGCCTCCTCTGAAGCCCAGTCCCTCCCCTCCTCCCCAAGTAGCTTGGCGTGGCTTTTGCCTTAATGTTTCCCCCTCCCCTTTCACGTTTTCTCTTCTCATACTATTCTAAATAACATACCGAGCGTGGTGGGTGAGCGGTTAACGATCTGGCCTCGCATTCTGGAGGATGCCGGTTTGAATCCCCGTCCGGGCATCCAGATATGGGTTTTTCATGGTTTTCCCAAATCACTCCTGTCGAATGCCGGGATACTTCCTTCAAAAAGCCCATGGCCTAATTCCTTCCCGTTCCTTGTCCCCGGTCCCATCGCACCTACAATGACCTCGACGTCAACGAGGCGTAAAGCCATAAGTTAAAAAAAGTAAATTACATATAATTAAATTACGAAAATAAATATTGACATGCCATTGTGTGTTCTGTACCTTATTTTAGCTATAATAAATAACATGAATCAAAAGCTACGTGGCTTGGTTCCGATTTCCTCTCCCCCCTTTTTTCCCCCTCGCACTCACACACATACAGCCCAGCGTAGCTTTCTACCCAATCACTCCCAGCCCTCGACCGAGCCCGTAGGTTATGGATGCTCCCTAATAATAACCTGTACTGGTAACTGGCGGTTCCATGAAAATGCGCAAACATCGGTGCCGCGCTGTGTGTGAAACACGTCACGTGCGGACTGGATGAGTGGGAGCGGCGGCCCAAATGAAGCAGTTTGTGGACGGACGGGGTGGCCGTGCACTGGCGGGCTTAGGCCGCGGGGTAATCCCCAGCCAACACGTGTCGAAGCATGCATAATGCATGGCTGACCCGGCTAGCCTCTGCCACGCCACATCACAGCAGCCACACAGTTTGCCAGTCGCTTTGAATCGGCACCACCACTCCAACAGTGTTTGTAAATAATACTCTGCCGCGAAATCAACTCGTCACTAATAAAGAAAAGAAGTCTTCTCAACTCTCACTGATATCATTGTTACAATATCGAACGTCTTCCAGTCCAGCTGATGAACGGTCAATTCTGCTCAGTCTCAAGAGTTTTACATTTTTGTTTCTCTCGATTAGCGTTGTAACGGAAGTTATCTTTGCGAATGATGATGCGGATGTTCAATGCTTGACATCAGTTGATGCGGATGCGGATGTTTGCGGATGCGGATGTTTGCGGATGCGGATGTTTGCGGATGCGGATGTTTGCGGATGCGGATGGTTTGCGGAAGTGAACAAATAAATTAAGAGTTATTTAGATTTTAATATTTTATATACAAACTTAAAATCAAAATCAGTATATTTTTATGCTAAATTTTACATATTTTTTTAGAAGCAACGTCTATTTCCATATAATACTCCCACACTAACTTATTTTTTGCTTCATCTTTCAACAACAAAAAACATGGAATGATTTCACAAGTGAATTAAATATTTACTTAACTATGCACGCGTCTAAAAACCAATGTTTGTCATGTGAACTTTGCGGAGTTCAGCTAATTCGAACTTGAAGTACAAGGCCACGCCAACACACATCTCCGTCCCAGCCACCTGCCTTTCCACTGCTCTAGCGGTCCATTCACAGTACAACTTGTAGGACCTACGATAATCCCATTTTCGATAAAGAATTCTTGATGGGCTGTGAAAGGGGTTAGAGGACTACATGCAAGACGTGTTGGATGTTGGGACTCCCCAACAACCAATACCGGTCCTTACTGTCCAACAAGCTATGGCGTTGGATCATGATTGGGGGAAACACCCTGCGAGTGTGCGATAAGGACATACGGTGTGCCGCGAGAAAGTACGAGTGGGAAGGATGAAGAAGTCGCTTTACTTTACATGCAAGTTTAAACTTGTAAATTCGTCGCTTAGCTAATAACACCGTTTACTTCATCGTTATTTTTATTGCAAGATCGTCAGAAAAAAAACAACCACGTTGTTGTTAGCTAAAAGACGATGGGCAGAATCTCGTGTAAAGAGAAAAGAATAATGTATATTGCAATGTAAACAAAACATCCGCTATATATGCGCAATAAATATTGCGGATGCGAAAGGGGATGTAGGATTTCACGCGAAAGTTCCGCACTTGTGAATGCGGAGATCCGTTACATCCCTAATCTCGATCAATACCCTTCACTTTCTCCGCAGAAGATAACTGGATTTTCAATAAAATAAGATGTGTAAGACAGTGTCAGGGTTGAGACGCAAACATGATATGAGCCTCTTGTAATCATATATAGCTATACCTTCCATTATGTTGTTAAATTGTTCCCTTAATGCGTAGCAAAATTTGTTAACAATGTTGGCAGAAGTCGCCAACTACCCATGACACTTTCTTGTGCAATCTCCAGGTTCAGGGATTCGAATCCAAATAGCTTACGTAATTTCTAAGTAACTCAGTTCACATGGTCTTCACGGGTTTGCAGCCGGATATTATTATGAAACGATGGCAACGTTTCGACAACGTCCTCTGCTGTCTTCATCAGGTAATCGTATCTTGCTATCGAGAGTCTCGTAAAACCATCTGAAATTCGTTCAGTAGATTGATAACTGATGTAGGAAGAATCAGAAACAATCAGGTAAAGTTGGGACGCAAAGAAGAATCCACATAAAGCTATTGAAGTACAGTTTTAGTGCCCATTCCACCCTGCATTATGCATTCAGGAATTATGCAATCACCAGAATTCTGGCAAACACATTTTTTGTTTATTGTAGAATCGTAATTAAATTTCGTGTCTAATTTAATTTTGTTGTAATTCTCTTGTATAATATTTCGATCTGCAGACCACCTATAATTTACGATCATAAGGATACTGCCAACATTACCTCCGTCTCTGGACTTGTTACTGACTCGAGTAAATAAAAATGAATAGTACATCATCATACTGTGCACTGTTTCCGCGGATGAGGCGATGCATGAACGACTAAGGAGCCACCCACTGCTTGCCTACGTCCTAAGTTACGTTGAACACAGAGTTCTGGTATAAAGCGCCCCATGGCATTCTAAAGGCAAGTAAATAAGAACAACATTAAGATGCCCACAGCGACGGGAAAACACTGAATTAAAGACGAGAAACATGTTACATAAAGTTTAACTCCCTAAAATTACATTCTGGGCAAAATACGCCTTAAGTAAAATTATCTCCTGTTATAATATTTAAGAAGGGGTTGCTCTAGGATGAGTCATCAGTATCAATTAGAGTAATCATCAGAGCGTAGAATGTAAAATATTTCAGTAAGATAGGTACGTCAGAGAACTGAACGAGGAAAATGTACAGACTCCACTTACATATTGATGAAATTGGCGATGTTAAATGGAACAATGGACGAGATATACGGTCTGGGTGATATACAGAATGCTAATACGAAAGGTACTGGAGTATGATTTTTGACACACAAGAAAATAGGAAAATGGTCTCTCCCTATAAGTAGCTTAGTGATACAATCATTCATTAGCAAAAATTAAGACTTTACCAGTACAGTTAAAACAACTATACGGCATAAATACGAAATATAAGCACTTTTATTACTTATTGGCTTCTTAATGTGATATTAATGTTCTGTAAACTGTTTCTGGCCAGTAAAATACTTTGCGGCTTGTAACGACAGCGACGCACCTGAACAGAAATGGTGCTCTGTAAAATCGTGAGGTCCTGTGATATCACCACAATAACTATGGCACGCAAAATATTTCATTAAGCAGTAAGGAGACTGCGGGGAGAAATTACACTGCGTAACTATTTTACAGCACAAAAACCAAGGAAATCAATAATACGATAATCACATGTACGGCGCTGATAGAAGCAATAATCAATGTATACCACCAAATCATGGATCTATCACGGAGTGGCCATGTAAAACTATACTTAATATAAAATGTGAAGTTTTGATTGCTTAAGTATGTTAAGTGGAAGCCTTAAGGTGCTGGGTCGGGATAAGAATAGAGTACGCTGAGATAATTAGTATTCTGGCTCATGCTAAACATTCGTCTCCATACAAAGAAACACATAAAAACAAATGCATTGTAACTAAAATAATTCCCTAGTTTAAAAACCAAAACTTTTATCTCTTACGCCATGTTTGTATTCCCGAATAGAGCGTGCACGTTGAAAAGAAACATTCAGTATGCAAACTATTTGCAAACTATAATAACAAACTGAAAATAGATCAAATTAAATACTGACAAAAGCTTCGCGTTTGTAACGGGTTACTTCGTATTTACTTGAACAGCTTCGGTCGCTTAAAATAAAAGATTCACCGGAAAAATAACCTCTCACAGAATTCCACTATAAATTTTTGCTCACCAAAGAATAAAAATATTGACATTTTTTTTTTCTGTCGTCAGTCTTTTAGACTGGTTTGATGCAATCTTCCACCCCTTCCTATCCTGTGCTAACCTCTTCATTTCTACATACCCCTTACAGCCCACGTCCTCAATTATCTGGTTCATATATTCTAATCTCTGTCTTCCTCTACAGTTCTTACCTTCGACTGTTCCCTCCACTAACAAATTAACCAATCCCGCATGTCTCAAAATATGACCTACTAACCTGTCTCTTCTTTCTGTAAGCTTCTTCCACAAAGTTCTTTTCTCACCCATCATTTCCAAAACTCGTTCATTTCTTACTTTGTCTGTCCACTTAATTTTCAGCATTCTTCTGTAGCACCACATTTCAAATGCTTCAATTTTCTTTCTTTACGGTATTCCTAAAGTCCATGTTTCGCTACCATAAAGTGCTGTGCTCCACACAAAGAGTTTTAAAAAGTTCTTTCTAATATTGACATAGGATTCTTAAATTGGTTAACAGATTGGAAGAGTATGGTAAAACATGCGTAAATTACTGAAGCAGGTAGTTTTTGAACATGCTGGGGTTAAAAATATATGGTCAGAAAAGAACGCTCTGAACAAAGGGATGAATAAATTGCAGAATATCAAATAAATACATTTAAGAAACACAGAGCAGCCAATAAAACAATAAATTGATTATAACAGGAAAAAAAAAAAATAAAAACTATTTGCAGAAAGATTTAGCGAAAGCTGAGATATTTTCTTTTTTGATTGATAAAGAAAATTAATTAATCAAAAACATGAAAAACGTAACGTTTTAAACAACGTAGGGCAAGAAACAAAATAACACTTAAAACTACATCTCATCAACAAACAATAGTTTCTGAACCTATGGTCAGAAGCTCCCCTCAATGTAATGTAGCAGCTTAACTGGTGAGAAATGGAATAGATTCTGGAAAGGAAGGAAGGTGTTTATTTATCTTCGAAACAGATGATTGAAAAAAACTAGGTCGAAATTTGACATTAACTGCTTTTAGAAATGTTTTTGTAAGGTAGTAGAAGTAAAACCCTTAGAAATGCTATGAATCAATTAAATTCCAAACGAAAAAAAAACTAGAAGTATACAATCTTTACAAATATAACGCAGAGTAAGAATGGAAGCTTACCAGTTTTAGTGTCGTTTTTCTACATTACTCGTCTACCTAATACCTACATTACACACGAATTTCGTATTCACATCATGAAGACAAACAATTAGTGCAAGTATAATACTGCGGAGAAATAATGAATATCAATAGTTGACACTGATAACGATCTACAAATTTCAGAACACCAGTTGAACTTGATAGCCAAAGACTTTAACATGAATGTTCAACAATGAAATAAAAAAGATCATGGAAAATTCATAGCAGAATTGTCCTTGCCACAACAATTTGATATAAGCCTATTCTAATATTTGGGATATTACTTCAGAAACCAATCCAAAATAAAAACTAATAATGAATATGGAAGCTACTGAAACTATTGTTTAATTGGAGTAAATTGCAAAACAACGCCAAAATAAAACATACAGAATTATAGCGAGACCACTTCGTACGGTTGTGAAGCAGGGACGATTAGGGCGCAAGACGAGCGATGACGCACTGGAGCGGAAACGAGTTTCGTGAGAATCACACTTTATACCATCTTAAGAATAAAACACCGAATCAAAAAATCAAATCCCTGTTAACGAATGTACCAAGCAACACAGAAAACAGTAGTTTCAGCAAGTTAACAGAATGAACAGTCAATTATTCCAGTGTGCAGCCTCTAAGACAAACTAAATGATGGAGGGAAATCTAAATTGGCAACCAACCTAGCACCGGATACGAAGATGATGACGCTGATGTACAAAACTTCACGTCTACAGCGAAATAGCTAGCTAATATTTCTTTATTTTGTTTACAAAACCAGTGAAAATAACACATGCAGTATGCCAAACTGTGATTGGCATGAACTATAACCATTTTCTTAATAATTTTTGCAATGAGGAAATTTGTATTTTTTAAAAATATATTTTTTTTCAATAACTGCAGCTCTATTATCAGTCTGAATGGCTACATTTCTGGAAAATAGAAACGTTAAAGTTTAATCTTCCGATAGAGAAATATTTTTACTTAAGCACTGAGTATCAACAACACACTATAATTTTTACATAGTGTTATTCCAACTGACACTCCCGGACATAGCTTTCTATTTGCGTGCAATCAGGTCAGCTGAGAAATCAATGGGAGGATAGAGAACAATAAAATCACGGAATACGACAATTTCTTGTTTCCTTTCGATCGGAAAACGACTAGTTCTATGAAATAGAATGGAGATTTAAGCGGAAGAGGGATTGTACGTCACATAAAATATTTGTCCACTACCCTATCTAAGATAGACAAAGCGTTTTTCACAAACTATTCACTCCTATCCACTATTTCTTTTAACTATAATACAAAAAATGTCTAACAAGAAAGGCCGGCACGAGTTTTTATAACGAACGGTAAACTCGTAAAGTATTTTCTCTGGCGGAAAACGTATTAAAAGCTTTAAAAAAAAAAAAAAAAAAAAAAAAAAAAAAAAAAAAAAAAAAAAAAAAAAAAAAAAACTATTTATGCACTCAGATAATACGCGCAGTATATAACTATGATTTTGATATGCTAATCGAAAGATGTTCTAGTTATTTAATTACTCCTCTGGAAATCAGGTAGATGTATACATTTCAAGATTCGTTCTTACTGAAAAAGCTTAATATTGTTCACGTGCAGTTCATTCTCCTTCAATGCTCGTCTTATGCTTTTCGTTCTAATGAATAAAGCTTACCAGCAATCTTGAACCAGAAAGGGTCTTACTTAAAACTTTGTCAGCAAAAACTGAACAGCTAATCTGTCAAGGAATGAGCGCAACTGATGAATTATATGAGACAGTTTCAAGGATTTTAAAGTTTCAGCCATCTTCTGTGACTCGATTTACTATTGTTCATGTGATAGTAGTGAAAACAGGTACAACAGAGTGCGAACGATATGAAATAAGCCATTATTTTTTTTATATGTATTTATTTAGATTAAAAGCTTGTTGAAACTACCCACATCATAAGGTTATCAGTCTACATAGACAACTAACATAGTTTCCACTGTACGGGTACAGTCAAAAATAAAATAAAATGATGTATAAAACGTACACGTTTAAAACCGGATTTGAATCTGAATTGGACGTGATCACTCTACAATCGCACTGTAGTGGGACAGATACTAACTGTCTCCAGTTGAGTTTCATATGAAGCCCCGTGAGATAAAAAACGCTTTTGATTCGGCATGTGGCATCGACGCCAGTCAGCCCTGTCTGTTTAGAAGCGTCGCCTTTAATCTGCTCAGGGGGATCAATAACTCTTAACCACAAACCACACTTAACTTTCAAATCGAATGTAAGCACTTTAAATAATTACTGAAGATATGACGTCCATTATTATCGTTATTCCAGATTGCGACAAGTACTGTTTAACAATGTAATTAATTTAGAAATCCGTGCTGAAACCTCGAGGGTCTTGTTAAATTTCTGCCGGGAGAGTGCTTGAAGATCTGTGAGAACTGATTAAAAATACAAGCTGAACATTTAATATCACTCTGATATTAATTACTACGAAATAGCAGAAGAGTCGAATTTAATCCACAGGGACTCAAGAAACTAACGAAACACGAAAAAAATATTATTTATTAAATTCTTGTATCGAAGAAATTTAAAAATTGTTTATTTGGGGAATAATGTGATTATGTTTCAGATTAAATCAAAAGCTTTAACTTTATCTGTGTGAACAGTGTTTTCTCATCGCCGGCAGCAAGAATAAACATTGCGTATTTTGATAATGAATGAAAGGAAGTGTTTAAGGAACAAGTGGCGTTTAGGTGAGTGATATAAGACGCAAGTATTATTATAACGGTTACTGTAAAACTTTGTACAAAAGTGTAGTCGGGCATTTATTAGTAATTGAAGCAAGGAAAAAAAGATTGTAAAAGTTTATGGAGAAACGGAAGTGAAAATTCTTTACAAACTGAGAGATCGGGCCGATCTTTCAACCATTAGCTAAAAAGAGGTTTTCATGAAGCTGAAAAAAAATCGTATTCATGTATCGTAAACAAAATACCACTGACTGAAAGTTGGGTTACGAGAAAGAGCTGTACAAATAAAGAAAATGAGGAATAAACATCTGAGACCATCAGGAGTAGAAAGAAAAGACATTGAAGCATGACTTTGTCGACATGGTGACCGAAATTGCGGTGTATTCCATTTATATCTTAGCCAGAGGGGAATATGGAATTAAATCTACGAACCATAATGATGTACTTCGGAAATCACTCGCTGTGAGAATGGAATGCCAGATATATGAGTAAAAAATATTCCATCTACGCCTAGATTTTTCTTAAATTGATAACTATGTTTTATTTAAAACGTCCAGCAATTACATTTTTGCTATACAGTTTTATGATCTTAAAATGATTGATTACATCGCTGATTACATCGCCTGACCTGAGGTCAGTCCAATTGGATTCCTCTGTATCTGAATTATTACTATACCATATAACATGTAAAACGTCAAATATGAATTAAGATATTGATAATAATAGTAACATAGTTTAAAATGTTTTACTAGTAGTATGACAGGGAAAATAGTATGAGAACTTTATACAGCGTTCAGGGAGAGCCAGAAGGCATCTTGCCCGTCGTCGCTTAAGATGTCTTGTGGTAGACGATACGATTTTAGACGTGGTTGTGTCGTTGATCTGCGGCCTAGATTGTAGTACTGTGCACCAGGAGTTGCTTCTAGGCTATTTATAAAGATGTTTACAGAGTTCATAATGTACGTTTTAATAATTTGGAGTCCAGTTTCCCTGTGAAGATGTGAGTTACGTATAAACCATGGTGCTTTTAAGATAGTACGGAGAAGTTTGTTTTGTAGGGACTGTATTCTTTGTAGTTTGGATGGAGTGGCTGTGCACCATACGGGGGATGCGTGTAACATGGGGGGTCGGATCAGTGATTGGTAGAGTAACAACCCGCTTTCGATTTTAAGTTAATACTCGCAGACTGTGGCAGAGGGAACGCCTAGATTTGAGACCAACAGTTCTTTCCTCACTTTTTACTTGTTCTATAGCTGACCATTAAACTACCACACTGATCATCATTTGTAACAATCGCGCCATTGGACACAGAAATTTCGTTGTTTATTATAGTGAATATTTCTGAATCAAATATTCCTATTTATGTTCATGAACTTTAATAGATTTTCACTAGTGTTATTCGAATAAAAACCAAAACTTTAACTTTTATTTTGTGACATCTATATACATGTAGCATTCCAAGGTCTAAAAACTTTATATTTCAAAAATTTAGATATTATTCAATGTTTATTCTGGCTCCATAAGTTTCTGGACTCTTATACACACTTTTGAGTTCGTTGTAAGGAACACCATGAGGGTCTCATCAGTGTTTTTATTTTTTCAACAATTGTCAATGACCTTCATCGATTTATAACTCTGTTGTTGGGGATTTACATGCTATCGACACGTTCTCTTGATCATTAAGAACAATCTAGCCTCGATTCTCATGGGTGAATGGTGTAATCTTACACTTTTCCTTCGGAAATATTTATGGAAGAAACCAAGCTATGTTAAGATAAGTGCAGACATGTCAGATACCTGTCGGTTTCAATAAAAAGAAAAATAACAGCAAACTTTCAAAAGAAAAACCTGGACGGTTGACACTTGGCGGAAATGAGAATTTATTATAGGGGATCATGAACAATGGCATATATAGGCATGTGAGGCGGCATGTTCCTTTTTAAAGGCGAAGTAATATTTTAACGCGTTAAAACTTGATAAAGAGTGGGATGAGATAAATAGCCAACGACATGTGACCATTCAATGTGGTAACAAATCATTGTGAATGTTTCATATGTGTTAATGCCAAGCTTCATTTCAGGGCCCGTTTCTTGCGAAACGCGTTATTCTCTGGATGCTGAGAAATCCCACAAATTCGTGAGATGTCTAATCCAATCACCGATCTGATACCTGTGCTAGGTAACAAATTCTTATTTTTTGTTACTTGTGGGTCTATTAGAGAAGTTAGTTTTTCGGCACGATCGCGGGATTGACCAAATTCTATCACTTCATTCAACACCGTAGCAAACTTAGGGCAGTTGCATGACGGTGGTGATTCAAGATTATTATGAAGTCTCGAAGGATTGTAGGTGGAGGACATTCACAACCGTGGCATGAATTCTCTCAGTGACACACACATATTTGCGTTGGCACCACCTGGGTGTAGAATTTTGCCCTCAGCCTGTGTTCGGACTAGGAGTCCGATGTAGCGAAGTTGTAACTGCCATTCTAGTCTACGCTTGCTGGTCTTAGTGCGGCAAAACGTCGAGATGTGCGTGAATTGTGCACGATAATTAATACGCCAGCAAGAAATCTGTCGATGAAAATCAACACTAGTCACATTTAATCAAATTTAGTTCAAAAAGACCGAGCGTGGTAGGTGAACGATTAACGTTCTGGCCTCGCATTCGGGAGGACGCAGGATCGAATCCCCGTCCGGGCATCCAGATTTGGGTTTTCCATGGTTTCCCAAATCACTCCAGGCGAATGCCGGGATGCTTCCTTCAAAAAGGCCATGGCCGAATTCATTCCCGTTCCTTGTCCGCAGTCCCATCCCGCCTCTAATGACCTTAGCCGTCGACGAGGCGTAAATCCGCAAGGGAAAAAAAAAGTTCAAAAAGCTGTTATCTATTAAAATAAATATCATTTCACTATAAATCTTTTTGTTTTTGATGTTTGTTTTCAAGTCCAAATAAAAATCCCCGAGATAAGCTATATTAATTAATTTTTGTCCCATTCCAAATCAATTTATTAGCTTATAATATCTACCATACTGAGAAATGATAACTTCCGTTATTAATATCAATAATCAACAGTAATGGCAACTTATAAATCTCCCTCCTTTCTGTTTGTTTTTACTTTCTTGAAGATACCGCTTCGATACCCCGTCAGATCATCCAGATTTTGGATATCCATGGTTACTCAGCTGTCGCGACCTCGATGAAGACCAGCCAAACAGTCCTAGCAAACAATAATAGTAATAATAATAGAACCCTGAGCAATGGTGACGAGAGCTGCACTCCACACCATGCATCATAACGTGTTACAGTGTTTTGTGTTACTCCGATTGTGTTGTGTAGGTTCCATACGGAACAACTGAAGATTTTACAACGAAAAATAATTAAATATCTTATTCAGAACGGTGGTCTAGTCGGGGACATGAACTGAAACAGCACCGATTGAATCTTCTGTGTCCAACATAATTGTGTTACAATGCTCTCGTTCAAAATGCGATGTTAATTACAATGATGCTTTTTTCAGGAATTCTGAAGCAAAGAAGATTTTTAAAATCAATAGAAGTGGGATAGTACGAATTGCTCTCCCCCTCCAAGTCAGGGTACAGGTGCGAAATATATAAATCGAAGCTTGTGTGATTAACAAGAAAAACATTACACTTTCAGAGGTTTACGCGAAACTTTGACAGAGCTAAAGTTCTCTCAAATAATCGAAGGAACACATTAGATAAAACAGTCCTCAAAAATAACTTAAAAATGAATGAGAATTATATGCCAGGTTTAATACCTGTAAAATACGTTTAAAATTTTAGAAAAGGTACAGGATTTAATTGTACATTTCGATCGCTATATACGGTTATTATTAAATAATTAAAGATTTATATGAATGAAAGAGGGAAGAATTTTTCGGATATGACACATATAAGAAATACAACAAGATATTTTATAAAAGAAATCTATTTACGACACGAGAAACTTGGAAAGAAGAGCAAGAAGAAAGAAACAGAGGTTTTGCGTTTGTATCGTTGTATTGCAAGTTTATAAACTTACCATTTCTTTACCGTTAAAGTATAATTCGTAGTTTGAAGATTTAGCTGTGATACAACGGAAAACTTTCTGCCGTAATTAAAGCATTCCGCATATAATGGATATTTGAAACAGTGATAGTTATTAGACAGCAGCGTAGTCGCGTCTCACCATTCTGAACTGCCGTTAAGGATCATCCTTAATTAAATGCTCGTCAGGCCGTAAATTTTCGGCTTTCCATATTTATTAAAAGCAATAACGACCAAAAATATTTTTTTGGGTCTAGTGACCCATTATACATTATCCTAAAGGCCCCCTACCCAATTCTAAAAAGCATTTTCCGATTAAGATTCAGGAACAAATGTGAACTACTGGCTACTTTAGTATCCGTATTATTTCTACCAATTCTCCTTCGGGGGGGAAAAAAACATCAATCCTACTTTGCGTTCTACGTTTATCAGCCGACATAATATCACTATACAAATACTGCGTCAAAGTGCAACGACGTGGATAAAGTATCTTTTTTTTTTTTTTTTTTTTTTTTTTTTTTTTTTTTTTTTTTTTTTTTTTTTTTTTTTTTTTTGCAGGAAATACACTAGTCACGGAGTTTTACAAAATAAACAGATATTCTTGAGACGTTGGGCAAGAGGTTGGAGGCTTTCAATGGATATACAAGTTCTTATACATTTTACGATACAAAATTTAGTTTCTAAAATACGTACAGAATGAAAGTAAACATTCTTCGCGCACAATAGTGACAAAAAAAAAAAATAGGTTTTATCGCTAGGAAGGATTTTTAAGTCACCACAAAGTAATATGTGTGTTCGGTGCAATTTATTTTCTCCAAAACACTTTCCAAGTTTGCGTAAATTTCTTTAAGATAAACCGAATAAGCTATAGGTATTGCTGAAAATTTATTGCCGTTATGCAAGAGAACAGCTATCTTTTTCATCGCAGACCTGTGTAATAAGAGACAATTAAAATTAAGGAATGGAATAATCCTGAAACAATGAAAGGACAGAAAGAGGAAAATAAAGAAAGATAAAATAGGCACATTGCACAGTTTCAAGGACTTTGAAAATGAAGGTTTACAAGTAAAAAAGACAGACATATGACACTGTGACATAGATTAAGATTTCGAATGGAAATAAAAATTAAAAGCGCAATATCAGCCAAAGTAATTCAATGAACGTCTCTAGACATGGTCGTAGATGACGAAGCTGTTTTATAGAATACAGCACAACATGAAATCACCATAAAATTCGGTAATCGTTACTATGTGCAAATAACCTCATTGTCTAAATTTATTAATGATAAAAACATGGAATAACGTATAAAATAATTTATACTAGGAATGACAATATTTCAGACCAGAAAAAAAGGAGATTGTGGTGAAACAATCTACAGTGAGAAATTTTAGCTACAATAACGTATCTTGAAATTAATATGTAAAATTTTCGTAGCACTTTTGGATGCGAGGTCTATTTTTAAGAAAATTGTATTAGTTAATTATTAAGGAAATATGGCACTTAAAGATGTGAACACATCACATATGAAAGCACTGAAAATTATCGCAGTGATAGAATTTAAAGTAAAAAATCACTTAGTGCAGTAGTAGATATATGCGGGAATTTTGATATTGAGGTATAGAGTTCCTTGCATTCCTATTAACAATAATAAGCAATTAATATCAAGGGCACAGAATTATAACAAAAATGTTTTCCGATGAAGGTACGGTCACATTGAAACTATAACAAAACTTATGCGGAAAATAATAAGGAAAAGTTAGCTAAAACTCTGAAATAATTCATAAGACAATGAGACTTCTGTTTGAATATTAGGGTCTACAGTGTAATTACCCAGTAATTTGACAGCCCCCATAGTAGGTGGACTGACAGATACATGAGTCTAAATCCCGCCCGTGATTGACCTTGTTAGGTTTTTAAAGGAATTTTCATAATAAATTGAAGTACATATTACACACTTGTACAAACTTGACACGAGTCGCATAAAAATGGCGACGATAACATCTTTTCCCCTACCATAAGAGTTACTTAACGACCCTAGCTGTGGGCAAAAAGTTATAGTGTGAAATGAAATAAGGCTCTGGATATTAAGAAAGGATTCTTTGAATCTGGAAGGCAAATTTCACTGCTTATTTGTTCTGGAGACCAATTATGGTGAAAGTAAGGAGGCTATCGTTTAATCCGGCATAAGAAAAAAAAAAGCTTTTGTGAAAAAGAACCTGGTAATATAATGATACAAATTCAATGTTTGGCATTTTTCATTTAAAGTGTCTGGTGTGGCTTCTTTTCCATGCTTAACGTGAAAAATAAGCAGATAAACAACTGAAGCCTTTTAGATATTGATTAAGAATAAATACCGGAAACACGAAAGGACTCAATAAAATTTGGAGAAGGAAGTTTTGTGGAGCAACAACACGTTTGAGACAGAGTAATTGATTACTGATCTAAGCAAGATAGCTGAAAAAATGACTTTTCGTAACAATTAGATTGATATAGATTATGTGTGATGTATTCATGTAGAGATGGAAACTCCGAAGTAGCTCCATCTGAACAATCTACGGACTAACGATCCGAATGCGAGTAGCAGAAGCTGTGCCTCCCCTGCTGGCGCGCTGCCCGCCGCACACCCTCTGCTAACAGCATTAACGCCGGCCCGGCCGCCTGTTAAACAGCGACCTCTACACTGTTCGCTGCTTGCGGTCGACTACAAGTGCACCAGATTGCTCCGCTGGGATCAGCAAACAGTTTGTACTACACTCTTGCATTGTCTGTCAAATAATGAGCTTATTGTGGTGCCTGAAATATACACCTCAGACAATTAGCAAGTCCTGTCCTGCTTCAGCGAGACAACTGCAGTGTTTAATCGGTTTCCCCGCGCTCATCTGGCGCACAATGTAATCGTTATTCAATTAACCTTCCTCACTTCACACAGTTTAGAGATAGAGTATTTTGTATCGATCTATTTTAAGAAGACCTTGGGAACAGCTGATATATCATCAACAAAATTTAAATGTATAATTCATATTGATAAACGCTCAGTGGAACATAATTCGTCACTTAATAAAATATGCCAGTCTCATTTTCCTATTTATTTAAACAAATTAATGGGTTATAAATATTACAATATTGTGCTATACTTTTATACTACATTTGATAATCAAACTTTTACTGCGCATCTTTGAAAATAAGATGGTAAAAAAGTAAAAAAAACTTAACTGGGATTTTTTTAGACTACCGAATGAAAAAAAAAACACTATTTTTTATACTTACAACCAATTAAAAATTCTTTACATTTCTTGCCGGTATTGTTGGAAATTTTAATTTACAAATTCTTATATCATGAAAACACTTATTCTTGGACGTCGCTGAAAAATTCTATCACTCTTATCTTCCACAATCCTACGTCAAGAAACAGTAACGCAATACTGGCTCGTCAGTATTGCGTTACTGTTTCCTGCAATTCACGATGAGGCAAACACAATACGAGGAGAAATTAAAAAGCTGGAACTATTGAAATATTCAGTTGAAGGTTTCAAATAAGTTTATTGTAAACTGGTTTTGATTCAGTGAGATAGCAAGCACACACTTCATTAAACTGTCTCTAACAGTTAATTAATATTTAGACTCTTCTGCAGTGGAAAATTTTTAATGCAATTTCTAGAGCTACTTTTTCGCACAATCACTTTTTTTTATTATATCTTTCCACGCAATACCGTCAGTAGTTTAAAACTGTATACTATTAACTGATAAAAGTAAGTATACACAGAAATTGCTTGTTGGGGAACTCAGCTCACAGATAAACAGAACCAGTGCAAAACACGTGACACGCACCAGAACTGGCGACAGTAATAATAAGCAAATTACTGACGTTAGAAACAATGCAATAGAAGAGAATTCTGTGAATGTGTGCTGCAGCTACGATGGATGACAGGACATAGGAACATCAGAACGAACTATACAGAAAAACCTGGGATTTAGACTTTCTAAAACTGTGGGCATTGCAATTTATGGAAGTGAAGACTAGCGTCGATAATGACAGAAAAGCATCTGAAACACCGTGCGGTACAAGAATGCACGAATCAACTGGAACCTACGAAATGAAAATGAGAGGCGAAATATGAAGCTTAGGTAAAAAAGTAACGAAATAAAAAAAAGTAATATGTTGAGTATTAGTGAAGGATAGAGGTTAAGGGGAAGGACTGTAAAGGAAATCGAAACACAAGACATTTGAAATAGAAATGTGAGGGTGTTGTTTTGAATTGCATGGAGCTAAATAACTGAGTGCAGCACTGATGACAGAAGTTATCATTTATGCTACAGCTTGCTTGTTCCCTTTAATCACCAGAATCTGTAGCCAATAAAACTCAATTTGTCAGTAGATTCAAACCACCATCGATATTAACACACATCACAAATGCAAATCAGTCAGAACGAAGGTAAGAAATAAGGTAAGCATGAGACCAGAAATTTAATTTCTGGGCCAAGTACTAGATCGTCCGCAAGCGGACACCAGATTTTCATTCGGCAACGATGTTTCCATGCTGTATCTGTTTAAGAAACCCAATTGGTAGAATCAACCACGATTGCGTCAGTAATAACAATAAAGCGTTCTTCTAGTAAACAGAGAAATGCACTATTCGTTGCCATTCCAATCAGTCTCTCGTTGGGATCTAGATCTTAAACATATTCGCGAATTTCCATAAATCATACTTAGCAACGCAGAACCATATTCACAGCTTTAGATAAATATTCGTTGTTTTCAGATCATAGCCATGTCCATATGTGATAAATAGTTCCCTGCCATTTTAGACATGATCAAGGAACTGCTAAGGTCTTGAGGATAGGCTCGCAGTGGTCACTATGTGCCTCAGGCCGGTGATGATATTTTTTCCCCATCTGTAGAATGAGTCGGCACATCTACCACAATTGGTCATAACTCTATTAAGAGCAGATCGAATTATACGACTGAGTTCAAACCCTAGCGGTTTGGTTGTGATGCAGGGCATTTTGAGGAGGGAAGGAGGAGCATTGTTTTCCGTACTTCTATCCACCGGTCAGTTGGGCTTAAACCAGTATGGCGGTGTAGCTGATAACATACTGATGCGAAATATTTTCGTACAATTGATGAGGTAGTCAAGGAATAAACGATTTTTAGTAAA